>JAHRHZ010000087.1:23252579-23271185 GCA_024137785.1 Ginglymostoma cirratum
CCCCCATTTCTGATGAAGGGTCTAAGCCCGAAACGTCAGCTTTCCTGCTCCTCTGATGCTGCTTGGCCTGCTGTGTTCATCCAGCTCTACACCTTGTTATCTCAGATTGTCCAGCATCTGCAGTTCCTATTATCTTGTAAAGCGTTCAATCAGATTTTAACATTTATTGCACAACAGGAAAGAATTTTCACTTACTTTTGTTGCTAAACAGGGGCTGTTTGCCTTCGTAATGACAAACTTCTACATTAACTGTGCAATGTTTTCACACAACTTGGAAGGAGGTATCAATTAATTTCTGGCTGGATTGTTGCGCCCATCACTTTATCAAGCCCAATGCGATGAGTCTCAGTCTGTGTCCTCATCGTTCCCCTGGCTAGGATTGCTGGTGCTTTTTTTTTCAGCTGTGCAGCATCACATAATTCCCTCATTGCCTGCTGCAATGGAACCCAACATGCCAGGACTATGTGCCACACTCCATATACAATGTATTGCAAAGCCCTTCCAGATCCAAGCATCAGAATGTCATCTTGAGGAGACCTATTATCTGTTCCACAATGGTCCTGGTGGAAGATTGACCTGCACTGTCTCTGCTTTAGCAGGCGAGTCCAATAATGGAGTCATCAACTATGGTGAGAATAATACAGTAGAGAAGAGGCCCTTTGGTTCATTGTGTCTGTACCATCAAAAGTACATATTATTACTACACTCATCCTACTTTCCCACACTAGGCTGTAGCCTTGAATGTTATGACATATCAAGTGCTCATCCAAATACTTTTTAAAAAGTTGAGGTTTCCTGCCTCAACCACTCTCCCAGGCAGTGCATTCCAGACCCCACCACTCTCTGGGTAAAAACGTTTTTCTTCGCATTCCCTCTAAACTGACTGCTTTTCTCTTAAAATTACATCCCTTGTTATTGATCCTTCAATTAAGGGGAAAGCTGTTTTCTATTCACCTTGTCCATACCCCTCAATCTCATAGAACTCTGTCAAGACCCCCTGCAAACTTCTCTGCTTCAAAAGAAAGCAATCTGAGCTTTCCGGCCTCTCCTCATAGATAAAATAGCCCATCTCAGGCAACATCCTGGTGAATCTCTCCTTTGTACCTGCTCCAATGCAATTACATCCTTCCTGTAGTGTTGTAAACAGAACTTCATGCAGTACTCCAGCTTTGGCCTAACCAAAGTTCTGTACAGCTCTAACATAACCTCCCTGCTCATATAAATCTACGTCATGCTAAGTGTTCATTTGCTTTCTTAACTATCCTATTAGCCTGTTCCTCTGAAATTCCCAATGTCTTGCCATTCATTGGGTACTTCTTTGCCTGTTCATTCATCCAAAGGTACATCACCTCACATTTATTGAAGTTAAATTCTATCTGACTAACCTGTTTATGTCCTCCTGTAACTTAATGCCTTCCTTCTCACTGCTAAACGCCCACGCAATCTTTGTGTCATCCACAAGTTTACTTATCAGCCTCCTGACATTCTCATCTACATCATTCATAAATATCACAATGAAAATGGGAAACAGCTCTGAACCCTGTGGTGTGCCCAGTGACCTGCTCATAGGCCTTGCTGAAATCCATTTTAAAAAACCCATCAATTGTGGTAACTTCACCCAAACACCTGGTCACCTCCTTGTAAAATTCTACTAGATTTGTTAGGCATGACCTCCTCTGACAAAACCATACAGACTATCCCTGATCAAACCTTGCCTCTCAAGATGCAGGTTAATGTTCTCCATTAGTTTACTACTGCTGATGTTAAACTCGGTAGTCAATAGTTCCCTTATCTATCTCTATCAATGTTCTTGTACAATGAAATCACATTATGGTGTTTCCCCTGTGGTCAGAGAGGAATTAAAAATTTGGGTCAGGGCCTCTGTCTCTGATAGCAGCCTAGCATTTAGCTCACCCGGACCTGGGGATTTGTCCACTTTTAAATCTGCAAAATCCTCCAATACCTCTTCACTTCTTTTGTCAATCAAGAATGTGAGACCCTCTTCTCAAATTCTGTTTTAGCATCCTCCTTCTCCTGAGTAAAGACAGATATAAAGTACTTTTCTCACACCCTATCAGTGTCCTCCAGCTTCTCACACAGATTGCCTCCTTGGTCCCTAACAGGTCCTGCTGTTTCCCTGATTATACTCTTTCCCCTTGATATATTTGTAGAATACTTGGGGTTCTCCCTAATCTTTATGAACAGCATTTTCTGATAGCCTTGCTTTACTACCTAATTGCTTTCTTGAGTGCCCCCTGCACTTCCTAATCTCCTCTCGGCCCTTCGATGTTTGCACCCTTAGTATCTGTTATACATCTTTTCTTTCTTATTCAGTCTTGAATATTTCTAGACATGTAGGGTTCTTTGGGCTTGTTGCTCCATTATTTCACCCTCAAGGGAACATGTTGGGCCTGTACTCCCCCCAGTACCTCTTTGAACGCCTCCCACCGTTCTGCTGAAGATTTACTCTCAAGTAAGTGTGCCCGGTCTACTTTGGCCAGATCCTGCCTTATTTTATAAAATTTGCCTTAACGCAATCCAGGACCCTTTCTTTGCAGACCAACATTTTCCTTTTCCATAACAAACTTAAAACATACAGTGTTGTGGTCACTATCACTATGATGCTCCCGCACTGTCACCTTGAATAGATGTCATTCATTCTCCAAAGTTAGGTTCAGTACTGTGCCATCCCCTATAGGACTATCTACATGTTGACATAAAAAGCTTCCCTGCATAAATTTCAAGAAATTTGCCTTTTCTAAGCCCTTTATACTATGATTATCTTAATTAATATTAGCATAGTTGAAATCCCCTAATATAAATGTCCCATGATTAATTTTACTCGTCTTAATGAACTGACGACTGATTTGCCCACTGGCTGTTTGGGGGCCTATTATACATTCCTAAAATTGTGACTGCCCCTTTTTTATTTGTAGGTTTTACCCACAAAGCCTCATTTGATTATCTTTTCAAGATATCATGCCTCTTAACTGCAGTAACTGACTCCCTAACTGATACTGCAACACTATCTCCACTTTTGCACCTTCTCCTGTCCTGCATGAATGTCCTTTATCCTGGAAAGTTAAGTTGCCATTCTTGTCCCTCCATCAAACAAATCTCCATGGCGCTGTGGGTAGAGCATCAGCACAGATAGAGAATTGGCTAACTCAGAGAAGATGGAGTTGCGATACAGTGGCATTCTCAGGATGGCAACATGTAATCAGAGGTAATGCCAAAGGGATCAGTGTTAGGGCCACCATTATTCACAATATATCAATGGCTTGGAAAACAGAAGTGAAAGTACTATCATCAAGTGTGCGATGATAAAAATAGGTGGGAAGGCAAGTGGTGAGGATGACACAAGGAGCCTGCAGAGGGATAGTGACCAGTTAAGTGAATGGACAAAACTTGGTAGAGGAAATAATATGTGGTAAAATATGAGGTTATACATTTTCATAGGAAGAGTGTTATGGACCAGGCCAAAACCCCTCAAATTATATGAAGAGGACAGCCTAGACCTTAATGTTTTCTTATTTCAAATGTAAATGTAAGACATTGTTTTCCAGATGCAATTTGATTGGTCAAACTATTCAATTTTAAGCAAAATTTATTTTTACACTCCTGTTAAAATACAGACAAAATTAAAATAGAAGAAAAGAACTGGCTTAATTGTATCTATCAAAATAATACGTATATTAACTACTACTAATTAATTATTCTAATAACAAGGGATGACATGCAAATTCATGAAGCGTTCATATTTTTCACAATCAAAGACCCCTCCCATCCTGGTTATAATCTCTTTCAACCCCTTCCTGGGCAGAAGGTACAAAAGTTTAAACACAAGCACCAACAGATTTAAGAACAGCTTCTTCCCTGCCATTATCAGATTTCTGAATGGACTTCTCAAATATTAAACTTAATAGTGATCTCACTCTTTGTGCGCCTTCTCTGCAGCTGTCATGTTGTGTTGTTCACTCTATTATATTATCCTTATGCACAGTGTATGGCATGATCTGCCTGTACTGTACACAAAACAAAACTTTTCACAGTACCTAGGTACGTGTGACAATAATAAATCAATTCAAATTCTATAAATCCCACCCTTGGCAAAGGCAAATTCAGTGAAATAGATTGTCTCACGTGCAATTCTAGCAGGCGGAAGAGAATCCCAGTAACAGAGAGGAAAAAAAGCTTCCAAATGCAGCTTCAAGACACGAGTAACTACTAAAAGCTAAAACTAAAAACCCTGGTTCTGTGGAGCTTGACCTCACCCATTCAGGCTGCTTCTATTGTTCCAACTTTTTAAAAAAAAAACCAGGGCCTGACAAGCTGTTTGTTTTATTGGCTTTGAGCATACAGCTCATTACCTCTATCTCAACCTTTCTTCAAAAAAAGACAAGATATATCTCTTAAAGCTATAGAATCATCACAAGAGTAGAAGATATTCATGTTATTTAAATGGAGAAAGCTGCAGTGCAGAGTGATGTGGGAGTCGTCGTGCATGAATCTCTATTGGGGAAATATATCATAATGCAGATCAACACACTTCACAATGCTATTCAGTGAAAAATCAAATATAGGTTTCCCAAACTGATTTCCATCCCCACTTAGTGATGAAAATCTGGCCCTAGATGTTTTTAACGTGCGTATGAATTCACTGCATTAGGAAACCTTTTAAAATATTATGTAAGTAGTAGCAGAGATGCATATTTATTGAAGAAAGAATGCACTATAGTCAGCTGGAATCAAATATAAATTTGACAGAATGTGACCATCAACGTAACTTCGGGTTGAAGTGCTTTGGTTAGCATGCTCGAATGATTTATGTGGATTTGAAGCTTGCAAATATCATCCCACTATTTTAAAAAAAAGGAACAAAAGGGGAAAAAAATGAAATTCTATTGGAATTTTATGCAGCCAGTGATATGGGTCTAGTCGGTGTCACAAACGTGTAATCAGAACACTGATTTCCTCCAGATCATTATTCTTGAATCGCAATACACCTGAAAAAAAATGTTTGTTGAGGAGATTATACTATAAATCCATTGTATACTTAAAAATTACTTTGCTTCAAAAATAAACTGGCTAAAAAAGCAATGCAGTAATTGGATGGGGTTGTGGACACCTTTCAATTTATTCAATACTGCAAGATCAATCCCAGAAAGATGGCTTACTGCATGAAGAGTTAAAAAAAAAACAAAATTCTCAAAAACGTCACTGAAAAGGGCTGGGGTTTACCAAAAAACATCTAAGTGTCAAGTTCAGGGGATTTTGTGGAAGGTTTTCCTTTATGAACCCCACACAGTTTTGTAGAGTCATAGTCATATAGCACAGAAACAGACCCTTTGGTCCAACTTGTTCATGCCAACAAGATTTCCTAATCTAAACTAGTCCCACTTGCATACAATTGGCCCAAATCCCTCTAAATCTTTCCTGTTCATGTACCAGTCCAAATGCCTTTTAAATGTTGTGACCGTACATGCATCTACCACTTCTTCTGGCAGTTCATGTCACATACAAAATAGCCTCTGTGTAAAAAAAAAATTGCCCCTCAAGCTCCTTTTAAATCTTTCTCCTTTCACCTTAAAATTATGCTCTCTAGTTTTTAAACTCCCCTACCCTAATGAAAATACCTTCATTATTCACCTTATCTGTGGACCCCACGATTTTATAAAGCTCTGTAAGGTCACCCCTCAAACTCCCACACTGAGGGGAAAAAGTCATGGCCTATCTAGCCTCTCCTCATAATGCAAACCTTCCTGTCCTGGTAACATTTCATTAAGCTGCTCACTTCATTATATATGCACCACACCTCTGAGCTGTTATGTTATCATCCACTCAGCAACAGTGAAAGTATTTGCCAGTGCCAAGAAATTCTAGGATATCTGCTGTCAGTTTCACATTGAAATGATCAGGTCAAACATAGTACACAGTGCACATAGAGGGAAGGGAGCAAAAACAAAAAGCGTCAGAAGGCACAATGGTGGCTCAGGTAGCAATTCAATACAAATAGAAGCTCACACTCCTAACTATATTGGTAATGTTTGATAATAAAACACTGCTTTAAAAAAGGAGACTAGAAATTGAAGCTTTTCATCTGACACTATCAAGAGCTAAGACGCAAAAAAATTTTATAAAAACAAAATGTCATTTTATACAACAAGAAGAGAGTGCTGATTGGCTGGACCATCATTGTCATTGGAGATTAAGTGAGAACAGTTATCTGTCAATCTTAATTCTCAGATCAGACAGGTGAATTTTGATTGGTTAGGGTGTTGTCTTGGTGATGCTGCAGAACTTAGTTGTCTCCATGAGACCAATTTTTTGCCCCAAGTAAGGTGCAATACACAATCAAATTCCAATACATATATGACAGGTTTGCAATATTTTAATCTACAAATACAAAGAATGTCTTTGCACAGCTTAATAAACTCTATGCTAGTCTTAAATTTATCATTGAAATACAGGAATCAAATGAGCTCACCTTCATCAATATAGTGGATAATGAGTCATAAAATGGATTCTTAACTACTTCCTACTGAAAGCCTAGGTTTACTGCTCAATACACACATCGAGATTCCTGCAGTCCCTCATAGTACAAGATCAATCTTACTGGAAATCTTGTGAATACGGCCCAAGTCATATAAGCCTGTGCAAACCTAACATTAAGATAGGGCAAATCAAAACCATCCTGTGTAATAGTGAATGTCCTGAATAATACCCATTATATATCATAAAAGTTTATGGGCCAATGTCCACTACTTTTGACTCTTTACAATGTGTAGTCTACATCAAATTACCTGGAAGGGAAAGGGTTTTTAAAACTTTGAACAACAGGTGACACTAAATGTCTCATGCTGCTACTAACCATGCAGTAAATTCACAAGTGGCTTTCTGTCTTAACAGGTTGCTAACATTAGGCTGAAAAGATATTTTGTCTTCCACACAAAAGAATAATATGATCTACTAGTTTCAGTGTAGGCATGATGCCAGGTACATAGCTCATGTGTCCCAATGACTGGCAGACTCTATCAAACAATAGGTCCCATGGACCGTTCACAGTTGGCACCATGCCATTAATACTTAACTGGGAGATAGTAAGAACTGCTGTTGCGGGAGTCTGAGATTACACAGTGTGGAGCTAGAGGAACACAGCAGGCCAGGCAGCATCAGAGGAGCAGGAAAGCTGACGTTTCGGGTCGGGACCCTTCTTCAGAAGTGGAGAGATTCCTGAGGAAGGGTCCCGACATGAAATGTCAGCTTTCCTGCTCCTCTGATGCTGCCTGGCCTGCTGTGTTCCTCCAGCTCCGCACTGTGTTATCTAACACTTAACTAGCTTGTGTTTACAAATCTCAGAAAAGTATATCCACCATTAGACATAATTCTGTATTGGAAATCCTTTAAATAAATAATTCAGGCTGTGCAGGAGTTACACCAGAAACGATTTTAAGTTCATCAGTCAGGCTCACAGTCTGATGCATTTGTGCATGCTCCAAGTTATATTCGCAAATATTCAAGATCCTGTTTGTTTTGTAGGCAAAAGGAATTTGTATATCTATTATACATTTTCTTTTAAAAAAAGGAAGATTCGGGACAACTGCTTCATCTCTAAGACAATACCCCAACCAATCAGAATCTACCTGCCTGGTCTGAGAATTATGATTGACAGTTAACAGTTCTTGCTGCTTTTCCAGTCAAGATTGGCCCAATCAGGAAGCATCTTTTTCTCATGCTGTAGAAAATAGTGACCCTTTTCTCAAGACATTCCTTGTTATCAGGTGCAGATGAGAGCAGATGAAAAATTTGAGTCCCCTTTTACCAATATTTAAAAATATTGCTATTTTATATCATTACTGATCAACTGTCCGTGTCACAGCAGCTACGGAATCGATACCATAATGCCATGCCATTGTTCTTTCACTAACACCCAATGAAAAAAAATCACTCTTATTCAACAAGAAAAGCAAACAAAGTAAAATCAACCAAAAAGATTGCCTACCCTTCTGAAAACTAACAGCAAAGCTTCCCTTTTGAGGAACAATAAATTTGCAGTCAACTAAAGAATGATACCCATATGCGGCTCACATCTTTGAAATTTGATGTCTGGATAGTTGTATCCGATGCTGCATGTCTCCATTGTGCTGAAGGTGATGTTCCTTCTGCTTAATGCCCTCATATTCCTCCTTGGAAGATAGCTGTTGCTCTCCCAGTTCTGCAAAATCCACCACAGGTAGCTATTACGAGGGGGCATAGGTATAGGGAAACGTCAGAGGTAGGTTCTTTACTCAGAGAGTGGCCAGGGCATGGAATGCATTGCCGGAGTGGGTAGTGGATTCGGCCTCATTAGGGGCATTTAAGCAGCTATTAGATAGGCATATGGATGAAAGTATAAGATAGGGGTGGAGGTTAGATAGACCTTAGGATTAGGGTAAAAGTTCAGCACAACATTGTGGGCCGAAGGGCCTGTACTGTGCTGTACTGTTCTATGTAATATGTTCTATGTCCCCTCTTTGCCTACTCCAGCTGTAGAGAGAATAGTTTTCTAGGATTATGTGACACACTGTTCCTGGAGTGTGCTACAAGCCAACACACCCCTACACCCACCAATCCCCAACCTTCCATGTCCACCATCCAAGACTGATTCAAGCATCAGAACTTCAACTTCAGGAGCTCTGTCATCTGCTCCACATGGCTGTGGTGGAAACATAAGCTGCATTGTTTCTGCATTTGACCTCAAATTGGGGGTTACCTAATGAAGTCATCAGCCATGGTCGCCGTGGGTATCCCTGGTCTCCCAGTAAACATACCTGCAAAGCTTCTGGTCCTTGAAAAAAAAACAAGAACATAGAAGCTCTCAAGAATATGGCATCGTGGCAGCTCCCAGGGTACCTGCCACAGGCATCTCAGATAGGTACTGATATTGCAGGTGAGATTTGTGAACTGGAAACCTTTTTCTGTTGATGAAGTCACCCATGTCATAATTTGGCACTCTCAATGATATGTCTATAGTGCCCTGCACCTGAGTGATGCCAACAATGTTGGCACACTGCCCACGGTACTGCTAATCTCATCACATGGAAATAAGGTGATATGATGTAATTTATGTCAGATCGCATCAGTACCAGTCTTGATACATTTATGGGTTTATGGTTGGGAGATTCTACACAGGTCACCAGTGGATCCTTGGAAGCAGCTAATTGTATGAAGATTTATTGCAGCTTCACCCTCACAGCAGCCACAAATGATGGGCACTCACCTCTTCAGTTCACAGGACCCACTCCAGCACAGTTCTCGAATGGTATCCTTGGACATCCTCGGTCTGTGGTGGCACTGCACCTCAATCATCTGGAGAAAATGGCTTTAAGGACAACAGGGTCTGAACATTCTGCACATCCTGAGGGGATCTTTAGCTGCAATTTCCTCACGTTGAGGCCATTCATTACCTGTTCAAGGTTGCAGTGTGGGGAAAATCAAAAACAGAACAAGCTCTTGGTAGTGTGAGTAGTTAGCATTTGCATCACACGCCAATAACGACTTTGCAAAGGCCTCCAAATAATGTGACATGGAAGATTCCAACAATTTAGAATGTGTCTACGTGAACCTTTGTAACAGGGAACTATATTCCAGAGACTGTGGCATCAGCCATGTCATGCAAATATAGTAGGATTTTCTAATTGTGGTAAGATCACTGAAACTTTCCTCCCCTTCACCACTCAGGAAAGGTAGCATTGTAGATAAGATTGTGTTGCTGAATACTTGCAGTTCAAGGAGAGATGAAATCTGCTTCATGCCATTGCGCAGCACATGAGACCTTGGATGGTATTCGTGAACTGTGGCCAACACAATTTTACTTTCATAACTCACCTGAGTTTGGAACACCACATTCATGCTTGGTTGAAAGCACCTTCTATTTAAATTAACCGTCATGACATGAAGTACATAGAAACAAATCACGTATGATCTTATTGAATGGCAAAGCTGTCTTAAGGGTTGAATGGTCTACTTCTGATTCTATTTTATATATTCATTGTACCATTTGTCGAGCTCCTTCAAAGCAATGCACAAGTCTAAAAAACAAATAGATTATATGCAAAAGTTTATTTAGAATTTATCACGATCCTTAACAATTTCTGAACACTGAAAAATTCTAAATCTTTGTAGGTTCCAAAATGTCATGGGTTATTAGCTTAGACCACGTTTTTGCACACTTAATCCAAGATACCTGTAGATGGCAAATGTTTTTAAGATGACCTGTAACCTGCTAATTTATAAATGGCAAACGATGATTAGATAAAACTAGTTATTATGCCTTTGATGGTAATATAGCATAACATATGCTACGATTGGAATAAAAGAAAAGCAAAATTTAAAGGAACATACAGCAGTAAGTTCCAACACTACAATTGTGTTTAATATTAATATAAACCATTATAATAAAATTGCTTTCTTAGTTTATATTTTAAAGTAATTATTTTAATAATATATCATAAGGCAACCCCTCAATAACAAATTCAATTTTCTGTATGATTATTCATTTATGGACAGCCTAAGGGGTTCTCAGCAACCACAACTCCAAGCCCCTTGGCACTGGCTTGTATGTGATAAATGCTGATAATATCACCTTATCCATGTACTGTGTGAATAATCCTGTGATGCTGTGACCACATACTGTAACTCAGAATATAACAATGTATTAAGACATAGCTAGAAACATAATCCTAACAGTAAGCTTGGTATAACAAATACAAACATGAAGTTTAATAAATATAAACTGAAGCTTTTAATTTCCTGATTTTTGGTTAGTAACATTTAAGTACATTTTTTGCAATTGAAGAGGCTGAGCATTAAAGGTAAGGAGATCACAGCTTCAATCTACTAATCCTTCCTACTCTGAGAATGGCTAGGAAAAGGTTAAATTTTTAAAATTTTGCCAACTAGCGCCAACAGGCATTTTTATTTTCCTCAACCCCTAAGCAGACCATTAGTGAACTTCCAACAAGAGGCAAGCAGCAATCTAATAAGTATTCAAAAGTTCTAGTCTGATGACATAATCGATGTCATGACTAAATTTAACTGAACACCAGAGTGGGACTCACTGCTTTGGCTGCCTGCACACAGATCTGAGGTATGAGGTTCCCAATTAAAATACTGAAGCTCACCTCCCTAAAACTTCTTGTTGGCCAAGAGATGAAGGAGAACCTTGTTGGGTTCTTCATCTTCCATTAATGTCAAAGATGTGAGCCGTACAGACCGGATAATTCTTGTGATTAATTCCTGGATTTTGAGTTGACTATTTTCATCCAGAGATACAATCAGGCAGCTAATATGGGCACAAAAACAAAACCCCTGGGGTTCCTATTCCCAGCAGGTGGATTATAATCCAGCAGCCTTTCCTGAACCCAGAAAATGATGGACAAAGAATAATAAGGTAAAATATTGTGGATGCTGGAAATCTGAAACAAACAAAGAATGCTGGAAAAACTCAGCAGGTCTAGTAATATGTGTGGTGAGAGAAACAGTTAATGTCCCAAGTCTGGTAGGACTCTTCTTTAGGATGGCTTAATACTTAATGGACAAAGGTTTGTGGCATAGTCTCCTCCCCACCTTAAAAATGGGCTGCCCATCTTATATAGGTGGGGGGAAAATTTACATTCATTGGCCATAGCTTGATGATGTCTTTGCAGCATGATACACTTTCAACTCAAGAAATTGGGAGACCAGTACGAGGTGGCAGTTAGCAGAATGTGCAGAAGAGGTCAAGTGAAGTATTTGTATTAATTTCTCAGAAGATTCTTTCTGCGTTAGATTTAGCAGGATTGCTCCATTGGGTCTTGGAAAGAATACTTGGATTTCCAGTCCTACTGTTTTTCCTCCCCCAAATACCTGAAAATTTCTAGAACTAGCTTAATGAAGGAACACATTGAAGACTTACTCTGTAAACACCTTCAACAATTTCAGTGAGTCACATATAATGTTTTGAGATGAGGTCAGTTGTATTTGTTGCGGACCAGACCCCCACAAAACAGGTCAAAGGGATAGCCTGGACCCTAAGGTTTTCTCATTTTAAAAACAAATACCAGGCGTTCTATTCCAGATGTAATTCAAATGGTCAAACTATCAGGCTTGAAGCAAAACACACTTTATTCCTAGACGATAGTTAAAATACAGACAAAATAAAAAGAAAAGAATTGGCTTAACTGTAACTCTATTGAAATATTCAACAAAATATTGAACTATTCAATAACTTCCAAAATATTCACATCCCATAAGCCGGCCCTTGACAAAGGCAAGCTTGGTAAAACAGATTGTCTCACATGCAATTCTAGCAGCAGGAAGAGAACACCAGATTTTAGCGGTAATAGAAAGAGGAAAAAGAGCTTCCACGGTCAGCTTCCAGAACCCAGCAACTACTACTGAAGGCTAAAACTAAAAATCCTGGCTCTGTGGTAGCTTGACCCCACCCATTCAGGCTGCTTCTGTTGTTCCAACTTTAAAAAATAAATCCAAGGCCTCACAAGCCATTACTTTATTGGTTTTAAGCAGACAGCTCATCACCTCTATCTCAAACTCTTTTCATAAAAAACCATGACAAAATACATATATGAAGCATGCTATCATCACATTTTCATAATGCTATAGTTTGCCATTTGAATTTATGGATTGTTTAGTTGATGTGCAATAACATCAACACAAGGGGGCACCAGGCAACCACTGTATTGATATGTTGAAGAGCTTGAAGATTCTGCCTTATTACAGTAGTTCAGCAGCAATTCCCTGTCAATCAGCCCTAGCCCTGCACTTTAAATGGACATTTTAAGTCGCTAAAGAATAGGGAGGAGCTGCTGTCTTCCAGTGGACTATAAAAGCATTGAACCACCAGCTAATACAGCTCAGAGAATAAATTGAGACTCTACACATTGTAAACAGAATGACAAAATTAAGTTCCGAACTTTCAGTCCTGGTGTTCCTTAAAGCCAGCAACAGAAGAAATTGCTATGTGCTGAAAGGAGTTCAAAAATTACTGTCCAAAATCAGCAAGGTGAAGAGCTATATGCTACCTTCGAGTTTTTTCAATATGAATTAATGGAACTTTTTGATGCTGTGGCAGCGGAGACATCAATTCTTTCAAGCTTTGCTTCTAAGAGCACGAGCTTCCCATTGGCACAATGAATTCCACTTATTCTATATTCTATTTGCCGTCAATCAACAGCACAGAAGATCTGAATGAAAGCAGTAACCTGAACAACAGTGCAGCTTTCTGTGAACAGGTCCCAATTAAATCTGAAGTGTTTCTGACTCTAGGAATCATCAGCCTCTTGGAAAACATCCTCGTTATCCTTGCAGTTTTTAAAAACAAAAACCTCCATTCTCCAATGTATTTTTTTCTCTGTAGTTTAGCAGTGGCAGACATGCTGGTAAGTGTATCTAATGCCTTGGAGACAATTGTAATGGCATTTTTAAACAATGGCTACTTAGTGGCTACTGACCAGTTTATTCAACAAATGGACAATGTTTTTGACTCAATGATCTGTATTTCCCTGGTGGCATCAATATGTAATCTACTGGTTATTGCCATTGACAGGTACATCACTATCTTCTATGCTTTGCGCTACCACAGTATCATGACAGTAAAACGGGCTTTAATTCTTATGATAATTATTTGGATTACTTGCATCTGCTGTGGTATCACCTTCATCATTTATTCAGACAGCAAAACAGTTATCATTTGTCTTATCACCATGTTCTTCACCATGCTTTTCCTCATGACTACCCTTTATGTCCATATGTTTATGCTCGCTCGTCTACATGTTAAAAGAATTGCCACGTTCCCAGTTAATGGTATCATCCAACAGAGGACTTGCATGAAAGGGGCTATTACCATCACCATCCTCCTTGGAATCTTCATTGTCTGTTGGGCTCCCTTTTTCCTTCACCTTATCCTCATCATATCATGCCCTAAAAATCCATACTGCATCTGTTACACATCACACTTTAACACATACCTGATTCTCATCATGTGTAATTCGGTCATTGATCCCATGATTTATGCCTTTCGAAGTCAGGAGATGCGCAAGACTTTCAAAGAAATCTGCTATTGTGTGAATCTCAGTTTACGTTGTAAGTGGTAACTTCATCAGCTTCACGTGACTGTAACAGGTCTGGTTGAGCTACCGGAGCAGGGTTTTAACTCACTTCAGACAACCTCACATTACAATGCTGTGAAAAGGAAGCTGTCGACAGAACTTTGGATGATGGAAGTCCTGAATCAAAGTCTTCAGCAAATTTATGCTGAAAATTGTGGTCGCAGCTTCTGGAGAGACTAATAATAGACAGCATTACTCTTTCCTGATACTTTAAAGTAAATGCATGAACTTCAATTGCAAATGATGCCACAAAAATGCAAAGCCACATTTGATTACAATGTGATTATGTGCATTTGTGGATCTAAATGAAGAGTAGGTGGAAATGATTATTGGGGTCATTAGTGAATAACAGGTTTGTTTGATATTTCAATGTTTCCTACTGAAATAGAAGAAATATACAGTTTATTTTAAATAGGAAACATAGTTAAAATTACAAAGGGTGCCTTTTGAACAGGTATAAGGTCACCCGTTAATATAATCAATTCATTTCTATCTATTTTCCGTTCATGTAAGTCCTTTCTTTGATCGTTTCAACAGTGCTGTTGTGCATGTTAATATTCCGTGGTTGCTCAAGCAGTACAAAATTGCAATTTTCTGCAATCGATGTTGTTTACACTTTAAAGTTGCAGATAAGTCAACAAAAGGATATTATAGTTACCCAGAATTGACGCATCAATTCCGAGAATTTCCTGCTCATGAGCACCCAGAGATACGTTTATTTAAATATGTCGCCTCCAAGACCACAGAAGTTTGGACAGAAATGTGTGACTCATGCAAGTACAATCTTCTCAATCTGTCACAACTCTCTGTTGATTCTGCAGACTGAACATAGCTCGATCCAACTTACAAAACCTTATGAATGACTTTCATGTAATTGTATTTGCTTTTTCAAACTATGATCAGTTTTGCAGGTGTGACAAGAAACAAGGTTTGTTCTTCTGGTGTTTTCTTGCAATTTTTAGTGTTTTTTTTAAAAGAAACTGGGGCCTGTTCTGCATTTTGTGCTTACTTCAGTGCATATTTTATTGCATAAGCACTGGTCACACGAGAAATAGAAAATCTTCTGGTACTCTTGAACATGCTATACCTAATGTTTCCAAGCATTGGTTAAACGTTTTATTGCAATTATCATTTTCTGACTGAAACTAGTAACATATTGTGTTGGTTCAGCTCTTTCAGTTGATTTATGCAAATTTTCTATTCAGGAGAATTCACAGGAAGCTTCAGCATACCTTGATGTTAGCAGATTGACATTTTAGATCTAATATCTAGATCATCGTAACAGAGGAAACTGTATCCCTATTGTTTTTAAAAGCTGAACCAAATTATTTTTGAAAGCACTTTTTAAATGCTGGATTGAACCTGCATTTTTTGTCTTGCTGATGCTCCAAATATATATGTCATAAAGTCTGCTTTCAGAAACGTTAAACCCCAAATAAAGAAATCACCAATAATCCTAATTTCTGACGTAGTTTACATTTTAAAAATAATGATACCCACTTCAGAGAATGCATTAATGAAACGTGCTATTGACAATTGCTATTCACAAAGAGGTTTCTGAGAATGAATAGGCCAGATTTTGCACGCAGTGACTACTGTAGTATCTGCACGGTTACTCAATGTGTTCTTGCAAGTACATCTTACATGTTAAACACAAATTATCCATTTGAAAAGTATGGATAGTTAACAGGACTAATCAATTTAATTAATATGACGTATGCAATCAAAAAGAAATTAAAATAAGTTGTTTTTATGAGGAATGAGCTAGATAGACTGCATCAATTCATACTGAAAGGGTTAAAGGTTTCTCAGGAAGCTTGAAACGTGTTACTGCAACACCTAATACTATGCCTTTACAAATGTAAGTTTCATAGCTGTATAACAGATAGCTTTCCACTAATCATTTGGCACCGTACTAAAACTAAAAGTTAATTTCTAATATTTTTACAACTAAATAAAGACAAAGTTCTGAATGGTAGCGGAGGGTACTTGATGGAGGAAAGACAAAGCCTGATTGTGGATGTAAATTATATCCAAGCAAAAATTTTCAAAAAAGAATATTAAGATACGAGAATATTGGCTGAGGTCAGCCAATCAAGCAGAGACTAAGGGTTTGAAATTTTATTTCCCATGTGGCTCTTTACTACACTAAGCTGTTCAGATACCAGCTGAGCTATTGGCAGGCTCAATGTAAAATAACATGCCATAACTACTATGATGCATTTCTGCATAGTCAGATAGTGTGTGTGTGTATCTTTTGGCTGGAAAATGATGCCTTCGTTAATTTTATGCAGTTGTATGTTAAGCTGCCTGATGTACATTTTGTATATGTGTAATATGTTCAAATATTTAAGTGTTTAACAATTTGATTAATATCTAATTGGAACCAAATAAGTATTCAGTACATTGTATTGTCAATGCAATTAAACTGCATATTGTGTTCACTTTTAGTCCAGTTAAAAGCACTTTTTCAGGAAACATAAAATGGATATGGCAACTTGTAGCAAGAAAAACCAAATAGGCAAAGTGACATAATTGAAGCTTTTTGGAGATGGAAACGTCTGGAAAATCTGAGAACATCATTTTGCATTTTATAAATGAGCACTTTGATTGTCTATTTATGTGTTTTAGAAATGTATAAAATCATGGAACTACACAGTTGCAAAGTTTAGAATTTGTGCATCAAAAATTTATGGGTGGATTTGGTGTTCTTCAATTTCACAGAGAAAATTATTAGGTATATTTTTATGTCATGATGCATTTATTAATATGTAAGTGATGTTCTCGTTTGTACAAACGATTTAATACTGCCACTTGTAACTCATTGAATATGCTGACAGATTACAGAATGAATTATTTTAGCCAACAATCATTGAACAGTGGCTAACTATTATAGTGCGCTGTTACACATCATAGCATTCAAACACAGAAATATCCTTAATAGCTGTAAAAGTATTGGGTTTATTCTCCACTAATCTGTCAAAATCCTGTTAACAATTTTTATTTTACAAATCTGAAAACCATTTCCAATGTCAGAGTTGATACAGTGAACAACATGTGGTTAATATGGATTAATGAAGTTTACTGAAAATATGCTCTCCCGAGCATTCAATGAACAGTGTTGGGTTCAGTTTGGGTATGCTTTTCTATTTATTACATTCAGCACTCCACTGAAAACAGAAAGGCACCTTGAAAGAATTTCCAAGAGAAGGAAAACAATGGCCACTACGCAGGGGTGGAAGAAGCTCAATTGGACAGAAGGATAGTAAGAACAAAAATCAGTGTGTAGGGTTGGAAAGAGCACCCCTCAAAGGTCGAGCAGAGAAGTGTAACTTTGATGACTGAGAAGTGTACTGAATATAAATGAAGAGAGTTTGGTAAGATGGTGTTTGATGAGGGCTTGGAGACATTTAGAAGTTTAAGATCTTGAGACCAATGTGGTAAGGGAAGTGCATGCAGTAGAACTTGGGAAAATCAAGTTTGACAGAGGTAGCTAAGCAGGAATACATCGAAGTGATCTGAATGATTTGTAATTTACACAAGGTGAGGTTAACTGGAAGAGCATGAGCGAAGTGAAAGTTCAAAACTGCAAGATCAATCATAAGTGAATGATAAGATTGAAGCAGGCAATAGTGGACATAGGGAAAACTGTTATTTGTTGAATAAGCTAATGGTTTTGAAAGCATTAATGTTGGGGACAACATTAAGTTCTACTCAAGGAGATGATGTCTTGGGTGGGGATTACACAGGATATCTTAGACCGTGTGGAGTGAAGACCTAATCCTAGTACTCCACAGACTTTGTTACAATATCTATTTTTCCCAATGCAACATGTGCCTAATTACCATCATGCAGTAAACTATGTTTTGCTAAGGCTCAATAGTGGTTGATCCTCCAGTACTGTTGCCCAATTAAACCCTTCGATGATTGGTGGCAGCATCCTTCTACCCACAAATACTACACAATCTTGGTAAGAGAGTAATTGGAATCAGTGGGGTGGGATAGAAGGAGGTGCACAGATGGTTTTTCATCCAGCAGAATCTCCTGTCAGGAGGTAGCAGCTAAGGAGATTGATGGACGCAGACAGTGGCTTCTCAGATGAAGAAGTTGATAGCGACTTGCCGCAATACCTTAACAAATGAGTCATCACCTTTGTACGAAGTCTCTGTACGAAGTACAGAGAAATAGAATAATGTGAAACCATGGTGTTTACAGTTTTTTTTGCATTGTAATCTGGATTGAAAGAAATGGCCATCCTTTACACATGTGGCTGGTGGACAAATAAGAGGTCTTTTTAAATTGGTTTCGCTTACAAACAAACAATAAAAAGGACAGGGTTAGAAAGCAACTATTTCCTTCAAGCCTGGTTTCATTTCAACATGTATCAGAGATAAAAGGTACTGCAGATGCTGGAGAATCCGAGATAACAAGGTGTGGGGCTGGATGAACACAGCAGGCC
>JAHRHZ010000087.1:23281185-23303908 GCA_024137785.1 Ginglymostoma cirratum
GGAAAACTTGACGTTTCGGTTCGGGTTTAGGCCCGAAACGTCAAGTTTTCCTGCTCCTATGATGCTGCTTGACCTGCTGTGCTCATCCAGCCCCATGCTTGTTATCATGAAGTATTAATCTGTTTCTCTCTCTGAAATTCTGCCAAACCTGCTTGTTTTACCATGCGCTCTGTTTTTATCTCAAATTTCCAGCATCTACAATATTTTACTTTTATATGGCAGGAGCAACTCAGGTTGGCATCCAACAGAATTCCAAGGTTGCAGATAATCTTGTTTAGCCTGAGACATGTCCAGGAAGGGGAAAAGGATTGACGGAAAGGGTATAGAGTTTGTGTTGAGGTTGAAGACAGTGGCTTTGACTCTCAAAAATAGAGTTGGAGAAAATCAAGGCTCATCCAGAAATGTAAGTTAGTTATGTAGTCAGACAGTACAGGCGATGATTATGGAGAGGTAGTGGTGAGTGTGCACATAAAACATGTAAATAGACTTAATATCTGTAGTTGTGGTCAAAGGGTGACATGAAAATGATCAGAAATGAATGTAGCAAACATATACTCTTAATGTGATATACAGATGAATAAGGGATGTGACAGCCTAGGGGTATTTTTGCTGAACAGGTATTCCAGAGATACAGGTAATATCCTAAGGACAGAGGAACAGATGGTGAAGTTTGAATTCAATAAAAAAAAATCTGGAATTAACAGTCTCATGATGACCATGAACCCATTGTCAATTGTCAGAAAAACCTATCTAGTTCACTGATGTCATTTAGGGATGGAAACTGCCATCCTCACATGGTCTAGCCTACTTGTGATTCCAGGTCCACAGCAATATGGTTGACTCCTAACTGTCTTCTAAACAATTAGGGATGAGCAATAAATTCTGGCCTAGCCAGAGCTGTTTTCATCTTGTGAATGAATAAAGAAAAAGACTGGAATGAGAACAGATGCCAATATTGGAGGTGTTCTGGCTTTGTGGGGCTGACATGGATTGGAGCTCAGAACGTGAAACAGACAGGAGCCGCATTGAAGAAAGATAGTTAACAAAAACAGAAATTGTTGAAGAAACTCAGCAGGTCTGGCATCATCTGTGAAGAGAAAGGAGAGCTGATTCTTCAAGTCCAGTGACCCTTCTTCAGAAGTGGAACTTCTCCAGTCTTAATAGAGGGGCCTGACATCTGTAAAAAGAGAACTTCTGACACGAGATTTAAGAAAGTAAGTTTGGAGTTCACAGTTTTAGGGGTAGTGGATTTGAGCAAGGAGGAGGGGGTGGTTCTCATGAGCAGGATAAGCTTAGGAATGGCAATAGGTGAGATGAGGGAGAGCCTTCAAAAATATATGATGGAGGAGCTTGATTATTGATTAGAAAGTCTATTCCTTATACTTCTCTATTTCACCTGAAATTTAAAGACAGCTGGTAAAATATTTTGTCCACCCCAATAACAAATCAAATTGAATTGTGGAGCATGGTATCTTTATTTTACTACAGCATGACAGATTAGAAAAACTTTCTTTCAAAATGTTATTTTCCAACAAAAAAGAATGACAGAATTGGTTCTTTGTAGAAATAATGGTTTTGACAACTTTGCAATTGGCCAACAAGTTATTTGACAGATAAGAAATATTAACAGCTTTGTTAATATGATCATTGACTGAATAAAACCTTTGGGGAAAATTGGCTGAACTGTCAGTTCACAGTTCATTTCATAACTGGGAATGGACAGACAAAAGATAGATTAAGAGTAAAACACACCCATTGTACATCAAGGCCAATTTTTTTGCTACTTGCTAACCAACATCAAGCCCAAAGTAGCATAGCTACATTTCCATGAAAATTCAAACTGAAGAACACATTTTTTTATTACAATGTTTGTGAACACTGCTAATGAACCATAAATCAAACTTATTTTAACTATCTTGGAATGTCAATGCGTTATCCAACAAAGAAGGTGCAATGTTTACTGAACATTGTATTGAACATTGTTTACGGTGATATTTGATGACACAGACATCAAGCCACACGGCCCTATACCTTCAAGATAGTACATGACCTTACAACAGCATAAAGCAACAGACAGTCAAACTAGTTCTCATTTTGGTCACTGAAGGCTAAAAAAGAATAAGATCATCTGGATTTTCTGATGATGGGCATATATATCCTGTTAACATTTTTCAGACTACAGAAGAAGATCATCTGAGCATTTGTGTCAATTTCAGGATACACAGGCTTGAGTTCATGCCGTATCACCAATAGTTGGGTGAAATAGTTGAAGAAATTTATAAGCAGGACAGGTATGGATTATGATTTCACAGAAACTAACCTAACTGAAAGGCAATTGAACTGGTCATTGCCTCTACAAACATCAAATCCTTCAGAGAAGCTCTTCTGGACAAGTCTAATCACTATATCATTGATGCTCTATGAGAAGAAGGACACAAATTCAAAACAATTGTTGAAGACCAGCTGTATCTGCAAGTGTTTGACTCTGGAATAGCTCCTGCATCAACAGGTTAATAGAGCATCCAGATTTTGTGTAAGATATGACTTATCTCTACCAACAAGGCAGTATCCAGCATTTTGCAACATATGAAATTATGTTCTACTAGGGGTCGTGGAGTTAAAATGTGCAAGATAAGATAATAAACATTAATCGTTTATACCAACAAGTTCTGTTCCATAAATTTTTAAATAGAAAATATGGGTGAGTTACTGCTATGACAAAAGACTGTGTTCTTGTCACTAGTCCATTTAATATCTGTCGTCAACTTATTCCTGGAGTACATTATTCTGCCCTACTGTGGTGGAGAATCAAAACCATGCCACAGACAATCACAGATTATTTAACTTTTGGGTGCATTCTGTCAACTCTCCCAGACTGTTGCTTCTCCCTAATCAAGAGTTATATCATTGGTCCATAAATTAGAATGTTTAGAGGTGATCTGCTCCTGCTCTATTTCCAATAAGTGCTGTAAGCCTTCTAATGGATAGTTCCAAATCACAAGAGATCGGTACAGAGTAGATACACAGAAGCTGTTCTATTTAGTCGAAGGGGACACCATTTTAAAGTGAATGGTAAAGAAATGGTGACATGAGGGAAAACGTATTTAAACAGCACATGATTCAAAATTGGGAGTGTACTACTTGAGAGTATGGAAGGATTCAGTTAAGACTTTTAAGGGGAATTGTAGAATGATTTGAAAATAAAAGGTCTTCTGGGGATTGGCAAAAGTGTGATGCACTGTGAATAGCTGAGTTGCTGTTGCAGAGAGCTAGCATAGATACAAAAGGCCAAATAGCCTCATTGTGAACATAACTATTCAATGATTCTACATTCTAAAGTCTGTGGTACATGTTCTGTACTTAGTCTTTGTGTGAATAAATTTTCTACTGAAGAATTAACATTAGTGCCTGAAATCCATTTTTTGATATTCTGACATGCCTTCAGCCTACAGGAATATAAACGTTGACAGGACTACTGGAACAGATTTGCATTTAATTTAACAAATTATCAATTATACATATGGCAGGAAAACATCTGATTCAATAATATGACTGATCCTTATAATCACACAATTAATTCCCATAAGATTTGCAGATAATTCTTCCTGTCATTGCAATTTTCCTCCCCAGTTCATTGGATTTCAGATCTCTGCGTATCTTGCATTGTCAAATTAATGTATTATGCAACAATTACTTTTTTGGTGACTACATTATTAGCTGCCTACAAACTCTAACTACATTTAAAGATGAACTCAATGCTACTTCGAACGATGTGTGAATTAAATGTCAGCTACAGCCCGTAGCATGTATTTGGCTTGTTCCCATTGTGTGTGATTGATACCAAGAGCTGCAAACTATAGCAAGCATCAATCTGCAATGATACAGAGAGTTAAGAGGGACATTTCAAAGAAGCAAAAGTAAACAAATCTCTGAGCAGACTCTTGGTGTGTGTTATTATTTGAAGTCGCTGGCAATGTAATATATGCCTGTGTACAGAGATGGAAAAGCTGAATCCATGTTATTTAGAGTTATAGAGTCACAGAGTTACACAGCACAGAAACACCTTTCAGTCCGACTGGTCTGCACTGACCAGATATCCTAAAATGATCCAGCACCATTTGCCAGCATTTGGCCCATATCCTTCTCAACCCTGCCTATTCATGTATCCATCCAGATGCCTTGTAATTATATCTGCCTTCATCACTTCTTCCGGCAGCTCATTCCATACACACAGCACCATCTGCATGAAACAGTTGCCCCTCAGGTTCTTTTTAAATCTTTCCCCTCTCACCTTAGACCTATGCCCTCTAGTTTTGTGTTCCCCCACCATCAGAAAAAGACCTTGGCTATTCACCCAATCTATGCCCCTTATGACTTCATACAAGTTCACCCCTCAGCCTTTGTAGCTCTAGGAAAAATGTCCCAGCCTATTCAGCCTCTCCCTATACATCAAAACCTCCATTCACGGCAAAATCCTTGTAAATATTGTCAGAACACTGTCAAGTTTAACAACATCTTTCCTATAGCAGGGAGACCAGAATTGAATGCAGAATTCCAAAATGGCCTCACCAATGTCATCTACTGCTGCAACATTATGTCTCAATTCCTAATAATCACTGCACTGACCAACAAAGGCAAGCGTGACAAATGCCTTCTTCACCACCCTGTCTACCTGCAACTCCACTTTCAAGGAACCATGAGCTTGCACCCTAAAGCCTCTTTCTTCAGCAACATTCCCTAGGGCTCTACCATTAACTGTACAAGTCCTGCCCTGGTTTGCCTTACCAAAATGCAACACCTCACATTTTTCTAAATTAAACCCTGTCTGCCACTCCTCTGCTCATTGGCCCATCTGATCAACATCCCACAGTACTCTGAGATAACCTTCTGCACTATCCACTACATCACCAATTTTGGTGTCACCTGCAAACTTACTAACCAAAGTTCCTGTATTCACCTCCAAATCATTTATATAAATGACAAAAAGCAGTGGACCCAGCCCGATCCTTGAGGTACACAGCTGGTCACAGCCTCCAGTTCAAAAAACAATCCTCTACCACCACCCTCTGTCTCCTACCTTGAAGCCAATTTTGGTTAGCTCCCAATTGGTTAGCTCCCCCTGGATCCCATGTGTTGTAACCTTACTAATCAGACTACCATGTGGAACCTTGTTAAATGCCTTGCTGAAGTCCACATAGACAACGTCAACCACTCTGCCTTCATCGAGCTTCCTTATTACCTCTTCAAAAAACTCAAATCAAGTTAATGAGACAAAATTTCCCCCACATAAAGCCACATTGACAAATTAGGGGCAGCACGGTGGCTCAGTGGTTAACACTAGAACATAGAGCTCAGAACATAGAGCAGTACAGCACATTACAGGCCCTTCAGCCCACGATGTTGTACCGAACTTTTACCCTAAACCTAAGGTCTATCTAACCTCCACCCCTACCTTATACTATCATCCATATGCCTGTCTAATAGCTGCTTAAATGCCGCTAATGAGGCCGACTCCACTACCTTCTCTGGCAATGCATTCCACGCCCCTACCACTCTCTGAGTAAAGAACCTACCTCTGACGCCTCCCCTACATCTACCTCCACACACTTTAAAACTATGCCCCCCCCCTCCGTAATAGTTACCTCCACCCTCACAGCGCCAGGAACTCAGATTCGATTCCACCCTCGGGCGACTGTCTGTGTGGAGGTTGCACATTCTCCCCTTGTCTGTGTGGGTTTCCTCCAGGACCTCTGGTTTCCTCCCACAGTCCAAAGATGTGCAGGCTAGGTGGATTGGCCATGCTAAATTGCCCACAATGTTCAGGGATGTGTAGATTAGGTGGATCATAGGGGGATGTGTCTGGGTGGGATGCTCTGAGGGTCGGTGTGGACTTGTTGGGCTGAAGGGTCTGTTTCCACACTCTAAGGATTCTATGAAATCCCTATTCAGAACTTGCCTTTCCAAATGCATGTACATCCTTTCCTTAGAATCCTCTCCAACAACTTACCCAGCACTGTCATCAGACTCACCAAGCCATACAGTAAGAATCTACTTATATTTTGCAGTACTGGAGATGTATCAAATTTCGCTCCAGAATGTTTTGGAGGTGGGTAGAGAATACAAGTGGAATTTTTCAAATTCTATGATCAATAAATGGAAAACTATAGGTGGGATTGGGGTGTTGGCGAGGGTATAGTGGTGGGAAGCGGGGTGAAAGTTGGTATTTGCATCTTTTTTTAGAAGTCTATGGTCGACAGTAATAAATGAACTCAAGATTTCTTCCAGCCTACTTATGGACTAAGATGAAACAGTTTACCTAGGGTTTGAAGGGAACTTGTGATTTTCATTACACAATAGGAATAAAGTGGAAGGTGAATTTGGGCAGGATAAAAGACAACCAGAGACATCCCAATTCTGGATCATTCCACAGTTACATGGTGGTCGAAAGCTTTACGCGTGGAACGTGGTGCCCACGGACAGCTCACCAATTTGGGACAATGAAATTTTAGATTGAGATTTTAACCACTGCATATTGTCAAAAGACAAATTCAAGTTGAAAGATCATATGTTTTCCAGATATTGCTAAGCAAGTTTGACTTAGATGCCCTGACATTATAATCAGTACTTTCTACAGACCTGCATGCAATACCAAAAAAAATTTAGTGATCTAATAAGAACATCAAGATAAGATAACTCTACTACCCCAATAGCTCCTATCTCCTTGCATAGACTTGCTGGGGAAGACCTTTGTTTCAGCAATATAGTCTCTTCCCCTACTTCTTCTTCTGTTTTTCCAAAATGTTCTTCAAAGACTTCAATACATTTCTGGATTTGCTTGCACCACAGCCTCAATAACTAACAATAATTACAAAATTACTTCTACCTCTTTGGCCGTATTTTCTTCTTGCAAACTTTGTGTATACTTTGATGTGTGTGATCACAGATTTTGAAAAATCTTGTCAAAGTGCATCATAACCAACTTCCACTTGCAGAAGGATAGTGAGAAACAGTAAAGGAAAAGGTCCCTGCTATTCTGCAGACATTTATTGTTGTGGATTAGAAGGACGATCAACATCATAGGAAGTCATAAAGCAGTCAGTGTTGAGACAGTAGGGCTGGAGCCCTGGTAGAGAGGAGTTTTTTACTTTTTTAACATTTGTCTACTGTAAGAGTTAAATGCTCAAGTACTACCTTTGCACAATTTGGCTTGTTGCAACCAATGATATAGGGGTTTGCTCTCTGACATCAATGTTTGCAAGTAGAAGATTGTACCATTGATGGTACCATCTGAAGTACCTCCTGCGAGGCAAAAATGTCTAAATAGATACCTGTTTGTGTAAATAGAGGGACAAAGTCAGAAGTCACACGACACCAGGTTATAAGCAGGTTTATTTGAAATCACAAACTTTCGGAGCGCTGCTCCTTTGCCAGGTGATCAGCGCTCCAAAAGCTGTGTTTTCAAATAAACCTATTGGACTATAACCTTGTGTCATGTGACTTCTGGCTTTGCCCACCGCACTCCAATCCCGGCACCTCCACATCATAAATCAAGGGAAACATCGTTATAGACGGAGGTTTCTCTAGAATGGTAAATATGTAACTCCAGTCAAGGTGAAAATGTTTAGGTTTCATTCTCCTTGTATTATTTTCTCAGATTCAGTTGTAATCAATTGGTGTTGTAAACAAAATGTGAAGTCTGGAGAGTTAAGAATACATGCAATTGCATGATTTACGCAAATGCTTAAGAGTTTGATAGCCAAGGGCAAGATGAAAGTGACTGCTGTTCTCATTTGTGTGTTATCTTGCCTGTGATTGTGGCAGTGCCCTAGTTTAAAGTTTTAAATGCAACAGAGCAACAATACCATGTGATACAGCCTCAGAATGTTACCATAGACATTTAAGTTGGGAACCTGGAGGACCTAGACCCTGATTTAAAAACTTTGAGAAATCAGTGCCAGTGAATTAGTAGTGAAACAAAGATGATTGCCATTGACATGGACATTGACCCCCAATTCTGCTCCAACTCTTAAAAAAAAGACAAACGTTTCTTTATGAAAAACAAGCTACACACAAACTATGGTAACAAACAGAACAGCAGATATGTTCAAAGAAGAAGTGTTTTACAAGTTCATAGGCATGGAATGAATAGGCATAAATCAGAAAGATCAATAAGATTTCAGGCAAATATTGTATTTTGTTTGTATCACCTTGATAAAACTGATGGAGGCAATTAGGAATGGGTGCAAGAAATTTACCAGAGTACAGCATGATGTATCAGGAGAAAAGTTGTTTGAAGAATTATTGCATCTAATGGCAATTCACATAGGAAATCTGAGGGATGAGTCATTGCCTTCACTTGGCTTTCTTAATTTAATCCCAAATCTTAAATTGGAAAATATATTTCCAAACATATGTATTGTTCTGTGTGTTTATTCAAAAGCGCATGTAACTATTACCTTGGCTGAGAGGTTATTTATTATGTTGAAGTAAATTAAGAAATATCTGAGGAGCACTATGTGCCAGGAAAGATTAATGAATTTGAGAATTGGTAAGAAATATTAATCTGGGTTTTATTGATTTGTTTGCTGCTATGAAAGCTGGGGAGACCATAAATGTATGTGAGGCAAGCCCAACATACCAACCCCAGCAGAAGATGGAGTCTCTACATAGACAATAGTCCATCTACTTCTTGGACAAAAATAGCAACTGAGTTATTCACAGTTTTTGGGAAGATTACCTCCTTGTGAAAGATCACTTCTCTAAATTTCCAATTGTTCAGAACTTAACAACACAATGATTGCAATCATCATTGTCACAATGTCCACTTTGCTCAGTCTATTCAGTGTCCGTACCACAGTTCTCTGGTGAATCACCTCAAAACAGAGGTGGGGAGTAAACCATTTCAAGTCACACTACTATCCAAGTTTGAACAGTTTAGGGGAGCAAAAGGTACAAACTGTCAAATCAATGATCAAGTATCAAGCAAAGTAGGATTTTTGCATGTCTGTATTTTTTGTGCAACAATGGAGAAGGGACTGCCATACCCAGCAACACTAATGTTTGAAGTGCAAACATGAACAACTTTGCACTGAAATCTATTGACTTAAGTATTTTGGAACGTAGGACATTCTTCTTTCAAGAAGGAGAGAATGAGAAAGATGCACAAAGGTGAACAGGTTGAGAGCTACCACAACCGTGCACTGAGCAGAGATGCAAGTCAGAATTACAAGTACTTGGATACCAAATAAGGTTTACAGAATTTGTAACCAGCCCAGATCGCACAGTCTTTCCCGTTCATACCTACATGACAAAGGAACCAAAGGCAGCTTTGGCCAGTGTTCAACAAGCCAATCATACACAAAGGGAGTGAAAAAGAAAACTCTGAAGATGATTGTGCTGTGATGGTGAGCAACAGTAACCAACAGTAAGACAACCAAGTTGTCGACCAAGAGCAACCAAACATATTATGTACCTCTCCAGATGGGTATACAATCACCAGAATCAGTCACCCTTCAAACCATTACATTCAAGTTTGGATTACAAATATGCAAACTTTGCTGACAACAAACTCTATAATTATTAAATTGGCAATACATGCCTGTGTACAACCATGCCTAGATGCTTGGGTTTTTTGAAATACTTGGAGTAATGAGTATGTTACTGTGGGGCAGCATGGTGGCTTGGTGGTTAGCACTGTTGCCTCACAGCACCAGAAACCCGGGTTCAATTCCATCCTTGGGCGACTGTGTGGAGTTTGCACATTCTCCCTGTGTCTGCGTGGGTTTCCTTTGGATGCTCCGGTTTCCTCCCGCAGTCTAAAGATGTGCAGGTTAGGTGGATTAGCCATGCTAGATTGCCCATAGTGTTCAGGGATGTGTAGGTTAGGTGGGTTATGGGGGATAGGCTTGGGTGGGTGCTCTGAGGGTCAGTGTGGATTTGTTGGGCTGAAGGGCCTGTTTCCACACTGTCGGGGTTCTATGTTGTATTACGTTTGTACAGTTAGTATGCAGTATACTTTTCACAGACATGCTTATAATTTCATCACTGTATCATATCATGTGATCTGATATTCATCTTAACTGGGGCCACTTGAAGCATGAGATGCTGCTGAAAATGTGTTGCTATTTGTCACCAAAATAGCTTATCCCAGAAGTGGCTGTGACTATAAAACATGTTCACATGAGGAACTGTAATAAACGCCTGTTGAAGCTTTCAATATCATAGTACACATGCCTAATTCTGATCTTCCAAGACCTGACATAAGTAAGCTTTGCTGCACCAGTTACAAATGACTTGCTGGAGGCAAAGCCCACACCATGGTGCAATTCTGCTCCAATCTGGTCTTTCACTTCCTGCCATGATATTTTCATCTGAATTTTCCTGATTTCAGCTTTTTTATGTCAAAGCAGATTTAGAGGTTGCCTGTGCAATTGATTACCTGGCTACAAGTGAAAGTCACACATTGTAATTGTATTTTAATATAGGTGGTGGGCATTTAGCTGGGGAAGTATACAGATAAATCATAACAGGCTGAAACTGCTTTTTTTGGGTCAGGAGGTGCATGTTTATAGTGTGCACCTCTGTGAATAAATGCTTTCATTTTTAGAAACGGTGCATAAAAATTACTTCAGTTCTATTTTTCACTAATTGGCTTTCTGAAGTATAAAGCACTATACCGTAATATTATCCATCCCAATACTTACAATCTATCCAACACATTTTGAAGGTATATAACTTTCATCAAAGGTTCCCTAATACATATTTAGGTCTGGAGATTTTTTCATCAAAATACAGCAATTCTATTGCAAAGATCATGGAATTTCAAACACAAGTTACATTGAACATATTGTATGCCTAAGAACCCAGACAAATAGTTGGTGTTGAGTTCTAGCACTGATCTTCCTTTCTATGTTAAGTGTAAGGACCTGTTTGTCTGAAAGTGGTAGGGGATGACCACAACTGAATATCCACAAAAAGAAGCACTTACCTCGACAACAAGATGTACATGATAGCAATTGGAAGTTACATTGGTTGATTAGTCTACATAATTATGTCTACCAGAAGCTAGGAATGACAGATATCGCTCTATCATAACAGAAGTTGCTGGAAAAGCTCAGCAGATCTGACAGCATCTGTGAAGAAAAAATCAGAGTTAATGTTTCGGGTCTGAGTTCTGAGGAAGGGTCACGGGACACGAAATGTTAACTCTGATTTTTTCCTTCATAGATACTGCCAGACCTGCTGAGCTTTTCCAGCAACTTCTGTTTTTGTTCCTGATTTACAACATCCGCAGTTCTTTCGGTTTTCACTGTATCATAATCTTGAGTTTTACTCCTTGTTCTCCATTCAAAAATGTATGACTTTATCAGATTGGGTGGAGCCCAATGCAGTCTCCAGCATTAATCCTTTATGCAACAGAATAACTCTAGTTCCCTTGACCAATTTAGTCGAGAATACATGCCTTAATCAGTCACTAGTGCAGTGATCATTTGTGGAAGTGACTTAATTCAAGTATTGAATAGGGAATCATGGGGCTACCTGAAAACCAGGCTATTCTACTGTGCTAAAGTCCAGCTAGTGCACAAGACCCATCACTGAGTCTTACAAGTGAAAGAAGTTGCAACTCACATTGCATTCACAGAAAGAACTTGTGAATGCCCTACCTATTTTGGGAAAATGATCACCCTGATGGTTGATTGACTGGGGAAGCAAAACAAACGTGGCTGATGTGTCTACTCCATGCAACACAACATGAGGTGCCCCAAACAGTGGGAAATGAATGAGGCCTGTAACTCCGTCAGGCAGCTCACAGATAGAGCGTGGAAGGGCCATGCCAAATGCCTGGCAGATTTAAGGGTAACTACAGTATTCCCCAGACAGGATGAACACGATTGTCTTAGTCTTGTTTTCATTCTTTTGTGGGAACTGAGAGAGTTTGCCAGATCATGCAAAGCACTGGTCTTGAGGAATATCCAAACCTGGAAATAGTGGAAGAGTTGCCAGTCAAGTTAAACATTAATCTTCATAAACTGAAGCAGAAGTGTGATGAGCCGACACAAGAAGTACCCTCCCTGAGTATACAGAACTGTCAGAGCAGGGCAGATGGAGCATATCCTCACACAGTGAGTTATAACTCACAATCCCTCTCCTCTCTATGGAGAGCAGAAGCTGACTCAGATACTGACATTTTAAAAGTCAAAATGAATTTACTTGAGTCTCCATCTCCTTACTGTTAACTTTAAATGAATATGGCTTTCTAGTTCAAAAATATAGATCGATCTGTTTCTTGCTCATTTTTTATTACAGTATATTATAAACAAACTTGAACATGTAAATAGTGAAGGGAATGGTTTTAGCAGCAGCTATGTGTCAGTGCTCTGTGCTGAATTGTCGAATGGTCAAAGGGAAAGGACTCACCAATTGCAGCACTGTCTTGGTCACTGCCATGATGGTCCATTTCCTCAGCAGCTTCAGGGCTTGGGATACCCCCATCAGCCCTAATCCTCTCCAAGACATTGTTAGTATTCAAGAATTGAGGAAAAAGGAACAGATCAACACATTTCTGATGAAGGGTCTAGGCCCAAAACGTCAAGTTTTCCTGCTCCTATGATGCTGCTTGACCTGCTGTGTTCATCCAGCCCCACGCTTGTTATCTTAGATCAACATGTGTTGCTGCCGTCACTAGGCCAGGGAAGGAATACTTAATCCTCCCTGACAGGTAGTTCATTATTTTACTTCTTCTCGAGTCCATCAAATTTCTCACCTTCTACAATCTTGTCAGGCCATTAAATTTCTCATGGCACTGATCTGTTGTACTGGTGGGTTAATGAGTTTGCTTGCACTGGGCATACTACCTCATCAGTCAAGGAGTGCAGGACCCAAGGCAATGCAACAGGCTTCCCTCAAGCCCTGTTAATCTCAGCAAGAACCATTTGTTGATTGTTGTACTCGAATTTGTACATGTCCTTGTAAGCATTCGGGTTTCCTTTAATAAGCTATTTCTATTTACTGTTTGGAAAATCAATCATAAAATGTTGTGACTGCTTACACACAGCTCAGAATTCAAAATAAATTAATATCAATGCTTAACATCACTTAACATCAAATGTTTGTTCTTACTACTATTAACAATTATTAATTCAAAATTAATTTAAATTAATCAATTTGATGAATGGAGATGTTAACATCAACTTTGCTTTATTAACATTTTCTGTGTTAGTGATTCAAATTTTTTTAAAAATGAACTGTGAATGCTGGAAATCAGAAAAACAGAAATTGCTGGAAAATCTCAGCAGGTCTGGCAGCACCTGTGGACAGAATGCAGAGTTAACATTTTAGGTCCAGTCACCCTTCTTCAGAATTACCTCATTCTCTTGTCTTCTAACCGTAACCCTCGACGCCACATTAGTCAAGAAGCTATCTATCTCTGTCTTAAAGACACTCAAGACTTGGCCTCCACAGCTTTCTGCAGCAATGAATTCCACTGATTCACCGCACTCAAGTTGAAGAAATTCCTCCTCATCTCAGTTCTAAAGGGTTGCTCCTTCAGTTTGAGGCAGTGCCCTCAGATCCTAGTCTCTCATACTATGATCTCCACATCCACTCTATCCAGGCCTCTCAGTATTCTATAAGTTCCAATGAAATCCCCCTTCATGCTTGTAAATTCCAATGAGTACAGACCCAGAATCCTCAACCACTCCTCATACGGCAAGCCCTTCATCCCTGGGACCTAATTGTGCGAATAATTTAGAGCATTCTTTGTCAAAATGACTCTATGTGGGTGAATTCTTGTAGTTGGCAGAGAGAGTTCAGGGAAAAACATGTTTCTTACTCAACAAAGAGCTCTTAAAATGGATATGTATTCCTTCTCTGTGTAGCAATAATCTTTATGCCTTAAAGACATTGTTAATATTGCTTTACATTTAGGAGTTTCTCCAGCCATCACATGAACTAAAAAATTAAAATTTTATTTTCCTCAACTAAAGATTCTTTTCCCTTTAATATAGTCACACTCATTCTGGTATCTAATTTGAAATGAGTTGCATGAATGTTAACCTGCATGATCTGTGTCATCTCTGGTTCAGGTGAGTCATCTATTGATACTGACATAGGTCGACTTGTACCTTCCAAAGGCAGCATATCATTGTATAACAACTGTATGTTAATGGACGTAAGTCTTATTATTCTGACTTTGTGCCCAAAGCTTGCTGTAAAGTATTAACTGCTTTGTGCAGATAAGAATTCTTCAGTCCGTATTTCTTTGACTTTTGCACGTTCTCCAGAAATGTCCCATTTGCTTATAAAACTTGTATCAGTGTGGTAAAGCTGTGTAATGCTTCTGTTTCTCACAAATTTCTAACTCCACATCTCCAACAGTAACTTTTAGCATCAAAGGATTGAAAGAGATTTTGTTTTAGTCTATGATGACAAGGTGTAGAGCTGGATGAACACAGCAGGCCAAGCAGCATCAGAGGAACAGGAAAGCTGACGTTTCGGGTCTGGACTCTTCTTCAGAAATGGGGGAGGGGAACAGGATTCTGAAATAAATAGAGAGAGAGGGCGAGGTGGATGGAAAATGGATAAAGGAGCAGATAGGTAGAGAAGAGGCAGACAGGTCAAGGAGGCGGGGATGGAGCCAGTAAAGTTAAGTGTAGGTGGGGAGTTAGGGAGGGGATTGGTCAGTCCAGGGAAGACGGACAGGTCAAGGAGGCAGGGCTGAGGCTGGTAGGTAGGAGGTGGGGGTGGGGGTTGAGCTGGGAGGAGGGGATAGGTGGGAGAAAGGATGGACAGGTTAGGGAGGTGGGGTGAGCTGGGCTAGTTTTGGGATGCGGTGGGGGGAGGGGAGATTTTGAAGCTTGTCAAGTCCACATTAATACCATTGGGCTGCAGGGTTCCCAAGCGAAATATGACGAGCTGTTCCTGCAACCTTCGGGTGGCATCGTTGTGGCACTGGAGTACGCCCAGGATGGACATGTAATCCAAGGAGTGGGAGGGGGAGTTGAAGTGGTTCGCGACTGGGAGATGCAGTCGTTTGTCACGAACTGAGAGTATGTGTTCCACAAAGCGGTTTCCAAGCTTCCACTTGGTTTCCCCAAAGTAGAGGAGGCCACATCGGGAACAGCGGATACAAGAAACCACATTAGCGGATGTGCAGGTGAACATCTATTTGATGTGGAAGATTTTCTTGGGGCCTGGGATGGGGGTGAGGGGGTAGGTGTAGGGGAAGGTGTAGCACTTCCTGCGGTTGTAGGGAAAAGTGCCGGGGGTGGTGGCACTGATGGGGAGTATGGAGCGGATAGGGGAGTGTGGAGCGGACAAGGGAGTCATGAAGAGAGTGGTCCCTCTGGAAGGCAGATAAGGGTGGGGAGGGAAAAATGTCTTTGGTAGTGGGGTCAGTTTGCAGGTGGCGGAAGGGCTGGAGGTTTGTGTATTGGATCTGGATGTTGGTGGGGTGGTATGTGAGGACGAGGGGGATTCTGTTTTTGTTGTTATTGCGGGGAGAGGGTGTGAGGGATGGGTTGCAGGAAACGTGAGAGATGCGGTCGAGGGCATTTTCGAACACTGTGGAGGGGAAGTTGCGGTCCTTGAGAAACGAGGGCATCTGGGATGTCCGGGAGTGGAATGCCGCATCTCGGGAGCAGATGCAGCAGAGTCGATGGAATTGGGAATAGGGGATGGCATTTTTGCAGGAAGGTGGGTGAGAGGAGGTGTATTCTAGGTAGCTGTGGGAGTCAGTGGGCTTGAAATGGATATCGGTTTCCAGGTGGTTGCCAGAGATGGAAATAGAGAGGTCCAAGAGGGAGAGAGAGGTATCGGAGATGGTCCAGGTGAACTTAAGGTTGGGGTGGAAGGTGTTTGTGAAGTGGATAAACTGTTCGAGCTCCTCATGGGAGCACGAGGTGGCACCGATACAGTCATCGATACAACGGAGGAAGAGGTGGGGGTTAGGGCCAGCGTAGCTTCGGAACAGGGATTGTTCTATGTATCCTACAAAGAGGTAGGCATAGCTTAGGCCCATGCGGGTACCCTTGGCCACCTCCTTTGTCTGTAGGAAGTGGGAGGAATTGAAGGAGAAATTGTTAAGGGTGAGGACGAGTTCAGCTAAGCGGATACGGGTGTCAGTGGAAGGGACTGATCGGGCCTGTGGGACAGGAAGAAGTGGAGGGCCTTTATGCCATCTGCATGGGGAATGCAAGTGTATAGGGACTGGATGTCCATGGTAAAGATGAGGTGTTGGGGACAAGGGAATCGGAAGTTTTGGAGGAGGTGGAGGGTGTGGGTGATGTCATGGATGTAGGTGGAGGGTTCCTGGACCAAGGGGGAGAAAATGGAGTTGAGGTAAGTGGAGATAAGTTCGGTAGGGCAGGAGCAGGCGGAGACAATGGGTCGACCAGGGCAGTCAGGTTTGTGGATTTTGGGAAGGAGATAGAAGCGGGCGGTGTGGGGTTGGGGGACAATGAGGCTGGAGGCTGTGGGTGGGAGGTCACCTGAAGTGATGAGGTTGTAGATGGTCTGGGAGATGATGTTTTGGTGGTTGGGGGTGGAGTCATGATCAAGGGGGCAGTAGGATGGGGTGGGTGAGAGTTGGTGGCTGGCCTCGGCGATGTAGAGGTCAGTGCGCCATCCTACAACTGCACCACCCTTGTCCACGGATTTTATAGTGAGGTAGGGGTTGGAGCGGAGGGCTGCACGTTCTGTGGGGGAGAGGTTGGAGTGGGTGAGAGGGGTGGAGAGATTGACGCGATTGATGTCTCAATGGCAGTTGGAGATGAAGAGTTTGAGGGAGGGTAGGAGACCTTGAGGTGGTGTCCAGGAGGAGGGGGTGTGTTGGAGGTGGGAGAAGGGGTCAGTAGAGGAAGGGTTAGGCTCACAATTAAAGAAGTAAGCGCGGAGGAGGAATTGGCAAAAAAATGTTCAACGTCCAAGCGTGAGAGGTATTCATTGATGTTAGGGTGGAGGGGGATAAAGGTGAGTCCTTTACTGAGGAACATCAGCTTCCCTGCTCCTCTGATGCTGCTTGGCCTGCTGTGTTCATTCAGCTCTGCACCTTGTTGTCTCAGATTCTCCAGCATCGGCAGTTCCTACTATCTCTCTTGTTTTAGTATATTGTGTGTTGTTTTGGTGCTTTCGTCCCTTGTAAAGTTGATGAAATCTGATATGCTTTTAGAGCTACTATGGTTCTCTATTCCCATCATAGTCTTGTGCTGTTTTCAAATGCCAGCTTTTACCACAACCTAGATATTTCTTTCTGATTTGAGGCCCTCTATTTGTGGCGTACCTGAAGGATACATGTCATATTTTCTGATCACAGTTCTGTTTCAAATTATTTTGTGTTTATAATCACCATAATTAAACAACAATCAAAGACCCCTCCCATTCCATTTATACTCTCTTCCACTGGGCAGAAGATATAAACGTGCTCGATTAGAGTCAAGAACAGCTTCTTCATAAGAACAAAAGGACATAAGAACATAAGAAATAGGATCAGGAGTAGGCTATCCGGCTCCTCTAGTCTGCTCCATCATTCAATAAGATTATGGCTGATCTATTCGTGAACTCAGCTCCACTTACCTATCTGCTCACCATGTATCTTAATTCATTTAATGTTCAAAAATCTATTCATCTTTGCCTTAAAAGCATTCAATGAGGTGGCCTCAATGGCTTCACTGGGCAGGGAATTCCACAGATTTATAGGGCCATAGGACCATAAGATGTCAGGGCATAAATTACGCCATTCAGCCCATCGAATTTGCTCTGCCATTTAATCATGGCTGGTAAGTTTCTAAACTCCATTCTCCCCGTAACCCTTGATCCCCTTGACAATCAAGAACCTATCAACCTCCTTCTTAAATATACTCAATGTCCTGGTCTCCACAACCTTCTGTGGAAGTGAATTCCATAGATTCACCACTCTCTGGCTGAAGAAGTTTCTGCTTATCTCTGTTCTAAAAGATCTTCGCTTTACTCTAAGTCTGTGCCCTCGGGTCCTAGTCTCTCCTAACAATGGAAACATCTTCCCAACATCCACTCTGTCCAGGCCATTCAGTATTCTGTAAGTTTCAATTAGATCCTCCCTCATCCTTCTAAACTCAATTGAGGATAGACCTAGTGTCCTTAAACGTTCCTCATATGTTAAGCTTTTCATTGCTGGGACCATTCTCATGAGCCTCCTCTGAACCCTGGCTCCAGGGCCAGTACATCTTTCCTGAGACATAGAGCCCGAAACTGGACACAATCCTCCAAATATAGCCTGACCAGAGCATTATAGAGCTCCAGAAGTACTTCCCAGCTTTTATATTCAAGTCCTCTCAAAATAAATGCCAGCATTGCATTTGCCTTCCTAACAACTGACTCAACCTGCAAGTTTACCTTGAACGAATCCTGGACTAGAACTCTCAAGTCTCTTTGCACTTCAGACCTCTCAATTTACTCCTCATTTAGAAAAGAGTCCATGCTTTTATTCTTCTTACCAAAGTGCATGACCTCACACTTTCCCACATTGTTCTCCATCTGCCACTTCTTTGCCCACTCTTCTAACCTGTCCAAATACTTCTGCAGCTCCCCCGCATCCTCAGTCCTACTTGTCCCTCTACCTATCTTTGTATCATCCGCAAACTTAGCCAGAATGCCCACAGTTCCTTCATCTCGATCATCAATGTATAAAGAGAAAAGTTGTGGTCCCAACACTGACCCTTGTGGAACATCACTTGTCACTGGCTGCCAACCTGAGAAAGACCCTTTTATCCCCACTCTCTGCTTTCTGCCAGACAGCCAATCTTCTATCCATGCTAGCACCTTGCCCCTAACACCATGGGCCCTTATCTTATTTAGCAGCCTCCTGTGCGGCAACTTGTCAAAGGCCTTCTTGAAGTCCAGGTAAATAACATTCATTGGCTCTCTTTGGTCTAACCTGCTCGTTAATTCCTCAAAGAATTCTAACAGATTTGGCAGGCATGACCTCCCTTGATGAAACCGTGCTGACTTTGCCCTATTTTACCATGCTCTTCCAAGTATTCAGAAATCTCATCCTTCACAATGGACTCTAAAATCTTACCTACCACCGAGGTTAGGCTAATCAGCCTGTAATTTTCAGTCTTTTGCCTTTCTCCCTTTTTAAACAGGGGTGTCAAGTTAGCGATTTTCCAGTTCATTGGAATCCACCTTGACTCTAGCAATTCCAGAAAGATCACCACTATTGCCTCCACTATCTCTTCAGCTATCTCCTTTAGAACTCTGGGGTGTAGTCCATCTGCTTCTGGTATTTATCCACCTTTAGGTCATTCAGTTTTTTCAGTACCTTCTCCTTGGTGATGGCCACCATACTCAGCTCTGCCCCCTGATTCTCTCGAGTTTTTGGGATATTACTCATATCTTCCACTGTGAAGACTGACACAAAGTAATTGTTCAGTTCCTCAGCCATTTCCTTGTTCCCCACTACTATCTCTTGAGTGTTATTTTCCAGTAGTCCAATGTCCACTTTTGTGCTATTTTGCCCTTTATATATGTAAAGAAACTTTTACAATCCTCCTGTATTTTACTGGCTAGCTTACCCTCATATTTAACCTTCTCCCTCCTTATTTCTTTTTTTGTTGCTCTCTGTAAGAATCCCAATCCTCTGGTTTCCCACTGTCCTTCACCACATTACATGCTTTCTCTTTTATGCTGTCCCTGACTTCCCTAGTCAGCCATGGTTGCCTTGATGACACTTCGTCCACAAACCCCTGTTTGGTGACTGCGCTGATGCAAATCTTTTCCCAAAGCGCCATTCAGCGTCATCAACAACACCCTCTGCTGAACACTTATCCTCACTCAAACTCGGAGGATATCTTGATGAGGTCCTCCTTCCGCTACTGGTGACTGAGCTGATGCAAATCTTCACCCCAACTGCCAATCAACATCGTCATTGCTGCCAACCCTTTTGGTGAAGAAGTTCCTCCTCAACTCAGTCCTAAATCTGCTTCCCCTTATTTTGAGATGAGGCCCCCTAGTTCTTGTTTCACCCGACAGTGGAAACAACCTTGCTGCTTCTATCCTGTCTATTCCCTTCATAATTTTATATGTTTCTATAAGTTCCCCTCTCATTCTTCTAAATTCCACTGAGTGCAGTCCCAGTCTACTCAATCTCTCCTCATAAGCCAACTCTCTCAATTCTGGAACCAACCTAGTGAACCTCCTCTGCATCCCCAGTACATCCTTTCCGTCGTAAGGAGACCAAAACTGTACTCAGTACTCTAGTTGTGACCTCACCTGCACCCTATACAGCTGCAGCATAACTTCCTTAATTTTAAACTCCATCTGTCCAGCAATGAAGGGCAATATTCCATTTGCTTTCTTAATTACCCTGCTGCACCAGCAAATCTTCCCCACTGTGATCAGACTTCTGAACAGACCTCTTTAATGTTAATGTTGAGCTTTCTTTGCACTTTCTTGGCAGCGGTAACACTGTATCCTGCATTCTGTTCTGTTACCCTGATGCACTTGTATGATGTATAGTACGATCTGCTTGTAAAGCAGGTAAGAAAGCACTTTTCACTGTACCTCAACGCACAGTAATACCTCAGTGGCAGTAATACATCAAATCAAATCAAGTCAAATGCATGACACACTGCAGCAACACAACCAGGTTCCCCCCATACAACATAGCAGGGCAATGAATGCAAATACCATCACATGGAGAGACCCTCCAAGTTCTTACCATTCCTCTTCTGTCAATGGATTAACATCCTGGAACTCTTTCCCGATCAGCACTCACACCACATGCAATGCAAAAGTTCAAAAGGTTGCTCACCACCAGCTTCTCTCAGGAAATTAGCACTGGCCAATAAATACAAGCTTTGCCAGCAATTTTGTTACACGTAGGTAAAGAAATTAGAAGCATATTAAGAGTAAAAAATACAGACATATGCACAAGGATTGAAATTAGGTTGTCAGTACCAGTTATAGAACACTATCCTTCATGGTACAAAGCTTGGAACTCTACAACCAAGAAGAATTAATATTTAGACTAAGTATGGAAGATATCTTATGCACTCTACTTAGTTTCAGATCTGGTTATCAGCAGCACCTCACAGCAATTAAGGTAACTCTCAGGTTTGACGAAATTCATCTCCCTAGGACATAGGTAAAAACAATACTGATGTATCCCTATTCCTAATGTGACTCAAGTCTTCAATTAAATATTTAAATGATTAAATATATGTGTACCTCAGTGCCTGAAATATAAAACTGGTATATTGGTTGTAATTTTCAGACTATTTTAATTCAATACTGTTTGTCTATTTTTGTTATTACATGATTATCACAATTTCACATTTTTTGGAGTTGAATAACCAGTCTGGATATGGCTTTTCTGATTTTTAAATACAATTCAACATTTGAGTTCTGACCATGTTTCTTGAATAAAATACCTTTTTTTTTATAAACCCTTGACTTGAGTCCATTAAGAGAGCCCATTAAGTTAGGTATAAAATTGTGTGGAATGTTAAAAGATAATTCTCCAAGCTCAATATAAAATGATGTTACACCTCTTGTTTCATATTCAATCTACTGTGAAATAATCTGTGAAGTTATTAACTATCAGCAAGCCTAATCTCTTTAAGTGTTTGTTCAGTCTATTTTGGAGAGTTTCACAACAGCATTGTGAAACAAAAATTACAACTTTAAATTATAAAATGTGCTATTCCACGGACCTTTGGATACATCATTTTACCGTTCTAATTCCTAGAGAAGTAAGATTCTCAGATTGGCTACAGGAGGTATACAACAGCTGAGTTCCTATAAATATCTATGGTAAATCTGGATTTACAACATTATGCATGCAGCAGTGATTACTCATTACTGTTTGTTGAAAGGGTGATCATGTCCTGATAAAACAATAGGCAAAGTGTTTACTCAAAGTTTTGAAATAAGAGACACCCATAGGCACCTACAACAAAATAATGTTATGCTATCTTAAGACGGCCTTATGAACCTACAGAATAGTAATCTGTACTGACCAAGGTAATGTAGTGTTAGATGCACTATCGACCATTAAGTTACAAGTACATTCCCCGAAAATTCTCCAGAGAAGTGATCATTTTCATTTATAGAAAAACAAAGAAACATTGAAATTAGGAGCAGGAGTAGGCCATTCAGCCCTTTGAGTGGATCCAGCCTTTACTGAACATAATAAACGAAACATTTATAAAACTCTATGAATGAGTAAAGACATAAATAAAGGAACAATTAAATGTTAGGAGAGTGGCATATTTTATGTATATAGACAGCAGTGGAGTTTGTGAAAAGAAAGAATACAAAGATATTAAGAGAGAAGTCTTAAGGACAATTAAGAAGTCAAAGAGGAAGTATGAATGGAAAGTATGATTGTAAAGGAACATAAAATGTTAAATATTTTATAAGAAGATCAATAAAAATGAGAAACTGTGATGGGATTATGAATATTAAAGGTAGAGGATTGGCTAACGAAGTCAAAACAAAGTTAAAATAAATGGATCCTTTTCTGGTTGGCAAGACATAACTAGTGGAGTGTCACAGGGTACATTCCTTGGGTCCCAAATACATATATTGCAGACAATAAAAATATAGATGGAGGAAGGGGGGTGGTGAATAGAAAGTTCAATAGCTAAATTTGCAGATGACACTAAAATGGGTGGGAACAAAAGTTCCAACGATGAAACAAGAAATTTATAAATGAAGAGAGATAACAAGGTGTGGGGCTGGATGA
>JAHRHZ010000087.1:23304308-23413611 GCA_024137785.1 Ginglymostoma cirratum
CAGAAATGAAGGGTCTAGGCCTGAAACGTCAAGCTTTCCTGCTCCTATAATGCTGCTTGGCCTGCTGTGCTCATCCAGCCCCACACCTTGTCATCTCGGATTCTCCAGCATCTGCAGTACCTTATATCTCTGATACAATTTGTAAATGAACATGGATAGATTAGGTGAATGGGCCAAAATTTGGTAAATGAAGTTTAATGTGGATAAGTGTCAGGTTATCCATTTTGGTCAGAGGAATGGACAGGCAACTCATTATCTAAATGGAGAGAAATTTCAGACTGCTTCACTGCAGAGAGATCTGTCCTTGTGCAGGAATTGTAGAAAACTAGTACGCATGTACAGCAGGTAATATGGAAAGCAAATGGAATTTTGGCATTTCTTGTTAAAGGAATAGAGTACAAATTAGGGAATGACTGCTACAACTGTACAAGGCATTAGTGAGACAGAACCATTTTTGCTCCCCTTACATGAGAAGGAATGTAATTGTACTGGAGGCAGTTCAGAGGAGATTCATCAGATTGATTCCAGAGATGATGGGTTTGTCTTATGAAGAGACATTCAATAATTTAGGCCTATACTGTCTGGAGTTAGAAGAATAAGAAGACAACTAATTGTGATGTGTAAGATGCTAAAAGGGATAGATAAAGTAGACTTGGAAAGGATATTTCCTCATGTTAGCAAACTAGAATGAGAGGTCTTAGTTTTAGGATGAGGGATACTTGATTTAAAACAGAGATAAGCAGAAATCACTTCTCTCAAATGGGCATGAATTCATTAACCCAGAGTGTAGCAGGTACTGGGTCATTGAGTAATTTTGAAGAGGAGATATATGTAAATAATCTTGGATACAAAGGTCAACAGTCCCAACTCCCTCCTTTTTTTATCTTTGCTGGACAAATGGGCCGACAATACTCAAAAGAGGACCCAGTCAGGACAAGGGTGAGGTTTTTCTGCAATGTTTCACATAGCAGACCGTGCCAGAGATTGTAGGATAGCAGAATAGGAGCCAACCTGGCCTGACAAGTGGAGAGAGCTCATGGTGAAATTAGTGGCTATAGAGAGCAATGTGGTCATTAAGATGGTGCAATGTACTCCACTCTCCGATGCCATGTTACATACTGAGCAACCACAGCAAAAAGTCAGAACGATAGATCAGAATGGGGGTGTAGAAAAGTATTTTCCTGTACAGATCAGAATGTTTATCATCATTAAGACAAAAGAATCCCGTGACTGGAGGAATTAACATTGACAAGGGGGCTGAGCTGAAGTTATTTTTCAGAGTGAAGGTTAAAACTTTGATTTTGGAAGAAAACACAAGGAGATAAGAAATTAATCAGAACTAGTCCTGTCCATGATTGAAACCTCATAGGCGATAACGTAGGTGTGTGGCTACAAGAGCCAATGGAGTTTTGTATCACATAATTCAGAACAACAGTGCAGAGAATATATAGAAGAGCTGAAACGTAGATAAGTAATACAACCAAGGCCAGATCATGGACAAGAGTTCGTTGATCATAAGAACAGCAATGCAGAGCAGTCCTGTGGCTGTGAAGAACCTCAAAAGGGTTCAGACACAGAAAATGATAAGGGGAAAGAGAAGAGGTTAGAGAGGTTAAACCAAAGAAAATGAATTGAGATGTTTGCTGAGAGAGAGGTCACTGGTATTTGTGGCTACTGCTCTGGAAAAAGCCAATTGTGAGTGGAACACTAGGTCTCTGTGGGAACACAGGGCATTTTTGCACTAAATATGAGTAGGTTAGCAGGAGAAGAGAGGTCACAAACAAAGAAGGCAAGTGACATAGGGAGCTGAGAGAGAGAGAGAGAGAGAAGAAAGACATTGCTGAATGCACCAGTGCCAGAAATGTAAATTCAGCTACAAATAAATGTTATTCACACCCAAGCTCAAATGTAGTGTAGGAATTTCTTGTCTTGTTTTGTGAAAATAAGAATGCCTACTCATTATATGCATCCGTGTTCAAATCCTACTGAGCAGTAGAAGGCTGGAGTCAGATGTGGCAGTGAACAGTTAGATGAAAACAAAACAAATGTGCAAATTTGCAGATGACACCAAAGTTGGTGAAGACTGCTTTCACAGAGTACAATCAGATCTTGACCGGATGGGCCACTGGGCTGAGGAGTGGCAGATAGAGTTTAATTTTGGATAGGTAAATTAGAGCAGGACTTGAAAACACTGATGGTACGGCCCTGGGAGTGTTGCTGAACAAAGAGACCCTGGAGTGCAGGTTCATTGAAAGTGGAGTCACAGGTAGACAAGATTGCGAAGAAGACATTTGGTACACTTGTCTTTATTGGTCAGTATATTGGGTATAGGATTTAGGAGGTCATGCTGCAGCTAAATAGGACATTGGATAGGCTACTTTTGGAACAATGCATGCAATTCTGGTCTCCTTGTTATAGGAAGGACGTTGTGAAACTTGAAAGGGGTCAGAAAAGATTTACGAGGATGTTGCCAGGGCTGGAGGGTTTGAGCTATAGGGAGAAGCTGAATAGAGTGAGGATATTTTCCCTGGAGCATTGGAGGCTGAGTGGTGATCTTATAGAGATTTATAAAATCATGAGGGGTGTGAATAGGGTGAATAGCCAAGGTCTTTTCCCTGGGTTGAGGGATTCCAAAACTAGAGGGTTTAACGTGAGAAAGGGGAAAGATTTAAAAGGGATCTAAGGGGCAACTTTTTCGCTCAGAGGTGGTGCGTGTATAGAATGTGCTGCCACAGGAAGAGGTGGAGTTTGGTACAATTACAACATTTGAATGGCGTCTGAATGGGTATATGAATAGGAAGGGTTTAGAGCGATATGGGGACTAGAATAAGTTAGGATATCTGGTCAGCATGGACGAGTTGGACCCAAGGGTCTGTTTCCATGCTGTACAGCTCAATGACTTGATGACTGTACCTTAGCTGAGCTTATAAAGGAGGAATAAAGTGTCAGCATGATCAGATAAGAAGCTGACAATCATTTAAACCATTTTCAAACAGTTTAGCCATCACTTTTAGAGCTAAATGAGATTTGCAGGCTGTCAACAGCTCTACAAGAAATCATTGACAATCATGCCATAATTATTTCTACAGCAACATATTATGTAAGTAATGGCATGTTGGATATACTTGCAGCTGAAGTTGTGGCCAGACCATGGGGCCCACTTCACTTCCATTCTAGTAACATAAGTGGCATTGATGTTAGTAAGTAGGAGGACCATATTACCAATCACTCGGAATTGCAACAACTTGTCCATCAATTTGCATCACGCTTTGAGAGCAATATTCTAAAGATGAAGCAGAACAGTGGCAGAGAAGAAATTAAACGAAGCAAATCCTGCGTTCTGAATATCTCTACCTTGGGAGATACCATTCCCCATGTGCCTAAAGATTTGCTGGTCAAGAGTCCAGCTATTCAGCCACCTGAAGGTCCAACACACAAACCTGAGACCCTGATATAGACATCATTGTCCAATCAGGGATAACCAACATACAGCAATTATGTTGTATTTGAACTGTTAGCCTGTTTACAGATTTGTCAATTCTATTGAATATTTGGTCAGCATTCTAAGCTGGTATGTAGACGACTTAGAATTTCCTCCTTGATACTGCTACTGTCACAGGGATATTTACACACATTTTTCCAAGGTCCTTAACTTTTCTACTCAATCTCATCTACATATTGCCAAACATGAACTCTGCCATGAACTGATATAATCATTGTTTAAAACTGAGATAACAAGCATGGGGCTGGATGAACACAGCAGGTCAAGCAGCATCATAGGAGCAGGAAAACTTGACGTTTCGGGCCTAAACCCTTCATCAGAAATGGGGGAGGGGAAGAGGGTTCTGAAATAAATAGGGAGAGAGGGGGAGGCGGATAGAGGATGGATAGAGGAGAGGATAGGTGGAGAGGAGGCAGACAAGTCGAAGAGGCGGGGATGGAGCCAGTAAAGGTGAGTGTAGGTAGGGGGGTAGGGAGGAGATAGGTCAGTCCAGGGAGGACGGACAGGTCAAGGGGGCGAGATGATGTTAGTAGATAGGAGATGGGGGTGGGGCTTCAGGTGAGAGGAAAAACAGGTTAGGGAGGTGGAGGTGAGCTGGGCTGGTTTTGGGATGCGGTTGGGGGAGGGAAGATTTTGAAGCTTGTGAAATCCACATTGATGCCATTGGGCTGCAGGGTTCCCAGGCTGAATATGATTTGCTGTTCCTGCAGCCTTCGGGTGGCATCACTGTGGCATTGCAGGAGGCCCAGGATGGACATGTCATCTGAGGAATGGGAGGGGGAGTTGAAATGGTTCGCGACTGGGAGGTGCAGTTGTTTGTTGCGAACTGAGCGCAGGTGTTCTGCAAAGCAGTCCCCAAGCCTCCGCTTGGTTTCCCCGATGTAGAGGAAGCCACAACGGGTACAGCGGATGCAGTATACCTGCTCCTATGATGCTGCTTGACCTGCTGGGTTCATTCAGCCCCATGCTTGTTATCTCGGATTCTCCAGCATCTGCAGTACCTTTTATCTCTGATATTGTTTAAAACTAATGTTTTTTAAAAAATGTCATTTTAATAAATATTCCCTTACATATTTAACATTTAAAATAATTTAATATATCGTGGAAAATTTTGATTAATGCAGCTGAGAAAAGAATTTATTATTAAATATAAATGATTTAGTTCACAATATCAACTCACCACGTCACTTACTTGACATGAAATGGCCAAAATTCAACAGAGTCATTTGTTAGTTGTACAGTGTACAACAGTCAGCTCCTAAGTAAATTTAAAACAAATAATTTGCTGAAAATCTTTAAACTATATCTGGATTGTGCACTTCAAAGGTCAATGTTAAATTTTAGTCCTTGTTTGAAGGTCTCTAAATGCTGATGCAGAAATTCACATTTTCAAAATACATTGTGTAGAGACCTTGTTCTGTCATCTTTCTGTATCTTTAACTATGGACTAAAATGAGAAAAGTACAGCATAAAACCAGGGATTGTAAGGATTTTGCATGTATTGAAAGCAAGTAACTTGATACTCATTGTAAACATTGTTTGCACAGCTGTGGATTGCAATAGTGGTTGCAGACAATTGGAGTTGAATAGATGTTTACAAATGCTTTAGCTGGCAACAAGCAGCAGATTGGTCTATGGACTAGCGACCAGTTACCAATGACAAAGTTCTTCTGCTTCCCACTTCGGTGTCAGGCAGTTGAAAAGCTTGAAGTTGTAGACAAGAGGCAGCAAAACAATTAGACTACCAGTAGCTTTGGATTTCTGTTCTTTGCAGAAAAGAGAAACACTTTAAGCCTAAAGAAAACCAAATTTATCTATCATTCAGCAGTTGCTGTAAACTGTGACTTTGAAATGGTAAATCAGAGACCTTACGTAGATGAACCAGCCACACTTATGAGCCAATGAAAGTATCTAGAAAAAAAGATGATGGAGGAGTAACATTTTGAGTGGAACCAGAACCATCTTAACAGATCCTGCAAAAAATAATCACCTAACTGCCTTCCCAGTTTTAATCTACATGTTTTTCTTTCGTGTGTGTGTGCGTGTGCGCATGTGTGTGTGTGTAAGAGGACATTTATAAGGGAATTAGAGTTTTAGTTAATAGATTTATAGCCAATTGTCCATACCTATTTACCAATAACAAGAGTCTATACATTTGCAATAAGTGGTAGTTTTGTTAAGCACAGAAGCTAGGTCAATGTTTCACTTCCAGCACACTACCCACATGACGATAATTCATCCTATGGTGCAGCCAGTTGGAATAGTTTGTTTCTTGTACAATGATTTCAAAATCAACACAAAAGGTCATGGGAACTCAATTTATGCTGAATGCAATTTGCACATCTGTTAACTTTTGCAACAGCTATTCTGATTTAGAGCAACAGTGCTGAACAAAGCCAGTGCCACCAAATGGAAGCACCAAGCAGATGTTTATAGTCAATGCTGATTTGAAGATCCTGTTGAATGATGTGACTTTAAGAAGGCTGGACACCTGTATCTCACCAAGCTCCATGCACATTAGAATTGCAGCAAACTGCTAAAGGATGTGGTCAATTTTCAGGCCATACTTGACCACATAGTTACTGTATGTACCAGTCCTCTGTAATAAGGTAGCTGCGATGTTGTTGCAGTACATGTACAGTTCGACATCTACATTCTACTAACCATGAACTTTTTGGACCGTTTCGCATGGTCACAATTTCATGAAGTTGTAAAATACAGATTATTGATCTCTAATTCCATTGACTGTTTTAATAACTGGGACTTGTGTTTGAAAGAAAACACCTTTAAATAATCCATGACATTTTGTCTAAAATGGCTACAGAAGGCATTTGACTTGAAAGCTGTTTAAGCTCCACAGTGGGTTCCAAAATGGATTCCTAAATAAAGTTGTTAAGGAACTGATCTGTGTTAAGAGAGTTAAAACTGATAGTAAACAACAACATCTCCACTACAGGAATAGCCAGAGACAAAAGACAACTTACCATAATCCATTATTTGAAATAAAGGTGCAGAAGATTCTCTGATGTTTTAAGTGGTGCATCGATAGCTTTAACAGTGGGATACCATAGTTTCTTCTTAAACGTGGGTCTTCTCCATCATGTGACATTGCCTGCTATCACATGGCTGAAACTCTGCCTTGTGAAAAGCTACAATTATTAGCTTGTCTGTTTGTTATAAAATGCAGGAACATCAAGATCAAGCCGACGAGAGGGAAAAACAGGATCTCCCTTCCAACATTTTTTTTGAAGCTGTAAACAAATTTAAAATTATGAAGGAACTTGAAACATCATTGCACCAACTCTGGAAGAGTGTATTTTGAAGGAGACTGCCAACAGAAGAACAACCAGCTTACATTGGCTGCAATCCCCACTGGAATGTCAAGACCACCAAAAGAACTTCGGAACACTTATGGACTTTAACCTCTTTTCAAATCCACCTTTTTCCATCCTCCAACTTGTTTTTTTTTACTTTGCATGTTGGCATATATTTGCATGTCAAGGAATTCAGGTCAGGTTTTACCATTTAATAATTTTTCTACTTTTAATTAAGTGACTTTTAAATAATAAAACTAACTCTTTTCTTGTTAACTCAAGAGATCTGGCATCATGAACAAGGGAAGCATCTGACAGTGTAGTTAGTGAAGTATTAATTTAACTGGTGTCATCAGGGTTTTGATATTACAACTTCTAAAAGGAAGAGGTGTGCCCTACACAAATGGGTCTCCAAGTGAATTTATTTTCAAAAATGTAGATGCTAGGGTTCTGGTGTCAGAAGTATTATTTGCACATTTTAATCTATCTGCCATATAACCACCAGTTTTACCTGATAAATCAAAGTGGAGGATCCTCATTGAAAGGACAATTGGTGCCAAATGACACGGCAAAAATTGGATATATCCATCAATTTGCACCAAGACATATTAAAGTGAAATGTTAGCAGCAAAAAACAAATTATGAAACAAAAACAGTCATCAAATGATTAATCTTCACTTAGTTCACTTCATAATCATTAAAATGCTATGCCCTTTCTCTGATCCTGAGATGCTTACTGCTGCCTAGCAACCCGAGGTATCAATTTGAAATGAATTTTCTTTACATTAGGCATATGTTATATTAATTGTAAGCAGGCTGATTCCTGTATTGATCTTGACTACACTTCTTCACATTATACATGCTATCAGGATCCCATTTAATTCCTCCAGCATAGTTGCCTCATTCTGTTTTATATCATAAACTTACACACCAGCATTTCTGAGATGTTTTCTCTTTTCCTGAATTGAGGATTATCCTCTTCCCCCAAACTGGTGTTGTCAGTGTCCTCAACTGTGTCACTACATTTCCTGCACTTCTCATGCCTAGCCCTCCCTCTCAGAATACAATAGGCTCTCTTGGTCCTGACCTTCCACCCCACAGGCCTCCATATTCAATGGATCATTCTCTACCATTTCCATTACCTCCAGTGCAACGCTGCAACTGAACATATCTTCCATGCTGCTTCTCTTTCTACATTTTCAGGGAACCACGCCCTCCATTATACCCTTATCCACTCCTCAATTATGCCAATATCATGACCCATTTCAACAACACATTCTCCTGCCACTGCAAGATTTGCAAGTATTGTTGGGGAGGATTAATAATAAATTGGCAAGAGACATATGACCCTAAGAAGGAGAATAGGTTCAAGCGAGTAACAAAAGAATTGATGACTTGATGATCAATGCAGCCAATGAAAGTTAGGAGGAGACATGAGCATAGCATAATGGCTAAAATATACGGGTTGGGCTGAAAGACCTTAATCTGTGTTGTAAATACTAACCAGCCATTTTTTAGGAAAATTATTGAATTCATGTTGTTCATGTGGATGAGGCCTATATTAATATGCAAACAAGTTTAGTGTCCAACTTCAGATCATGAAGGCAAGGAATAGAAACGGGTCGAATGAAGTTTGGGATTGATTTAGATACCCCACAGCATCCTCTGAAGTTTCTAAGACAGACATAAGGCAGAAACTTGTTGATTGTTCCAAAGATGTCCACAGGAACAGAGGGGAGGAAGTGAGGTATCTGGGACAAGGCTGTCCTTTGATTCATGCTAATAGTGGAGGCTATGAAGAAGCAGGGGGAGATTCTCTTCCAGAACAGTGGCAGAAGGAGGCTACCAGCCCACACCAAAGAGGCCTGTGTGTAGACTCTTACTGCCACCAGTGGCAGATAAAGACTAGAAGAACCTAGATTCAGAGCTGCAAACGATTTAAGGGCCAGAGTCAACCAGTCACAAAAGGTGAGTTCAACCACCAGACACATCCAGGACGACTCAATGGCTCATGAGCCATTGAGCTCATGAGCATCTGTCACCACTAAGGCATGCAGATCCTAATGGATAAGGTAAATGACCTTGGACAACAGAGAATAAAATCCCCTGGAGTTTCAAAAAATTAAAGGGGATTTCTTATATATTTTTGCAGGATGTTGCACAGTATATATAGATGTAACTCCAGAGCCAGGATAATCTCAGGATCAGGATGGGTCATTTGAGATGGCGATGAGATAAGAGGAGAGGAAATAAGGTGAAAACCAGAAAGAAAACAGAGCCCATTAGTATTAGTTATGTTGGCATAAGATGATTTAAAGTTGGCAGTAAATATTCACTTTTATCTTCACTGAAGGAAGTTGAAACAGCAAACACCAGCAAAATTTATGAAGATGTAAATGAGGAGAAAGCTAATAAACAGTGTACTCCAGTTGATCTCATTGATGAGTCTTTAACCAAAATCATTATGAGAGCAAAGCATCCTGGGATCAAGTCATTGTGATAGACTTGAATCTGCTGCCAGACACTGAATGGACATAAGCTCAGGCAGACCTTCTATCTTCTTCACCTTCCGAGGAAAATTCATCAGTACCCAGGTGAGAGAGACCATGTCAAGTCAGAAACCATTCTCCAGTCGTACAACTGGGGAAGTGAACATACTGGGTTCATTGTCCATTGACTCAAAACATGATCAAAAATAAATACATGTGTCATAAATCCATGATATTGCAAAAAAAAAGAAAAGGCCTATTCCGGCAAAGCAGCCACTCTCTGTGAAAGGCTTGGGAATGAAAAAGGTTCTCCAGTTTAAGGAAATAATTGACCCAACTTTGTCAAGAACGGAAGCATGCTTAACTGTCTTCAAGACAAAGGCCTACCAATCTTCAAGGTGTTATGACCTGGCCTAAACCTGTGAAGTCAGATGTGTCATATATATAAACATATATATATAAACATATATAGGGGAGGCAAATGCCTAATGGTATTATCGCTGAAACGTTAATCTCGAGACCCAGATAATGTTCTTGTGGATCTGGGTTCAAATCCCGCCATAGCAGATGGTTGAATTTGAATTCAGTAAAACAAATCTGGAATGTCGATCATGAATGAATTGAAAGTTGTCAATTATCAGAAAAGTCCATCTGGTTCACTAACGCCATTTAAGGAAGGAAACTGCCATCCTTACCTGGTTTGGCCTACATGTGACTCCAGACCCACAGAAATGTGGTTGTCTCTGAACTGCCTTCTGGGCATTTAGAGGTGGGCAATAAATGCTGCCTAGCTAGTGACACCCTCATTCTGTGAATAAGTAAAGAAAAAAAAATAAATATCAATAATCAGAAAAAAAAATGCTTGGGGAGAGGCTGTATTAGGTGTTAGACTCTAAAAATGTAAATGCCAAGCAGTACACTGAGCACTTCCAATATGGTGATGTCATATGGACTTGTTGGGAGCCCCGTTCTGGATCTTCAAGGAAGTAGAACTACTGTTGAAATCTTCCTCATAGTCTTAACTATAGTATCTATCATACCAATGTAAGTTGGTACGTATAACTACTGTCACACAATAAAGTATAGCTTATTTAAGAGAAGAGCCTCTTCTTGTCAGACTACCAAGTGGTTTTCCTCTACCACAGTAGACCAGCCAGGCCTTTTAGATCCCAACCTAAAAGTGGGATGGCATAAAATCTACCAGATTTATTTTTCACCAAGATAACCTGTGGAGAGGATTCAGCATACAACACTCTGGACACGTAGGTTGTCTCTTCACAAAAGCCATTACAATTCCCTTTTCATTTTAAGACCATCAGACCATAAGACATAGGAGTGGAAGTAAGGCCATTCGGCCCATCGAGTCCACTCCACCATTTAATCATGGCTGATGGGCATTTCAACTCCACTTACCCGCACTCTCCTCGTAGCCCTTGATTCCTTGCGAGATCAAGAATTTATTAATCTCTGCCTTGAAGACATTCAACGTCCCGGCCTCCACTGCGCTCCGTGGCAATGAATTCCACAGGCCTACCACTCTCTGGCTGAAGAAATGTCTCCTCATTTCCATTCTAAATTGACCCCCTCGAATTCTAAGGCTGTGCCCACAGTCCTAGTATCCCCACCTAATGGAAACAACTTCCCAGAGTCCACCCTTTCTAAGCCATGCATTATCTTGTATGTTTCTATTAGATCTCCCCTCAACCTTCTAAACTCTAATGAATACAATCCCAGGATCCTCAGCCGTTCATCGTATGTTAGGCCGACCATTCCAGGGATCATCCGTGTGAATTTCCGCTGGACACGCTCCAGTGCCAGTATGTCCTTCCTGAGGTATGGGGCCCAAAATTGGACACAGTATTCTAAATGGGGCCTAACTAGAGCTTTATAAAGTCTCAGAAGCACATCACTGCTTTTATATTCCAACCCTCTTGAGATAAATGACAACATTCCATTCGCTTTCTTAATTACAGACTCAACCTGCAAGTTAACCTTTAGAGAATCCTGTACTAGCACTCCCAGATCCCTTTGTACTTCGGCTTTATAAATTTTCTCACCATTCAGAAAATAGTCCATGCCTGTATTCTTTTTTCCAAGGTGCAAGACCTCGCATTTTCTCACGTTGAATTTCATCAGCCATTTCCTGGACCACTCTCCTAAACTGTCTAAATCATTCTGCAGCCTCCCCACCTCCTCCGTACTACCTGCCTGTCCACCCAACTTCGTATCATCGGCAAACTTCGCCAGAATGCCCCCAGTCCCTTCATCCAGATCATTAATATATAAAGTGAACAGCTGCGGCCCCAACACTGAACCCTGCAGGACACCACTTGTCACTGGTTGCCATTCCAAAAAAGAGCCTTTTATCCCAACTCTCTGCCTTCTGTCAGACAGCCAATCCTCAATCCATGCCAGTAACTCGCCTCAAACACCATGGGCCCTCACCTTACTCAGCAGCCTCCCGTGAGGCACCTTATCAAAGGCCTTTTGGAAGTCTAGATAGATAACATCCACAGGGTTTCCCTGGTCTAACCTACTTGTTACCTCCTCAAAGAATTCTAACAGGTTTGTCAGACACGACCTCCCCTTACTAAATCCATGCTGACTTGTTCTAATCCGACCCTGCACTTCCAAGAATTTAGAAATTTCATCCTTAACGATAGGTTCTAGAATTTTACCAACAACCGATGTTAGGCTAATCGGCCTATAATTTTCCATCTTTTGCCTTGATCCTTTCTTAAACAAGGGGGTTACAACAGCGATTTTCCAATCTTTTGGGACTTCTCCTGACTCCAGTGACTTTTGAAAGATCACAACCAACGCCTCTGCTATTTCCTCAGCCACCGCCCTCAGAACTCTAGGATGCAGCCCATCGGGACCAGGAGATTTATCAATTTTTAGACCTTTTAGGTTTTCTAGCACTTTCTCTTTTGTACTGCCTACCATACTCAACTCTGCCCCCTGACTCTCCTTAATTGTTGGGATATTACTCATGTCTTCCACTGCGAAGACTGATGCAAAATACTTATTAAGTTCTTCAGCTATTTCCTTATCTCCCTTCACTAGTTTTCCAGCATCAGTTTGGAGCGGCCCAATGTCTACTTTTGCCTCTCGTTTGTTTCTTACGTATTGAAAGAAACTTTTACTATCATTTCTAATATTACTGGCTAGCCTACCTTCGTATTTGATCCCCTCCTTCCTTATTTCTCTTTGTTATCCTCTTTGTTCTAGTACCCTTCCCAATCTTCTGATTTCCCAGTGTTCTTGGCCACTATATAGGCTGTCTCTTTTTCTTTGATGCATTTCCTGACTTCCTTTGTCAGCCATGGCTGTCTAATCCTCCCCCGGATAATCTTTCTTTTCTTTGGGATGAACCTCTGTATTGTGTCCTCAATTGCACCCAGAAACTCCTGCCATTGTTGCTCTACTGTCTTCCCCGCTAGGCTCTGCTTCCAGTCCATTTTCGTCAGTTCCTCTCTCATGCCCCTGTAATTACCTTTATTTAACTGTAACACCATTACATCCAATTTTGCCTTCTCTCTTTCAAACCGCAGACTGAACTCTACCATATTATGATCGCAGCCTCCTAAGTGTTCCCTTACTTTCAGGTCTTTTATAAAGTCTGGCTCATAGCACAAAGTCCAGAATAGCCTGCTCCCTTGTGGGCTCCATCACAAGCTGTTCCAAAAAGCCATCCTGTAGGCATTCCATGAATTCCCTTTCTTTGGATCCACCGGCAATATTATTCACCCAGTCCACCTGCATATTGAAGTCCCCCATGATCACCGTGACCTTGCCTTTCTGACATGCCCTATCTACATCCCGGTGCATCTTGTACCCCTGGTCCTGACCACTGTTAGGAGGTCTGTACATAACTCCCATTATGGTTTTTTTTGCCTTTGTGGTTCCTCAACTCCACCCACACAGACTCCACATCATCTGACCCTATGTCATTCAGTGCTATTGATTTGATTTCATTCTTAACTAACAAGGCAACCCCACCCCCTCTGCCCACCTCCCTGTCTTTTCGATAAGTTGTAAATCCTTGGATGTTTAACTGCCAGTCCTGAACCCCCTGCAACCACGTCTGTGATGCCTACCACATCATAATCGTTCAAGATGATTTGTGCCATTAATTCATCTACTTTGTTACGAATACTACGAGCATTTAGGTAAAGTGCCTTAATGCTAACTTTCTTATCATTATTGGAAATCATAAAATGTCTGAAGTTATCCTTCCTTTTTGCTGCATTCCTAGTCTGCCTCGAGCTTAAACCCACCTGCTCACATGCTATCCTGCTGCTTTTCTTTCCATTTAACTCCATGCACCCTGTCGCTTTCCCTGCCCCCCGACTCAGAAGTTTAAAGTCCTACTGACCACCCTATTTATTCTTTTCGCTAGAACACTGGTTCCAGATCGGTTCAGGTGGAGACCGTCCCAACGGTACAGATCCCCCCGGTTCCAAAACTGATGTATTTTTCATATAATCTGCCATTGTCCACTGAATCCTAGATATTCCTTCTTTTTTTTCAGCTCCCATGCCCCTGTAAATAACATATAACCTATCATATTTCAACCCTTCACTTCTGAAGAAGTGTTCAACTCAATTCATCAACTCTGCTCCTCTCCAGAAATGCAGTCAGGCCTTCTGAGCATTCACAACACTTTATGTTTTTATTATTGGAATTGTATGAATTACTTTTGTAAGGTTACTTTTTTTCAAAATATGCAGGCTTGACAATTGGGTATTGATGCCACATAAGGCCTACTGATGAAATTTGCCTCTTGCTCTGTGGGCTCAATATGAAGTTGATTGATATTTATTTTGCAAGTAGTCATGACGTAGGTGCCCTCCGAAGGCACCAAACTGACTAAGAATGGTAGATGTTAACTTTCCCAAGGAAGATCTCAGAAGCTGATCAATTTCTTCCTTTTTAAAGGCATCAAAACAACATGTCAAAAGAGTTTCTATATTTAAGAATTGAGACCATAGTCAGGATTTAATGCCTTCGGAAGGCTTTACATTTCCCAGCTGTTGAGCTGCGGGTACGGGGTCTCAAAAGCTCGGCGTCCCTTTATGACTAACCTTCTTTCTGAAGCTAAGAACTGAAAGAACTGTGGAGCCTGGAAAACAGGAACAAAAATAAAAACAGAAGTTGCTGGAAAAACTCAGCGGGTCTGGCAGCATCTGTGGAGAGAAATCACCGTTAACGTTTTGAGTCCAATGACCCTTCTTCAGTATTGGACAGAAGTTCAGAATTCCAGTTTTGAAGAAGGATTACTGGACCCAAAACATTAACTCTGACTTCTCTCCACAGTTGTTGCCAGGCCTGCTGAGTTTTTCCAGCAATTTCTGTTTTTATTTTTGTTTCTTTCTGTAGCTAGTGTCCTTCCATTGGACAGAATCTCCACTTTAACCACAACATAACACAAGTCTTTGGGTAGAAGACTTGTTTTTGCGTTCTGACCCAATTACCATCACTATCCTTTCAGTCCCTCGATCATGTAACACAAGAGTGTTGAAAAGGTTGTTGATTTCCAAACAATTTTATAATGATGTCTTTTCACATTATTTTATGGGCTTTGTATTGTTTCCAGCATGAAGAGGGACTCATCAGATGTAAGTCATTGCAGCTGGTGCAATATTTCACAAAACCAATTATCAACGACATTGTTAAAGTCTACAGCATGCCAAGGTCATTGCTGCGAATAACATCGCAGACACTTCCACATTGAAAAGTCAGATGGCCCATTACCATCAGAAAATCTGACAACTGTATCTACAAAGGTTTGTACTTATCACTGAATCACTGATCTGCGCTGTGGAAAGAAACTAGCACACAGCTTGTTCAGAGTAAATTTTTTTTAAAAGGAAAGAATATTTGCATTTTAAATTTCCTTGTTTTTGTTTTCAAAGCCGTTTACTTGTTGAGATGAGTATTTACCTCTATGCTAGATCACTACAGTAGTATTAGTTACAGGAATATTTTCCATGGAAAACAGCAGGTCTTGAACTTCATCCTTTCTGAAGTCAGCGTTCATCCGCAACCTGTAGATTTACTTAATGAGGCAGATGATTCAAGAGTGGTGAAGCCATCAATTTGTAAGGGGGTATTCTCCATAAATGACGTAATCCAAGTGGTCCATTAGAAAAAACGTGACATCAGCATACGAGAACTTGAAGACAGTCAGAGGACAAAAGGGAGCGTAGTGGCCATCACGAAAGAGAAGCTGCTGGGGAAGCTGAAATGTTTGAAGGTGGATAAATCACCCATGCCTGATGGACTACATTCCAGGGTTCTGAAAGAGGTAGCTGAAGAGATTATAAAGGTTGTTGTGGTGATCTTTCAGCAACCACTGGAGTCAGAGAGGGTCCCAGAGGACAGGAAAATGGCTAATATAACACCCCTGTTTAAAAAGGAGGAGACATGGCAGACAGGAAACTATAAGCCAGTTAGCTTGATCTTCGTCATTGGTAAGGATTTAAAGCCCATCATAAAGGATGAGATTGCGGACAACTTGGAAGTACATGGTAAAAGAAGGGCGAATCAGCATGACTTTGTCAAGGTGGTCATGCCTGACAAATCTATTGGAATTCTTTGAGGAGGTAATGAACACGTTAGACAAGGGAGAGCCAGTGGCTGTGATCTATTTGGATTTCTGACGCCCTTTGACAAGTTGCTGCAAAGGAAGCTGCTAGGTGTGGCTGGAGCCCATGGTGTTAGGGGAAAGGTACAGGCATGGATAGATGATTTGCTGACTGGCAGAAGGCAGAGAGTGGGAATAAAAGGGTCTTTTTCAGGATGACAGCTGGTAACTAGTGGAAGTCTGCAGGAATCAGTGTTGGGACTACAATGATTCTCATCATACATGAAGGATCTGGACAAAGGAACTGAGGACATTATTGCAAAGTTTGCAGATGACACAAAGCTAGGTAGAGGGACGGGCAGTGTTGAGGAGGCAAGGAAGCTGCAGAAGAATTGGACAGGCTAGGAGAGAGGGGGAAAGAGGCAACTGATTGAAAACAATGTGAGAAAGTATAAGGTTATGACTTTGGTGGTAGAAGGCATAGACAATTTTCTAAATGGGGACAAGCTTTGGAAATCTGAAGCACAAAGGGATTTGGGACTCCTAGCTCTTAAGGTTAATATGCAGGTTCAGTTGGCAGTTAGGAAGGCAAATGCAATGTTAGCATTCATTTTAAGAAGGCTGGAATATAAGAACAGAGATGTACTGTTGAGGCTGTATAAGGCTCTGGTCAGACGGCATTTGGAAAATAGTCAGCAATTTTGGGCCCCAAAACTGAGGAAGGATGTGCTGGCATTGGAGGGTATCCATAGGAGATTTAGAAGAATGATCCCAGAAATGAAGGACTTGTCATATGAGGCGCTTTTAAGAACTCTGTGTGATGGAGTTTAGATGGATGAGAGGGGGATGTAATTGAAACTTACAGAATGCTGAGAAGCTGGGCAGAGTGGACGTGGAGAAGATGTTTCCACTAGGAGACACTAGCACTCGAGGGCACAGCTTCAGAGTGTAGGAACAATCCTTTAGAATGGAGATGAGGAGGAACTTCTTCAACCAGAGGGTGGTTTATCTGTGGAACTCATCACTGCAAAACGCTGTGGAGCCCAAGTCATTGAGTGTATTTGAGACAGAGATAGATATGTTATTGATTCGTAAGGGGATCAAGGGTTACGCAGAAAACATATCAGCTATGATCAAATAGCGGAGCACACTCAAGGGGCCAAATAGCCTAATTCTGCTCCTATGTCTTATGGCCTAAGAGAAATTTATTTTTTAAAGAAACTGACTTAAACATATAAGGAAATCTTCCACTTAACCACTAAATTTACATGTCAGGACATCATACTGCCACAATCTATCCATTTATTAAGCCTGTAAAAGCTCCATCTAATCTGATGAAGGTGTAAGAACGTGGGTGGGGAAACAGAGCATCTTGGGATTTCATTAAAGGATAAACCATAACTAACAATTTCCTCATTGACTTGGTAACATTAAGCCGAATTTCATAGAGGCCTGAATGACATGGGCTATTGTGCGAAGTGCAGTGAGGCCTATCTCCACATCAGGAGCAGACTGACGCATTTTTTAATTCAGTTATGGACATTGAGGTGAGATTCTCACTACTGAGCAGTGAGTTGCTTATTAAGAGCAATTATTGTTTGTTAACAATCCATTTAACTACACATCTCAGCTCATTACTATGCAGCTTCTTACCTTACTACCCGCTGTGAGAAAACCGGACATTGAGAATTCTCAGTATGGACGTCAGAGCAGGATCTTGGTGATTTCAGCTCGTCACAGACTGCAAAGTCTCCATGTTGGTCACCACGCAACAACATTACAGGGCGCGATCCACGGGCACCAGCCTCAGGTACCCCTCATCCAATATTTGCCAACACCTCGGGTTCTTTATGGCACCTCTGTGATTCACTCACAGAAAATCGAAAACAAGTGGACTAGCATTGCAGGGTGCACCAGTAATTAGCAGTAAAAGACTACTGCAAGGACATTTTTTTGCATGCAGGGGCTGCCAACTATATTGGACCAGAATGCATCTCAGACTTGTACACGTGCTTGCTTAGTGCCTACCTGTATGCCCCCCGCATCCATGTCTTGCCTTCCTTGCCTTACCATGCTTTGTTATTAGCATGTTGATGCTTCAGCCAGAATCACAGACTAACAGTCTAGTACCCTACTGACATTGTCTTTTACACAGGACACACAGGTAAGCTGTTGTCAGCAGGAATCTGTCTGTGAGGGAGACATCCTTCTGGATGGTGCTCTGAGATGTCAGTCTTACATCTAGACCATGTACCAGCTGCATGCCTGGCAAACACTGCACATTTATTCAACCAAATAGCCAAGACAAATAGTGGGTGAGGTCTAGTCCTCAGTCCAGTCAAATGGGTAGTGTTCAGTCAGTCAGGGCATCCCCGTACCATCAGTCACGGACACGGGCCAGGGATTTGGTCATGGTCAGTCATTCACTCGGGTTGGTTACAATCAGGAGGTATATCTAGCGTCAGTCTGGGGAATGACCAGTGGTCAGTCTGTAGGGACATCACAAGCAGTCAGGTGAAAGACAGCAGTCAGAGTTTGGTCATTCATGTCTAGGAGTTGCTCAGAATCAGGCAGAGGCCTTGGTAAATTACAATCCCGGAGGTCTGTGTGTTGATCATTGAAGGTGAAAGGGAAGTCTGTCGGGGAAAGGATGGTTCATTGTCAGATGAGGTGGGGCAGTCAAGACTAGTAGGGGAATAGCGGAAGAATGCGTTCGAGTTCATACAAGGATGCTGTTGGGGGATACTCAAGGTATAGGTGGCGGTATAGGTAGATCAGCTTTAGAGCACATTGTAGGCTAGGAAGGTGGAGAGGATTATTGGCAGTGAACACCATCATGGCCTCCGCAGTGGGAGCATGGAGTAGCAGTATGGGCATCATTGAGGTGTATTTCAGGGGTCTGGCAGGACAATGGCGGGTTTCCATATCATGGAGAAGTGGTTGGAAATGGGTTGTGGGAAAAGTGTATGTGGAGAATTTAACGGGTTACCTGGTGATTAGGCCAAGTAAAGTTGCTGGGTTGTCCACCATGAGCTGCCTTCCCTGTCAACACTTTCCATTCTCTAGATGTGAAATATAACTAGAAAATGACTAGGTCAATGCCCAGGGAGAGCACAGTCAATGTCACTTTAATGGGCAAAAGCAGCGGACCCATTGTCTACTAGATGCTAGGACATTGAAAGGGCAAACACACAAAGCATTGGCTTGCAAATTGCTACTACATTTAATTTGTGATCATTTCATTACCCATTTATAATGCAAGCAGAGTGAACATACTTAAAGTTCAAAAACTGGTTAAAAAAATGCACCATGTCATCAGTGCTTGTAAATTGAATATTGACACCTCAAGTTTGCAGATGTTATTGGCAGTGACTTAAAAAGTCAGCAATGCTGGCCAAAGACTACCCATCAATTGGGAAACTCCTAAGTTTGCTGTGGAGGGCAGATACAGTCACTTCATTATCCATCACATAGCTATCCCGGTGGACTGTACTGAATTCAATGTGAATTTAAATGCCTGATGAGGGAGCAATCCTCTCTTGGTGGTTGTGAAGGTGACAGCTGTTTTGAATTTCTATGAGACAAATTCCTTCCATGGAGCCACAGGTGACCCTTGTGGAATTTCTCAGTTATACACCCACAAATGCATTAGGACAGTGGCACTGGGTTCTTTCATTTCCCAAAGATGGGGTCAGTGCTGCAGTCTGCTAGCAGCATTTGGGACCGAGCTGATTTCCCCTACATACCATCAACTGCATGTACGTGGTTATGAGACAGCTGCATTACAACACTGCAGATTTCACCATCAGGAAGGGATTCCTTTCCATTAGTATCTTAGTGATCTATGATCACCATTACCACTTCCTGGAGGTATGCGTCTGGTACCCTGCCATCTGCCTGACTCCTACTTCCTGGAGCACTCTCACGTACCCAGAGTATTTGAGGATCCAGGAGCCTTACAAGGTGAGTTACTGGGAGACAATAGCTACCCACAGTGACCATGGATGATGACACCATTGGCAACCCTGTAACTGATGCAGAGGGCAGGAACAATGCTGCCCACACTTCGACCAGGACTGCAGTGGAATGGACAATAGGGCTGCTGAAGATGTGGTTCTGCTACATGGACTAGTCTGGGAGTGCCCTCCAGTTCTGTCTGGGCAGAGTGTGCTACATCCTGGCATACATTGCTCTGCATAATTGGAGCACGCCATGAGATGATTTGCTGGATGCTGAGGAATTGGACAAATGGGAGTTGCCATCTGAGGAGGAAGACAGGGACTCCGAGGAGGAGGAAGCTCTCCTTGCCCATGACAAAACTTAGCTGGGGCGCTACAAGCCTGACAGTACCTGAAAGACACCTGATTCCAGTCGATGGGGGCTGGGTGCATCAGACCCTCAAGGAATGGGAAATAGTCATTGGCCATCATGCCAGCATTTGAAGTGAATGTGGAGGTGAGATGCAGCCTCTATTTGTTTTGTTTATGTTTGATTTTGCTGGCTGTAAACTAAACATCACTTTTGGAATTGTCTGATGGCTTGTCTTTATGGGAAAGTCCCCTCGTGGTCATGACAGGATGTGAGTGTCCAGCGGATATTGGTGTTGGAGTAGTGTTGACGTATTTGCGATTTAGCTAAGGTCAGGTAAACTATCTAACCTATGGCTAGACGGTTGAAGTTCCTGGATTGTTTCTCGATCCAAGGTCTAATGAGATCTCTCACCTCATATTACCAAAATCATCTATTTTGTAATTACTTTGTCTTTATGGTGTTCCTCTTGCTTGATTCTAGCCCCAACTTGCCACCAACATTCTGTCTAAGCTGTGTTGCTGCACATCTCGGGTGAGTGAATTGGGTTGCATGTGTGACAGAGCTCCAACCATGCCAACTATGTGCTGTGAACAGTGTGGCTTTGAGACTTCTGGGCCATTACATTGTTGGTGAGGAGCAATGCCAGATTGCCAGCACTTGTCGGGTACATGGCAGCCTTTAAAAGGTGACAGGGTACTAGGGGTGTCAATCTTTGAGCAGATATCCAGTGACTAGTGGATTCTTCTGGAATGACACATGGTAAGCAGCATCCCCTGTCATTATCTTACCAGCTGCTGTACATGGAGGCCCATAAATGGCAGCAATTTCCAAAACCAGAAGTCAAAGACATGATCGTCATACATGGAGCGCCAGAGATGTGCAGCAACACAGCTTAGACAGAATTTGGTGGCACGCTGGGGCTAGAATCAAGCAAGAGGGACACCATCAAGGCAAAGTAAGTACATAATAGATGATTTTGGTAATATGAAGTGAGGGATCTCATTCAACCTTGCATCGAGAAACAATCCAGGAAATTCAACAAGACTTACGTTAAATCAAAAAACCCATAAGATTCAGCCCAATTTCTACTCTACTGATGTAACATGTCCCTAGTTGCTAACATGCAATAGACTGCCTCTTGTTTAAGATGATAGTGTCTTTGCGTTATACTGAATACTAGGCTCCCTGACCACTTTAGATCACATAGACCCTGTAGATACAGCCATAATGACAGTGGTTAGCATTGCATGTCCCTGCAACTTGGTGTCTGCAGTGGTCATCTGAAGACTTGATCTTGCCGCACTATTATGACAATTATCATTTCCTGTGAATTCACAAAACATAGGCCCTGATATTTGCTGAGGTGTAATTTCCAAGCAGTGGGGGAGGAGATATCGCTAAACACCTTCACCATTACAGGGAACTTGGGTTTCTTCAGCAGGAGACCCATTCGAAAGCTAGGGTGACTGACAGAATTGGCTTCCTTAAGAAAGAGAGACTGCGGCCCAAGAGCTGACAGGTTTCCCACTGGGTACAGGTTACAAGGGGGAAGTATGTGGTCAGCATGGAGAATTGCTCTAAGATCACTAAGGATCACGAGGAGGTCAGAGCAGAGATGGGGTGGGGGGTGGGGGGGTGGTGGTGGACAGCAGAGGAAAACCTTCCCAATCTCACAGGGGTAGGTTTGAAGGTGAGACTAGACTTACTCATATTCGTGAGTTGCTTATCAGCTTATCATCCTGTTGTGATCCCCACTTCTTGTTGGAGGCAGGTGCACAATGTTGGGATGGATGGTGCTTTAGGCCATTCATGTCTGAAGGGCCTCTCACTGAGTGTCCAGCCTCAGGAACCCACATGATTTCATTAATTCAGTGGCGAGAATTGAATTGGTCATTAACTTCTTAGAAGTTTGTACAGGAGTGAAGAATACAGCTACCAACCTTACATCTGTTGTCGGAAAAGTTTTGGAAAGGATTATAAGAGATAGGATTTATAATCATCTAGCAAGTAACAATTTGATTGGAGATAGTCAACATGGATTCGTCAAGGGCAGGTCGTGTCTCACAAACCTCATTGAGTTTTTTGAGAAGGTGACCAAGCATGTGGATGAGGGTAGGGCAGTTGACGTGGTGTACATGGACTTCAGTAAAGCCTTTGATAAGGTTCCACATGGTAGGCTATTGGAGAAAATGCGGAGGCATGGGATTGAGGGAGATTTAGCAGTTTGGATTAGAAACTGGCTTTCTGAAAGAAGGCAAAGAGTGGTGGTTGATGGAAAATATTCAGCCTGGAGTCCGGTTACGAGTGGTGTGCCACAAGGATCTGTTTTGCGACTACTGCTGTTTGTCATTTTTATAAATGACTTGGACGCAGACATAGGTGGATGGGTTAGTAAGTTTGCAGATGACACTAAAGTCGGTGGAGTGGTGGACAGTGTGGAAGAATGTTGCAGGTTGCAGGGAGACTTGGATAAACTGCAGAATTGGACTGAAAGGTGGCAAATGGAGTTCAATGCAGATAAATGTGAGGTGATGCACTTTTGGAAGAATAATAGGAAGGCAGAATACTGGGTCAATGGAAAGATTCTTGGTAGTGTGGATGTGCAGAGGGATCTTGGTGTCCAGGTACATAGATCCCTGAAAGTTGCCACCCAGGTTGATGGTGCTGTTAAGAAGGCATACGGTGTGTTAGGTTTCATTGGTAGAGGGATTGAGTTCCGGAGCCGTGATGTCATGCTGCAACTGTACAAAACGCTAGTGCGGCCTCATTTGGAATATTGCGTGCAGTTCTGGTCGCCCCATTACAGGAAGGATGTGGAAGCATTGGAAAAGGTGCAGAGGAGATTTACCAGGATGTTGCCTGGTCTGGAGCGAAGGTCTTATGAGGAAAGACTGAGGGACTTGGGTCTGTTCTCATTGGAGAGAAGAAGGCTAAGAGGTGATTTAATAGAGACCTACAAAATGATCAGAGGATTAGATAGGGTGGACAGTGAGAGTCTTTTTCCTCGGATGATGATGTCGGCTAGTACGAGGGGGCATAGCTGCAAATTGAGGGGTGATAGATTTAAGACAGATGTCAGAGGCAGGTTCTTTACTCAGAGAGTGGTAAAGGCGTGGAATGCCCTGCCTGCCAATGTAGTTAACTCAGCCACATTAGGGGCATTTAAACAGTCCTTGGATAAGCATATGGATGATGATGGGATAGTGTAGGGGGATGGGCTTAGATTAGTTCACAGGGCGGCGCAACATCGAGGGCTGAAGGGCCTGTTCTGCGCTGTATTGTTCGATGTTCTAACCAACAGACCTCAATATTATCCTAACTAATAAAAATCTTCAAAAATCAGATGGTTCCACTTGGAGAGGCAGGGACAAATGGTCACTGGGGGTAGTCAGGGATGTTGTGAAGGGAGTGATTCAATCACAGGTAGAGGTTTGATCCTTGACGGTGTGGAGATCTAATTGTCAGGACAAGAGGGTGGTCCAATTATAGGTTCATGGGAGAGGTGGGTGGAAATACCCCATTCCTCCTTGCCCACACATATTGCAAACCCCTACCATGCAGCAGTTCTCACCATACTTTAGCTGTTCAGTTAAGTCTGAAAGACAGATAGACTCTGAAGAATGCAACCTTATTAAAACATTTAAATAAGCAGCTTTCTTCCAGATGGCAGGCCATCATAGATTTTGGCTTCCCTTTAAAAGTATCTCACCATATCTTGTAATAATATCCCATTGTTACACTATTGTAATGAAGTACCAAAGCCTAAGATGGATATTCACTGTTATTGCTTTTGCTGCTGTAAACAATTCAATATCATTCAATCAACTACATTTTTAAACAGAAAGGCAAAGTATACTAATTTAGCAGCTTTAAAGGGAGGTACTTCAATGATTCATTGAGTAAATATGTTTTACACCATGGTGTTAGTTATACTGGGCCAATCCTGGTCCATGTGAAGTTGCCTGATATCAACCAAAGCAGCGTGGGTGGATGCTACATTTAGTCTCAGTGTCCCACAGCAAGAAAACAGGCTGGGTTTCAGTTCCTGATGGTTAGCCTTTGATGACCTGCTGGAAAATACGCATGTGTGGCTATAAAATGAACATCCAGCCCAACAGTAATAGCTTCACAATTACATGATTTGCTAAGGCTCCCAGTCAGGTTTACACAAAGATAAATCATTTGGACAGGCAGTTTATCAAATCAATCCCAAACCAGGAGTGAATGTCTCTTGGGGAGGATTTGATTGACAAGATTCCATTGGCTTGGGTTTTGTTGCAACAATAACAGAGAGTCTCTTAGTGTTCACCATTATTGCTGGGTAAAACTGATAGTATTCTCTGGTGTCAACATATGCATAGTTAAATTTCAAACTCCAGAGCTCCATCACAGAAAAAAATTGATTTCAGTTTTTGCTCATAAAATCTGCCCAAAGATCAACTTTAGGTAATTACAAATGACGAAATAAAGATAGGTGAGTGAAATCTGAGCTTTCAATTGCATAGCAAGTGATAAATAACAATGAACAATGACTTTAGTCATGAAAATTAATTTTATAAGTGTACAATCTCAGATGAAAATTGATAGCACGGGGTTTTTTATAACCATTGCTAGGCAAATCGTGTGCATTCCTGAATGACAGAAAATGTTGCGGTCACAATTTCCCCACACATGATTCTTCATCGATCTTACAGCTGAATGTAACCTGTATCTGAAAGATAATTGCCAGCAACACTCTGCTCTGGGAATCGGCATTGTCATTGGGAGCAACCCAATGCAAACAAATTTCTCCCCTGCAGAGATTAAATTGAAGGAGAAATGGGAGGCTTATGATAAATGTTAGGTTCTGAATACATTAGCTGTAAGACAATTTATCCAGTTGCCGAATGGAGAACAGACCTCAAATACAAAAGTGTAGCCGTCATTAAGTTCAGCAGGGCATTCAAGTCCACAGCCTTGCTGGAACCTTTGACAATTTTCATTCATATTCACACCATCATGATTTTCAATTCGGGATACCATACTTTAGAAAGGACGTCAAACTGTTAAAGAAAGGGTTCAGTCTGGATTTGCGAGGGATAATGGACATTACGTGAATGTAGAGAAGGTAGCGTTGTTCACCTTAAAGCAGAGAAAGCTAATGGAAGATTTCATAGATACACTCAAAATCATTCATGGTTCTGATAAAGTAAATGAGGGAAAATTGTTTCCACTCTCAGAGGAGGTCAGGCACCATCTGTGGAGAGAGAAACAGAACTAAAAGAGCTCATTTCCAGAAGGCATTCAATAAGGTGCCATGTAAAAGGCTATTGCACAAGATAGAAGCCCATAGTAATAGTGTAGTGTATTAGCACCAATTGCAGATTGGTTCACACAGAGAAAACAAAGAGTTGGGATTCACTGGATTTTTCAAGTTGGAAAAGTAACCAGTAAGATCAGTCCTATGACCTCAATTGTTAACCATCAATATTAATGACTTGGAGAAAGACCAGAGTGTAATGTGCCCAAATTTGCTGATGATACAAAAATAAGTGGTAATGCATGTTATGATGACGACATTAGGAATCTGTGAGGGGATACAGATAGGTTGAGTGAGAGGGCAAAATGTAAGGTGTGAGATGCTTTAATAGGAAGGACCAAAATGTAAGGGAGGCAATGGCCTCATGGTATTATCACTGGACTGTTAATACAGAAACCAAGGTAACATATGGGTGTTCGAATCCCGCTAAAGCAGATGGTAGAATTTGAATTCGATAAATATCTGGAATTAAAAATCTAGTGGTAACCATGAATCCATTGCCAATTGTTGGGAAAAGCCCATCTGGGTCACTAACGTCCTTCAGGGAAGGAAGCTGCCATCCTAACCAAGTCTGGCCTACATGTTACTCCAGACCTGCAGCTATGTGGTTGACTCTTAACTGGTCTCTGGGCTATTAGGGATGGGCAATTAATGCTGCACAGCCAGCAATGCCCCATATCCCGTGAATGAATAGAGGGAAAAAAATAGAAATACTTCAAGAAATGCAACCTAGGTGCTCTCATGGGGGAAATATGAAAGATTAGCATGCAGATAGAGCAAGTAATTAAGAAGGCAAATAGAATTTTGCCTTTATTGCAATGAACTTGGAGTTTTAAAAAAGGGAATCCTTGTTCCTACTGTGTAGCGTGTTGGTGAGGTGTCACCTGGAATACAGTGTACAATATTGATCGCTGTATTTAAAGATAGGACATCTTGTCATTGAAGACAGTTCAAAAGATACGCACTGGGTTAATTCCTGGGATGAAAGGATTCCTTTATCAAGAACTGCTAACCTGGTTAGACCCTTATTCATTAGCGTTGAGAAGAAAGACGGGTTATCATATTGACACATACAAGATTTTGAGGGAACTTGACAGGGTAAATGTCAAGAAGATGTTTCTGCAAGTGGGAAGAATCTCAAATTAGGGGACAGTTAAAAGTGAAATATAAAGGAATTCTCCTCTCAGAGGATAACAAATTTTCCATCCCTGCGAGTTTCAGAAGCTGGATCACTGAAAGTATTTAAGGAGGAGATAGACAGATTTTGAAATATCAAGCAGTGACGGCTCTGGGGTGTTGGCACAAGAAAGGAGTTGAGGCCTGAGACAGATCAGCTAAGATCTTGTTGAATGGTGATGCAGGTCATGAGGGGTTGAACCTCACACTCCCCCTCCTATTTTTTATGCTTTTTTTTTTAAGTTCTAATGTTTCAGCTCTATGTTGATTCATCAGCACTATTGCAGATCAAAGGCCTGAAAAGTTAAGTCCATTTTTCTCTCCACAGATGCAGTCAGACCTCCTGAGTGTTTCGAATATTTTCTTCATTTTGGGTGCACTGTCTTTCTCTGGCGTCCTTAGAACAACCACCGTAAAGCAGCAGGATGTTAAAAGTAGTTAAAAGTTACAGCAACTATTATCACAAACTCCATTAAAAGTATTTTGAAACTGTTGTTATGCTGGTTGATATTTCTTTCATTATCTGGCATTTACAACTTAAGGGTCAGTATTCATGGAGTTTCCTGAGTTCTCTACCATTCATGAAACTTTCAGACTGAAGTCCTGCTCTGAACAGCACGGAGGAAGTGTAAGAGCTTTACTCTCACTTTGGAAATGCATGGTGGGAATAAATAACTTGCAAGTGAGATAACTCCGCAGAGGTCAGTATTCCATTCACCGTGTCACATTTTCTCCACATGTGCACTGTACTTGACACTGGTCTGGCTTCCTCAGAGCCAACTCTCAGAGTGAGTAGATCCTCTGACACTCCTGTTTATCGGTTAATCAGAGCCCCCTGATTGGACCAGGTTAACAGCCCAATGAGGGAACTCACATTCTATGAGGTCCACCTGGCTGACTGAGTTACAGACACTACAGCAAGTTGAGTAGGGATGAGTGAGAAACTAAAAGGACTCATACATATTTTTGTACTTTTTCAGTTGCTACCAAAGTAGAAATGAAATTGCTGGGCTTCATCCATCCTCTGAAAACTCTAATTGCCTGTGAATTAAAATATGTTATCGCAGCATGATGCATTGTAACTCACTTTTGTTGTTTGAAAATGCTATAATATCGTGTATTTTGGGGTGGAACAGAATACTTCAGCAATCATCACAAAAGCACCTTTCATCAGACCTGACCCAGAAACTCTTCTGGACATTAAGACTGCATTTAGTTAAGGTGCAGCGCAGCATGTATCAACACAAGAAATGTCGCGAAAAGGATATGTAAGAGTACTTTTCTTCTCAAATGAGTACCCTGCTCCTCAGACAAAATTATACTTTCACCAGATATTTCTTTTGAAAAGCTCAATTTTAGTAGAATCTTGGAGATTTTCAGTTAGAGCTAACCTGTCTGTTTGCTCCAAGATTTAGAGTGTTGCTATGGTGATATTCATTCTGTTAAATGCCCTAGGCCAGCTACTTTGCAAACAGTAAGAATGTATTGCTTCAGAGTAGCTTGACCAGCATTCTGGAGCCAGATCAGACTAGAAAACCTTTGTATCCTTGACCAGTGCTAGGATTCTCTGGAAAACCTGGAGCTGTCCAAGATTCAAGGAATATAACTGCTCAGCTGGATCACAAGAGAGGCAAACAAAATTAGGTAGTTATTGACAAGACACACCGCAATGGCTTCCTACCATTTCACAAGCTTCCAACTGAGGTACTCTCAAAGGTCTTATCCAGCCAATTCTGCCACAGAGGCTAGCCATACATGGAAAATATCAAGCAACTCTTGTGGGCTTCCAGTGGTGGTGGTGGGGTCCCTCATTCAAAAACATTCAGTGCTTGATTGAGGGACCTGCATTGAGTGCCACCCTACTGTTCTTACTGTCAAACCCTCTCCACCCTACAACCTACCCTCCAGCCATCACTTACCTCTTCCCTGGGATCTCATGATGACCTGAGTCCTCCAGTGCATGTCATACCAACAGCAACCACTGCTCTGCCAAAGGCATTGCTGTTCTCCACGGGCAGGGTTTCTGCTGCTGAGGCCTTCAATCCTAGGCAACGGTCTGCCGCTGGATTGTCAAATGCTTGAGTGGAGGAAACATAGTGGGCTTTCTCTAAAAGAAAAAAATTGAGGATCTCTCACCGACATTCCAACGAGTGGCTGAGTCCCTCACTGTGGCATAAGATTCTGCTCAATATCTGAATATCTAGTCCAAGCTTCTTTATAGTCTTGAAAGCTTCAATGAGGTCACCTTTCATTCTTCTAATCTGCAGAGTAAATAGACCTTTATATCAGACCTACTTTCAAATTTGGAATCCCCTTCCCCAGATGTCAGATAGGAAATCCATCCTCCCCTGAGGTCAGGATCAGATCCTGATTCCACAGGTGTTCACCAAATGGAAAGGTTCATCAGATATTTATCAAATCACTTGATATATACAAATATTATAGCCATGGGACACATAAGCTTCTAGGCTAATATTAAGCTATTCAGTTACAAAGAGTAGCACACTTTCATCAGCATACCCTGTCCATGGTAACCTGAGTTAATGTGGAGTTTGAAACTTTTCTGCCCTCAGGTCACATGCTATGATACAGTGATGAAAGTATACTGCAAACTGCTAGGGCTATCCGTACTGAAGCAGTACAAAATGGCTGAAAGTGGTTCTCAGTTGACATAAAATGGCTGGGGAAGATTTTTAGCTGAAAGAACAGGTTCCACAGTCTCATACTTAAAGTTAAACTATAAGTTAGAGTAATTGTAACCTTCATGAAAGCAGTACTTTCAATGAGACAAGATTAAGATAGCACACAAAAGGGTCTTATGAAAGGCATACAATGCACCCTCTTGAAAATAAGCAAATGCAGCTGCTCATATAGATCAAATGGGTTGTTTTGTCCTAGATGCTGTCAGCTTTTTGTGCTGTTTGATAAGGTGCATCCTTGAGAAATACTGTTGGGAGCCTCAATACCAGAATGGTCCAAAGCCTGGTATTGATCATGGGATAGAAAGGTAGGGTTTTAATACGAGAAATTAATCAGCCATATAAATATTGTGGCACAAAAGGAAATCAGAGGCTGGCTATCCTGTGGTGAACAATTTGAATCCCCAGAGCCTGTCTACCATCTACATGGCACAAATCAGGACTATGAACGTTACACCCAACTTTCCTGGAAGTGTGTAGCTCAACCAGCACAAAAAGCTGACACCATCCAAGGCAAAGCAACCCACCTGATCACACTCCATCCTCCAACTTAAATGTTCTCTCCCACTTCCATTGATGCACAGTGATCTGTCATTTACAAGATGAACGGCAGAAGCTAAGGTTCCTTCAACGGTCTCTTCCAAATCCAAATGGAAGTACAAGGGCAGAAAAAGCATGGGAAAATCACCTGCAAGCTCCCCTCAAAGACAGTCAACATCCTGACTTGGAATTATATTACCATTCCTTCAATTTTACTAAATCTAGTCCTGGAAATTCCACCCTAACGTGTTTACTATGTGTTTACTGACGCCACATGGACCGCAGTGGTTCAAGACAGCAAGTCACTCTAGCCTCCTCAAGGGCGCTCAAATAAAAAGAAGACATCACAGATGTTGAAAATCTAAAAACAAACCTGCTCCTATGATGCTGCTTGACCTGCTGTGTTCATCCAGCCCCATGCTTGTTATCTCGGATTCTCCAGCATCTGCAGTACCTTTTATCTCTTATACTGGAGAAACTCAGCAGGTCTGGCAGCATCTGTGAAAAGAGAAACAGATTAACGTTCTGAGCCCAGAACTCAAACTTGAAACATTAACTCTGTTGCACAGATACTGCCAGACTTGCTGAGTCCCAAGGCAATTGAGAGTGGACAAAAAATGCTGGACTAGCTAGTGACATCTACATCCTGTAAAACAATAAAACACAAATAACTTCTGATAAACGTCGTGTACTTTTAGAAAAAAGATGAGTTTTTAACCTATTGTGACAAACACCTCTCCATTGTTGGGATTTTCCTCCCATCATGCCTGGGTTTTTTATTGTAGACTAATTACTAAAAATTGATTGTCATGGTTGGCCAACAAGTCCATTCTTCAGTCATACAACTAGTAGGATCGTAAGAGGAAAACCAGACGAATATTGGCAAAGGCAAGAAATTATTGATGTAGGAAATCTGTAAAAAAACTGGAAGCATTCAGACAGCATTGTAGCAACCTTAACTTCAGAGAGACTTTGGGCATTTTTCAAGCAGATACCCCTATGGGCTGTATTCTGCAGCTTCACATTTGCAGGCCACCATACATGTGCTAACATAAAATATGACATTGTGGCTTCAGGTTGCCAATTTGCCATCATCCCAACAGTCTCCAGCAGTACACAAAATAGGCGAGAAAATTAGAAACCAGTTCACCATTTTGAAACAAAAGACAAGTAACAAATTTGTTAAAAAAAGTCAATTTTGTATTGCCTGCTCCATCCTTCAATGGACACACGAGAAGAATACTGCAAGTTAATTCCATTAGGTATAAGGTGACAGCACAATAGCTGATGAAAAGATTGGCAAATGGGACCAGGGACACATGTAGCAGCAGTCTTTTGCTGAGGGTGGTAGTATTCAAATGTTAAAAGACTTTTTTCAGTTTCTATTGACTAGAAAGCAATTGAAGATAGAGTGAAAGAAAGTTTGCCTTTGAGTTGGTGGCAGATCCATCCCGTGATCCATGGTTTAAACATCCTGCCTGACATCCTGCACTATAACTGCTCTGAATGGACAACCAACACTTGATTTGATGGCGGGGCATGGTCACAGGAGAGAAAAGAACCATGCATGTTCCATTCCATCTCTTAGCCCAACATAAGATTCAGTCTGAGATAGTAGGAACTGCCGATGCTGGAATATGAGATAACAAGGTGTGTGGCTGGATGAACACAGCAGGCCAGGCAGCATCAGAGGAGCAGGACAGCTGACATTTCGGGTCTGGACCCTTCTTCAGAAATATCTTATGTTCCTAAAAGTATCACACTCAGGAGTTAGTCCAAGCATGAACATTGCTGCAGTAATTTGATACCTTTTACATATTACTTCATCTTACCTCTAAGCAACATTTGAGAAAAAGAACAATGTTCTATCCTTCACAACATCATTAATAAAGACGTCACATCTTCACACCCTCTTTACAACCTTCTACAATTAGAGGAAAAAAAATCTATTTAAGTATATTAACGTAAATTAAATTATGCCATAAAGTACAGTCACATTTTGTCCAAAAATGACCGCAAACATGCTTGACTACTCAAAGAAATAAATCATGAGAAATAGTTGGAATCTGCAAAGTTCTAAATAATTATAGGATTTCAATGTTCTGTGGATTGGTCTGTTGTGAAAGCTCAGTGTGCCCTCAACAAACATAATCAATCCATTACTATAACCAGAAAGCAATATGTAGATCAACCCACAAATAAAATTTTGTAGCTGGTGTGTGTAAGCAGCATCTGCCCTATAATGTAAAAAAGCTCTGGCATGATAGGCAATGCATGCAACTTAACATCTGTTTTACACGTTGTCAACAGATCACAAAATCTCACCTCTGTTTCACTGAATTTCAGATGAATTGCCAAAATGAGGCCCTATAGGCATAAAAGTTCCCATGACACATTTCAGCGAAATGGAGAGGTGTTATCTGCATTGTTCTGGGTCATAATTATCCGTCAAGTCTAACTGTATCTCTTCAGGTTCAATAGTTTCCAAAACTACTTTTAACTGGGATGCAAGTAGCCTCTCACATCTCGCACACAATAGAGACCAAAACTGCTAACTCCACAAAGCAAAATGTACCAGAAATTCTAGGAATTACATTTTGCTTTTGAAAGTGGCATCAGGCCTACCAATCTCCCTGATACACACTCAAGTGCCAATATGAGAATTGTTGTCTGTGCCTTGAACACTTTGACCAGCTTATGTATTAAAGTATTTTATCCAATTGCTTTTGTCAGTAAGGTGGACAAAGGAAACAGAATTCGGTTTGTTGTTCAATTCAATTTCCCTATCAAAGTAGTCCTGATTAAAACATTATGTGAGCATTTCCCAAATTCCCACATTATTTACTCTTTATCTAGCTCTATTCTTCTGGGAAAGGATATTACCTGCAATGATCCATGTGTTTGAGCTGGGTTGTTGGAATCTCCTTCTCACTTGTATGAAGGCGGGTCTTACAGGTCAGGGCAGGTCTACTCCTGGGTCTTCGTGGGCTGCTGCAGTCTTCTGCCACGAGCCTTGCTACAGTCTTCCCTGTGAACCTTTGCTGAGTCCTCACTGGAAGGATGGTTCCCAGGTATGTGTTTTTATCCCCCTCCTCTCCCTAGACCTTTAAGATTGTTCTGCAGGCTTTGACCAATGGAGTGATTAGCTGAGTTCAAATCATCCAATGAGGTCACAATCTGCCGTACCAGGAGGCACATCATTCTGGCAGTCAAGATGCCAAAATGTCCGAAACACAACCTTCAGGTTGGTGGTAACTAATTCCCTTTGAACCTTTGTAAGCTCTTCAATGTTGGTTTCTACTGTTATCTGTACTGTTAGGTCCTGGCTGCTATTTAATTTAGTTTGGTCAATTATCTGTCAGTCCTGATTTCTCTGGCTGAGGGTCAATTTAGAATGAACAATTTTGACCCCAAGGTCACTTGACCACTGAATCATTTACATTACTGGTGTAGGCACCAGCCGTTCTGGTTAATACGGTTATGGATTCCATTTTCTATTATTCTATTCTTTCAGAATCTCAAACCCAAATTAATAAAAGCAAGCACAGTGTAGAGCTGGAGGAACACAGCAGGCCAGGCAACATCAGAGTAGCAGGAAAGTTGGTGTTTTGGGTCGGGACCCTTCTGCAGAAGAATCTTCACTGAGCCTAAGTAATTCACTGATTATGAAGGTATAGTAGCAGAATTACATCTATAATTTCTGTGAAAATGTTCATCAATTTATTCTTTACAAAAACATGAAAAATTGGCACCCCAACATCTTGTAGTTCATCAAATATGAAAGCGAAATAAACGAGAAAATGAGATTAAAAATGAATAATAAGTGCAAATAAGGAGAGGAAATGCAAGTCATTGTGAGATCACTTCTTTAAAGCATACAGTGGATGTTGAGATATTGGTTCAATTTATCCCTAATTTTGAGTTGTAAGCTCCTTTGACCCTTGTTTGTTTTGTAAGTCAATTGTACATAAATTAACGTCAATAGAACAATAATTTTCACTTTTATTGTTCCCTTTTGGGTAGAAAACATCTAAAAGCACTTCGCAGAGGAGAAATAGATGCTGAGCAGTAATAGAAAGGATGATTGAGATCAAAACAAAAAAAAGTGGTGTGTCAGGACCATTAACAGATAGCTGGGTCTAAGACATCATTGCAGAGCTCTTCAAGAAAATATCCCAGACGCAACCATCTTCAGCTGCTCCAACAAGGGCCTTCTCTCTAATATAAGGTCAGAGAGCAGGACATTCATTGATAAATGAAGAGATGCGTGTCTAAATACAGAAATTGGCCCTTCCAAAACTTTCAATCCTGTCGTCACCTCCCTGCTATGGAGCTGAGTTATCCAATCTCAGCAGCAACCAGCACTTGTGGAGATGCTACTGAGCAACCGCATGCTCTTAGGGACATTGACACTAAGGATAAAATCCTGGTTGATAATTGCCCATTGTCACATGCACCACTAAGGCCTTGAGCTCACAACCTTTTGGCACAATGCGGACAACATTATTAACTGTGCCATGGCTGATACAGACTATCTGTAGCACTTCATCAAGATATCTTCAAGCTGCCAGAAGACAACTTCAACCACTGAGAAGAAGCAGAGCAGCAGCCACTGGAAATATTGCTAACTGCAAGTTGCCTCACACATCCCCATTCTTCTTCATTGAATCAAAACCCCTGAACTCTTTTGTTAACAACACTGTTGGAACACTTCTGTCAGATTGATTGCAGTGGATCAGTTTGCTGGCCCACCAATATCATCCCTGAGCAGGACCAAGGACAGGGTGTACATTGGGGCTGAATAACCAGGGCCTGAGGCTCTGGGGGCCCACTGTACAGTGTCTGGGGAACATGAGTGAAGCCAGGGACCTGGACCAGGAACGGCCTTGACAAGCATTTTCTATCCCTGTGTCTCTACCTCTAAGCCAGGAAGCCCTGGTCCAAGCCCCACCTGATCTAGAGGTGTGTCAGAACATGTCTAGACAGGTTGATTACAATAGTGAAAACTCAGATAGGCAGCATTAGCCTGAATGAGAAGGTCATAGAATAAATAATATTTTAAGATAGTTTCTCAGAGCGTCATATATTGGAACCAATCCAGACACCAGGTTATATCAGACTAAATTATATTATTGAGTGATGGGAACAGGATTAATTAATCAGAGTAAAGACATCCAGCAGCATGGTGGCTTGGTAGTTAGCATTGCTGCATCACAACGTCAGTGACTTGGGTTCAGTTGCACCCCTGGGTGACAGTCTGTGTGGAGTTTCCACATTCCCCCTATGTCTGCATGGTTTTCCTCTGTATGCTCTATTTTCCTCCCACAGTCCAAAAATGTGAATGTTAGGTGGATAAGCCACAGGAAATGTAGGTTTATGGGGATAAGGTAGGTAGGTGGGTCTGGATGGAAAGCTCTTTGGAGGGCTGCTATAGACTCAATGGGCTGAATGACCTGCTTCCACACTGTAGGGATTCTATTCTAATATGCTTGAACTTTATACCCAGTTTGAAAGGGGGAAGAGTGAGTTTAAGACTGGTATTGCAAACTTAAGCAAGGGCAACAATGGGGTATGAAAGCTGAGCTAGATGAAGTGAACTGGTATGCTCAGCAAGGCAATAGCTAAGAAGAGACACAGTGGCAGCCATTTAAAAATACTCAAAATAACTATATTCCTATTATAAAGAAAAGTATCACTGAGACAACCACCATCCATGGTTAATTAAAGAAGTTAAGGAAAGAATCAAATGCAATTTTACAGAGATGACCTACAGGGTAGATGTTTGCCCAATAAAGTGAGTGTTGGTCCTGCAGAGGGTGAGAATAGGGAGTCAAAACTAAATAATAAGGAAAGGTTAGATGAAATGAATAAATATTTAAAGTTCCTATGGAGGCCACAGAAACATTCCATAATAGCTGTGAATCATAAGGAGGCCAGAATAGAGGAACTCATCAAAGTTACAAACACAAGGGACGTGGTATCAGCAAACTGATAGAGCTGTGGGATCGTCCTTGAGCCCTGATGCACCTTCATGCAGGGTTTTAAAAGAGGTTGCTAATGAGATAGTAGATGTGTTGTGCTCATTTTCCAAAATTGTCCAGATTCAGGAAAGGTTCCATCAAACTAGAAAGTAGCAAATGTAATCTTTCTACTCAAGAAGGGAAGGAGGCAGAAAACGGGAGATCATTAGCTTCACAAATGATGTGGGGAAAGTGCTAAAATTATCATTAAGAGGGTTGAACACTCAGAAAACTCAAAGTAATCAAGAAGAATCAGCATCATTTAGTATAAGGGAAATCATGTTTAAATAATTTATAGGAGTTCTTTAAAGGAGTACCAGGCACTCTGGATAAAGAGGAGGCAATTAACCTACTGCGCTTGGATTTGCAGAAGACCTTTGACAAGGTACAACATACAAAGTTATTGTGCAAAGTATAAGCACATGGTGCTGGTGGTAATGTAATATCATGGATGTCGATTGGTTGGCCAGCTAAAAACAGTGCATGCATAACTGTGTCTTCTCTGATTAGCAGGACATGACAAGTGAGGTTGGCCAGGGTCTGTGCTACAGCCTCAATTGTTTTACAATTCATATCGAGGATTTAGATGAGGGCAGTGAAGGTATGATAGTCAAATTTGTAGATGACACAAAGATACGTACGAAAGTATGCTATAAAGAGGACAATAGATGTTGTAAGCAAATATAGACAGGTGGCCAAAAATATAGTGGATGGGGTATATAATGTGGGAAAATAGGAAATTGTTCACTTTAGCAGAAAAACATTTAACAAGACCATTACCTAAATTGAAAATGATTGCAGAATTCCAAGGTGCAGAGGGATCTTGATGATCTAGTACATGAACTACAAAAGGTCAATGTACAGGTACAGAAAGTAATTAAGATAGCTAATGTCATCCTTTAGTATGAGAGGAACTGAGTGTAAACACAAAATGTTATGCTTCATTTACACAGGTCTTATTTAACTGTTGTTGAGACCATCATTATTCTTTTTCTATCCTTCTGATATTTGGTTTGGAACAGTGAACTGAAGTTGAGAATCGAACTTTGAACTTTGAGCAACAGTTTGTTTTGGAAAGGAGAGCAAACACACAAGTGTTTGATTATGGGAACTGGCCTGGAATGATACACTGATGCTTGTTTATGGGAGCTGGTTTGGAATGATAGTTGTATGTTAATTATTATTCTGAGAATACTGCAGTCGTTTTGGTACCAGTATATGTTACACCTAAGGACTGGTAGCTGGCTGGATGCTGAATTACTCAATTAAGGGAGATTGGTGCCAGCTACAGAGAATGTTGAAAAAAAAAAGATAAACCATAGACTGAACTGGTTTTAAGTGAATTTTGTTGGGCACAAGGCAATGATAATTTGAAAACTTCTGGACCAGGAAGTCAAGTTTGAGTTTTATTCTCTAATTTTATAGTCAGTTAAAGAATTGTTGAATGTTCAGAGAAAATAATCCCAGTTTATAAAAAGTCAAGTGAATATTCCTCAGAGCCTGGAAGCTGCTTGTATTAACCAGTGACTTCAGAAATCAGACAAGATACAATTCTTCGTTCTGAAGGATCATTGGACCCTAAATATTAACTCTGCTTTCTCTCTACAGATGCTGCCAAACCTGCTGAGTTTCTTCAGAAATTTCTGGGTTTTTTTTTGTTTCAGCTTTCCAGAATCTACCATTCTTTGTTTATTTTATTGACCTTTTTTTTACAATTCTTTGTCTTTGGAATACAATGTATTGTTCAAGGATTCCATACATAAAAGAAACCTGGTACTCATCATTGAAATGGTTGTTGGACTGACCAATTAGGACTTTTATTTTCTTTTAATTAACACCATAACTACATCTTGTCTGTCTGTCCATGTGTGAGTGGGAGTTATGATCAAACAAGATTGGGATTAAATCACAGACCTTTATTAGGATACCTTGTTCGCTCTGAAGTTATAATACTAATGATACAATATTAAGTTCTATTTGAGCAACAAACTTGGTGCCTGATATCTGTTATTGTTAAAGTCTGGTTAAGAACAACTGGGCAATTTTGAGGGCCATTGAATGTTTTCATTTCACTCTGCTGTAAATCTAGTGCTAGCAACTCTGATTTAGTCTGTATCATAACACTGGAATAAATGGCTGGTCTTACGGGTAAAGTAGAGATAGACTGGACTTGTTTTCACCAGGGATTCAAACAGTAAGGACGATTTGATTGAAGTAGAGACGACCCTGTACAGTTTTGACAAGTTGGACATAGAAATGATGTTTCCAAATGTGGTGAGACCAGACATAGGGCCTACAGTTACAGCATTAGGTATCACCCTTTTAAGAGAGCAATAAAGAGATCTAAAAGGGTGATCCCCAATGTCTTGATGCTGAAATGAACAACCTGCAAAAACTACAACCATTTGCCTTTGCGCTAGGTATTACTCCAACCTGTTGTGTCCTGTGCTGAGATGAAATATACCCAGGCATAAAAGTATTTGTGTCTGGGACTTTAGCTGTAAAGATGTCAGATTCAGTGAGTATAACTGGGTTGTTGTTTGCTGTACCTCTGGGGAGCTCTCCTAACTTAGGTACAAGCTCCAGAGTATGAAAGGAGAAACTTGTAGAATTGGCAGTCAGTATGTGTGGTTTTCACTTGCCCAGTGGAGGTCAATTCTGAATGGTCTAGAGGTTTAATGCCTTTTTGATGTTTCTCTCATAAATTGGTATTAATATGAGGTATCCCACCTCTTAGACTGCAGCACTTAACATACAGGGAATTGAATTGTGTCATTTTATAACATTAAGAAGATATAATGAATGACAAATTTATTATATAATAGAAGTAACTATATCTTGATAACATTTTAACAATGGATTATTTTGAGAAAAGCTGCCTGTTGACAAAGTAAAGCGTATTTAATCCTTAAATTAGCAATATATAATTGATGTAAATCCTTGGGGGAATTAGAGGTTTAATGCTATTACAGAATAAAGGCAGTAGCTGTAAAATTTAGCTTGTCGCCTTCAGGATGGATCAGGTTGACAAAGGTCAGAAACAATTCTCAAGGCTTCCTTTGCTTTTTTTACAATAAAAGTGCCAATTCTCAATGAAAGATTCTGCATTTGTTCCGTCGTGATATGCTGCTATTTGACCTATATGGCATTTGCACAATTCAAGGCTGAAGGAAGTTTGAGCAGAAAGGCTTTTACTCAAAACTATTCTCATACAAGGCCAAGCTAAAGTAGGCTGCTATGCCATCTGACTCACAATGGAAAGGTATGGTGTGAAAATCAGCATTAGATTTTCTGTGCTAATTTTGAATAATTGAGGATTTTTTTAATCAATGAATCATAGTTCACGTGTTGGTAAAGGAAAGGTAAACGAAATATCATTTAAGGAATATAAAAGTAAGGAGGTTTTGTTGGAGCTGTGCAGGGTCCTGGTGGAGCCATACCTGAATGGCTGTATAGTTCTGGTAGTTTTATTCAAAAAAAATTATCATTGCTTTTGAAGCAGTTCAGAGAAGGTTCACTCAACTCATTTCTCAGAGGAAGGGCTTATGTTATGAAAGGAGATTGAACACGTTAGGTCCATACCTTTTGTGGTTTAGAAGAATGAGAAGTGATGTTACTGAAACACAAGATTTTAAGGGGACAAGTTATGGTGAAGTCACTTCTTCTTGTGAGAAAACTGAAACTGAAGTATATAGTTTAAAAATTAGAGCATAGATAAAGGGATTTCTTTTTCTCTTAGAGAGTTGATAGAATGTGGAATTCGCATACCAAAATGGTAATGGAGGTTGGATATTTAATTTATTCAAGGTTAAGTTGGATAGAATTTTGATAGGCCAGCAAGTCAAGGAAAGCAGAGAGGAAAGTGAAGGTGAGACCATAACGAGATCAGTCACGATCATAAGCAGGCTTGAAGGGCCAAATGACCCATTCGTGTTCCTGAATCCTTTGTCCTGCAGTTGCTTTATCATACCTCAGGATTTAAGGATGGGATCTATTTCACAAAGATGAGCTTGACACGAATAATGATTACCCTTCCCCGTATTATTTTGAAGTCCAGTACATTTAGCTTTTAATTGAACATATTTTGAAGAAAAGAAGGAGAAACAGACCTCCAAGAAATGTTAACCTAAAAATGAAATATAACCAACCATCTAGTGAAAATGTCTAACCGCTCATTTGTAAAAGAAAAGGCTAAATTGCAGATTGAGCCGCTGGGAAAGGGAGATCCTTGTTTTTTGAATTAGCTGATGTCTGCTCAGTAGTAGTAGAGACCTTTGATTGTCTCGTACTCTCCCGAACTTCAGATTAAAGACCTTTTATCTTTAGCTCATACGTGAACACATCATATCAGAAAGAATCTTACTCTGCCTGCAATGTTCGGATAGAAAGAGAGAAATTGTGCAGGATATGATTCATGCTGAATAAGTATCATAGAGGCATATGCATCTATTGATAGGAATTTTTGAAGAGGGAGTAAGTGCAATTCAGTTACTGCTTCATCAAGTCAACCAAATATCAAGCAAACATTGAGCGCTGATTCCTAAAAGTTTGATACAGTTCCCAAAATGCTGGCAACTCAAGAATAATCTTGATACTTGAAAACAAAAAGCTACAAAAAGATTTCCTCACTTGTAACATGAAGGCTTGCTCACCCAGAAAATTACAGTTTGTATTTAAAAGAATGCACTCTCCGGAATTTTAGACACTTTTATGCTTTAATGCTGAGAACTAAAGTTGAACAAGATGACATTTGATTTCCAACAGACCAAACAAGCCATCACTGACTCAGACTTTTTCCGAAAGTTCACTTCCCACTCTACTAACCTTATTCACACCATTATTAAGTGAGTCAACTTCACAGCAATATTGCCCTCAATTTAGCTTTCCATTCTGTGTGACACCAGACGTTCTCAAGTCTCCAGCATGGAAATTGCCACTTTGGGGAGCTAGTACCTCCTGACAGATAAAGTGTTCTGATCTAAGAAATGTGGACTGCTGGGTTCAACTTCATTGCTCAGGGATGGCCCAGGCATGAGGCATCCTTACCTTGCAAGCCATCCACAGAGAATCATGAAAAAGTACAATTATATTGGTTTTGCTCCTAATCTCTATTTGTAAGGTTTTGGAGTAGATTTGTAGCTCGGGTTGGGGTTGGTAGGCTCGCCGAGCTGGTTTGTTGTTCCGCAGACTTTTCATTACCCTGCTGGGTAACATCCTCAGTGAAGCCTCCGATGAAGCATCAGTATGTTTTCCCGCCTGGTTTTTAAACTCTGGGGTCCTTTGAGCTGGAGTGCCTCACTTCTGGTTTTCCTCCGTAGTGGAGTGTACATGGGGTCGAGTTCTATGTGTTTATTGATGGCTTTCTTTGTGGAGTACCAGGCTTCTAGGAATTCTCATAACTGTCTCTCCTTAGCTTGTCCCAGGATTTTGGTGTTGTCCCAGTCAAATTGGTGGTTCTCCTTATCCATGAGGATTGAGATGAGTGAGTATTGGTCGTGTCTTTTTGTAGCCAGTTGGTGTTCGTGTACCCTTGTTGTTAGTTTCCTTCCTGTTTGTCCGATGTAGTGTTTCTCACAGTCTCTGCAGGGGACCTTATAGACGACATTGGTCCTGTCCATGGCGGGGAGTGGGTCTTTAGTTCAGGTGAGCAGTGACATCAACCCTACGACAACTGCTCAGTCCTGCAAACCAGTTCAATAATTCAGTTAGTTGATGGCTAATCTGTACCTTCACTCCAATTACCAGGTTTTGCTCTATATTCCCTGCTTTAGTTACCCAACAAAGAGCTAGCAAATTCAGTAAAAAAAATTGAAATTCCACAATTTTTTGAGGATGCAAGTTTCACAGTTCAGTTATTCTTTCAGTGATAAAGTACTTCCTGTAAAGCCATATTCAATCATTGCTCACTTTACCAGGTTCACTGAAGATGTACCAATTTTGTCAAATTGTTTTCACATGCAATTAAAAACAATAGGAGGAAGGAAGAAATCTACATTTGTATCGCACCTTTCCTGAACCCAAAACCTCCCTATGCACTTCACCAATTAAATATCTTCAAAATTTTTGCTTTACTCAATTATGGGAAATGGATATCACTGGCTGGCCAGTATTTATTGCCAGTCCCTAACTGCCATTGCGAAGGGGATGATGAGCTATCTTTTTGAATTACAGCAGTCCATGTGCTTTAGGTTTGACCCGCAATGGCCTGAGGGAAGGAATTCCAGTATTTGACTCAGCAACAGTGAAGGACTCGTGACACCACCACCGGACACATATTCCCCTCCCCTCCCTTGTCTGCCTTTCCTCCGGGACAACCTGGACCACTCTTCCTTCACCTCCAACACTTCCCACAGCCCCGCAACATCTTCCCCTGCACCCGGCAAAGGTGCAACACCTGCCCATTTACCTCTTCCCTCCCCAGTATCCAAGGACCCAAACATACTTTCCAGGTGAAGCAACACTTCACTTGCACTTCCCAGAATCTAATCTAATACATTCGCTGCTCACAATGTGGTCTCCTCTGCATTGGGGAAACGAAGTGTAGGCTGGGTGACCAATTCACATAACATCTACCTTCTGTTCGCAAAAAAGACACTGAGTGACCTGTTGCCTGCCACTTTAATGCACCACCCTGCTCCCTGGCCAACATCTCTGTCTCTGGCTTGCTGCAGTGTTCCAGTGAAGCTCAACACAAGCTGGAAGAACTGCACTTCATTTTCCTCTTGGGGACCCTGCAGCCCTCCGATCTCAATGTCAAGTTCAATAATTTTAGGGCTTAAACTCTCCCATGTCCTAGCCCCCTACCACACACACCAGGCCTTGTTATCACATAGCCTGCCATTACACACTACCAATTGTTAGTCACTAACAGTCACCATTAACAGCTATTCACCCTCCCAGCCAGATCGTTATTAACCCTGAGATAACACAGTGTAGAGCTGGATGAACACAGCAGGCCAAGCAGCATCAGAGGAGCAGGAAAGCTGACGTTTCGGGCCTAGACCCTTCTTCAGACCCTTTGTCTATCCAACTGCTTTTTTCTCTGTCTTCAGGCTCTATCCTATCGTTTACTCCCTACCCCATCCCCCTCCCAGTTTATCTGCAATTAAACTGACATTTTCCCAGCTACCATCAGTTCTGAGGAAGGGTCACTGGACCTGAAATGTTAACTCTGATTTTTTTCTTCACAGATGCTGCCAGACCTGTTGAGCTTTTCCAGCAACATCTGTTTTTGTTTGTGATATATTTCCAAAGTCAGGATGGTGAGTGGTCTGGAGGGGAGCTTGGATGAGGTTGTGTTCCCATGTATCTGCTGCCCTCGTCCTGCTAAATGGAAGTGGTCATGGATTTGGAAGGTATTGTCTAAGGATCTTTGGTGGTTTGCAGTGCATCAAGTAGATGATACACACATCTGCTACTGAGTGTCAGCAGTGGAGGGAGTGGATGCTTGTGGATGTGGTGTCAATCAAGCGGGCTGCTTTGACCTGGATCGTGTCAAGCATCTTGAGTGTTGTTGAATTTGCACCATCCAGGCAAGTGAGGAGGGTTCCATCACATTCCTAATTTGTGCCTTGTGGTTAGTAGCAGGCTTTGAGGAGTCAGGAGGTGAGTTACTCACCGCAGTGTTTTTAGCCTGTACCTGCTCTTGTAGTCACTGTGTTTTTGTGGCAAGTCCAGTTGAGTTTCTGGTCAATGGTAGTCACAGGATGTTGATAATGGGGGTTTCAGCGATAGGTACACCTTTGAATGTCAGGGGGTGGTGGTTAGATTGTCTCTTATTGAAGATGTGCATTGCTTGGCATTTGTATGGTACGACTGTTACTTGCCACTTGTCAGCCCAAGCCTGGATATTGTCCACTTCTTGTTGCATTTGAACATGGACTGCTTCAGTATCTAAGGAGTTGAGAATGGAGCTGAACATTGTATAATCATCAGCAAACATCCCCAATTCTGACCTTATGATGGAGGGAAGGTCATTGATGAAGCAGCTGAAGGTAGTTGAGCTAAGGACATTACCCTGAGGAACTCTAGTATTGATGCCCTGAAGCTGAGATGACTGACTCTAACAACCACAGCCATCTTCCTATGTGGAGGCATGACTCCAGCCAGCAGAGAGTTTGCCCCCGATACCCAGTGATTCCAGTTTTGATGGGGTGCGTGGATGCCTGACCTGATGGAATGCGTCCTTGATGTCAAGAGCTGTCACTCTTGCCTTACATCTGGAATTCAACTCTTTTGACCATGTTTGAACCAAGGCTGTAATGAGGTCAGGAGCTGAATGGACCTGATGGAACCCAAACTGGGCATCACTGAGCAGGTTATTGCTGAGCAGGACCTGCTTGACCGCACTGTTGATGCATCCTTCCAACATTTTAGTAATGATTGAGAGTAGGCTGGGATGGCAATTGGCTGGGTTGTATTTATCTTGCTTTTTGTGTACAGGACATACTTGGGCAATTTTCCATATTGTCAGATAGGTACCAGTGTTGTAACTGCACTGGAACAGCTTGGCTAAGGGAGTGGCAAGCTCTGGAGCACAATTCTACAGTACTATTATCAGAATGTTGTCAGGGCCCATAGCCTTTGCTTTATCCAGTGTCTCCAACCATTTCTTGATATCACATGGAGTGAATTGAATTGGCTGGAGACTGGTATCTGCAATGCTGGGGACCACTGGAAGAGGCCAAGATGGATCATCTGCTCAGCCCTTCTGGCTTAAGATTGTTCCAAATGCTTCAGCCTTATATTTTGCACTGATGTACTGGGCTCTTCCATCATTGAGCATGGTCTATTTGTGACATTGGGGATTTTACTCCTCCAGTGAGTTGTTTAATTGTCCACCATCATTGACAATTCAATGAGGCAAGTCTACAGAGCTTAAATCTGATCTGATCCGACGGTTGTAGGAACACTTTGCTCTGTCTATAACTTGCTGTTTATGCTGTTTGACATGGAAGTAGTCCTTTTTGGCAGCTTCACCAGGTTGATACATCATTTTCAGGTATCCCTGGTGCTGTTCCCGGCATGCTGTCTTGCACTCTCCATTGAAGCAGGTTTGATCCTCTGGCTTGATGATAAGGGTTAAGTTGGGGATATATAGGGCCATGAGGTTGCAGATTGTGGAGTACAATTCTGCTACTGTTGATGGCCCACTGCACCTCATGAATGCCCAGTCTTGAGGTGCTAGATCTGTTTGAAGTCTGTCCCATTTATCACAGTGATAGTGCCACACAAAATGATGGAGAGTATTCTCAACATGAAAACAGGATTTCATCTCCACAAGCAGAGGTCAGTCTTTCCTATGCTGTCATGGGCAGATGCATCTGTAGCCGGTAGATTGGTAACAATGAGGTCAAGTACATTTTTCCTTCTTGTTTGTACCCTCACCACATGCCACAGGCCCAGTCTAGCAGCTACGTCCTTTAGCACCCAACCAGCTCAATTAGTAGTGCTGCTGCCAAGCCGCTCTTGGTTGTGGATATTAAAATTCACCACCCAGAGTATATTTTACACCCTTCCACCCTTAGTGCTTCCTCCCAGTGTTGCTCAACGTAGAGGAGTACTGATTCATCAGTCAATGCAGGAATATTCAGCAGGAGGCTACCTTGCCCATGTTTAACTTGAAGCCATGAGACTTCAGGGCTCCGCAGTCAATGTTGAGGACTCGCAGGGCAACTCCCTCCTGACTGTATACCACTATGCCTACACCTTTGCTGGGTCTGTCCTGCCGCTGAGATAGGACGTATATCCAGTGATGGTGATAGTGGTGTCTGGGACATTGCCTGTAAGGTATGATTCCATGCTTATGATTATGTCGGGCTGTTGCTTGATTTGTCTGTGAGACAGCTGTCCCAATTTTGGCACTAGCCACCAGATATTAGTGAGGACATTGCAGGTTCAACAAGACTGTTTCCAGTGCCTAGATCAATGCCAAATTATCTATCAGATTTCACTTCTTACTTGAGACTTCATAGCAATTGATACAATTGAGTGGTTTGCTAGGCCATTTCAGAGTCAACCACTTTCCTGTAGGTCTGGGGGTCACATGTAGGTCAGACCAGCTGAGGATGGCAGACTCCCTTTCCTGTAGGACTTTAGTAAGCTAGATTGGTTTTTTCCCGATAATCAACAACAGATTTTCAATTCCACAAATATTTTATTCAGTTTGCTGTGGCAGGAATTGAACCCCAGCACACAGGTCATTATTTGAGTTTCCAGATTAATAGTCCAGTAGTAATACCACTAGACCATCACTTCTCCATTTGCATCTTGTCACTTTTCTAATGCTGGAATTGTAACAGTCATAATGCAAGATCCCACAAAGAGCCATATTTTAAATCAAAACTGAATATGGTTGCAACTTGCAAATGCAAAATACTACATTTCCTGGAAATCCGTAATAAAAGCTAAAGCAAGTCTGATGGCATTCCAATTGGAGTACGAGAGTCAGAAAGTAATTTTATAATCGTATTGAGTTTTGTGAGATCACACCTAGAGATTTGTGAGATATTTAGCAAAATTTGAGACTCTTGGGAGGTTGCATCTTTAAAGCGTTGTCATCCCCTGTCTTTTCCTGACACCTCCCTTCTCTTTGATGGTTTGCATTGCCCTTAGTGGACTTTGCATGTAAATTATTAAATAGGAAGTACAGGTAATTTACTGGTGGTAGTAAATAGATGAAGAAAAATGTGGGTGATTTAGTAATGAAAAAAAAAAATTCAATTGTATGTGAATTTAGGGCTTTTAGGTAGAAAGTAATGTTAGTTGAGGTTTAAATATTGAGTCGGGAGCTTTTCCCTACCAGATCTCCCTGAGAGACAAGTGATATATTCTGTTCTCAGGTGTTGTCAGTCTTTGTGCCTCTTGTGGGATCAATGGTTTTTAAGCGACTACAGTAAATTATGTGAAAGATTTCATCTTCACTTTTTGTGGTTTGTGAAAGCTAATTGGCTGTGTGGGGCCTGGTTAACTCAATTGGTTCGATGGTTAGTCCTGATTCTGGTTAGCACTAACAGACTGGGTTTGATTCTCAGTCTGGTTGAGGTAGATATGAGACCTGCTTCCTTACTCTGCCCTTAAGGCTGATGGCAATGACAATACACCATTGACAGAATAATAAACCTTCCACGAAAAGCAGCTCCAGATGAAGTATTAACAAATAAAAAGCCAAAAACCTGTCACTGGCAGAACACACAAGAAGAGACAAATTGGTTGCTAATGAAGCAATTCAAAACTCTACGTTTTTAATAAGGAAGCCCAACATTTGACAGAGTCACCTGGAGCTGACAAACATTAGTAAACTTCCATAACACACTACAATCCAAAAACTATTGTATTGAAAAAAGTAAAGAGAATGTGTGTATTTTCATTTTAAGAAAGGACCTGTTTACTTAAAATATTGATTTTGAAATGTTAAAAGTCCTACCAATCCTCAGCAGAAATAAAATGTGAGATATGTTTTGAATCATCTGAGGTTGCTAAGCAACTGGATGAATGATATTTAATTAATCTTTGAGGGTTCTACTCTGAGGCTGAATTGAAGTCTGCTTTTAACAATCGTAGCCAGAAATCATGGCTAGACAGAGGTGTTTTTTTTTCCAGTTTGTTCATAGGTCATGGGCATTGTGACAAGGTCACCATTTATTGCCCGATCATAATTGCCCTTGAAGGGCATGAGCTGCTTTCCTGAACTGTTTTAAGTCTATGTTGTACAGGTATCCCGAAGGCGATGTTTTTGGTGGTAATGAGGGATAGAGATCCACAATTTTGGATATAAAATAATAAAATTTAGATGACTGTCCTCAATCAGCACGCTGTCTCATGTTCCTATGGGCAAGTCTGACCTGTACAATATTATATACTTGAAATCTTCAAAACTATTTATCTTCAAGTCCACATTTTCAGTGAAAGCTTTATTTCAGTTTAACTACATTGCACGAAACGTAACCACACTGATTACTAACTTCCCGTATTTAGACAACCAAATCACACCTGTTACCCCTCACTTGCCTCAAAAATATCTTCCATCTTTGGATTTTTTATAGCTTTTTTTTCAATACTAATACTTCAAATTAGTCATCTGGCCTTGTTTATGAGCCCAATCAATTCAGATTTCTAATTAGACTTTGCAATTCATTCATTTCAATTTTGGAAGACACAGCATTCTTTTGTGAAGTCCCACTTTGACGATAGCAATGGCCCTAACATTTTCCAAATAAGATTATTGATACAAAATGACATTTAACCCATTCTGTCTTCTTTCCAACCCTCTAATGTGATGAAAAGCCTCAGAAACCTGACTTCAAACTTTGAATTTGGCTTTAAGGCCAATTATGACAATGTTTTCACATACACTGCTCCCACCGCACAAAAAAAAATCATCTACAACATCATAAAGATGTCTGAAGGATCCCCTGAATAATGATAATGAAACATGGTCAGGGTCTGTTTTTAACAGGAAACAGTCTATTTTAATAAAACAGAGGTTTTTATGTGGCAGTCTGTGACCAGCCTGTGAGATTAGTCTCCCAATTTTGGCACTAACCCCCAGATGTTAGTAAGGAGGACTTTGCAGGGTCAACACGGCTGTTTCTGTCATTGTCTTTTCTGGTGCCTAGGTCAAAACCAGGTGGTCTGTCTGGTTTCATTTTTCTTCTCTGTTGAGCTTCAATTACTTAGTATATCTTAGAAAAATTACTTATTACCTTAAATCCCTACAATGTGGAAGTTCGAGTCTCCATTGAGCCGCTCACACAGACCTAGCCCCCTATCCTGTCGCTGTAACCCTGCAGTTCCCACGGTTAACCCAACTAACCTGCACATCCCTGGACATTATGGGCAATTTGGCAAGGAAACTGATGCATCGGGCTTCCTGATGCACAGGGCTTCCCGACCCGAAACGTCAACTTTCCTGCTCCTCTGATGCTGCCTGGCCTGCTGTGTTCCTCCAGGTCCAAACTCCAGTTGCAAAACAGCCTGTTTTCACATGTCTCTCATGGAGATGTCATTTTTGGTATTTTATACTACAACAGTCCAAAAACGTAAATACCAGTACAGTCTAGGGAATTTCCAAATGAAATCTCTGGAATTCATTTTGTACTATTTAATGATTCGATATCAATCTTTCTAAGTTTTTCAAAATTTGACCACACCTCATAAGCAGTCGTTAAATCATCTTTTTGAAAACATTTTATCCATGAAAGTTAACAGTCTGTCCAAACCTTCATCCTTGTTCAAATTATTGCAACTAAAAATACTGAAAAAAGAACTTTGCTTCTGATCCTGTTTGTCTACATTACTGAAAGTGCTAAGAAGGGTCTAGGCCCGAAACGTCAAGCTTTCCTGCTCCTATGATGCTGCTTGGCCTGCTGTGTTCATCCAGCTCCACACCTTGTTATCTAAGACTATATCTTGTTGTCTCTTTGATAAAGAAGTTATTCAAGTCCACATGTTTCCCTCATTCTTCCACTGGACAGAAGGCTCACTGTCAGAAAGCAGGGGTGGGACAGTCACACCCCAAAACTTTACACTTTGGTTCAACTATCCTCTGTTACCAATGTTATACTCTGTTTAATGAAATCTTTATTTTAGTTAATCACAGCCCATATCACTCATGCTGCACTGATTACTAACTCTCCATATTTGTACAACCAATTCAAGGCACCATCTGCAAGGCACAAGTGTGATAAATGTTCCCTACTTGCCTGGATATATACATCTCCTACAACACTCAAGAAGCTTGACACCGCCCAGGACAAAGCAGAACAATTGATTGGCACCACATCCATCAATGCCCACTTGCTCGACCACCAATGCTCAGTAGCAGCAGTCTGTACCATCTAAAGATGCACTGCAGAAAGTCAACAAGGCACCTTAGTACCTTCCAAACCCACTACCATCTGGAAGGGCAAGGGCAGCAGTTACATGGGAACACCATGATTAGCATGTGGAGAAGATAGTGATGACCTGCCAGCATGAACTGGTGTACTCCTTGGGATAGTATGCCAAGGAGCATGGTGATAACTACATCCATAATGGTTTTAGGAAGGGTGTCCCATGATTTTGGCTGAGCGACAATTAAGGAATGGTGACATAATTCCTAGTCACAATGGCACATGGCTTGAAAGGGAAGCTGCAAGTAGTAGAGTTCCCATGCATTTGCTGGCCCTATCCTTCTTGGCAAAATGTGAAAAAGTAAAATTCTGACACATTAGTGTGAGCAAAACACAAGCCAGCATCTGCCAATACTTCTTTCTGGCCACAGCTCCACAAGGATTTTGGAATATTTTGCAGAAATTCCCACAGCCATTAGGCTCTGGGAAAACCCCAACACTCATGAAGAACTGTAACTATGATTCCCATGCTACCTTCTGGGAACCATTCAGCAATGTGTTAGCGAACTGTGGAAGCCCTGCCCATAACAAAATGGCTCTGCTGGTATATCCTTACCATCTGGATGTGGCAGCCCATTTCTCAGAAGCTGTTTACCCTGAGAACTGTAACTGCTAAGACAGTGGTAAAGGAATTGGCTGAAATCTTTAGTGTATAAACCCCAGTCAGACAGGTTGATAGAATAGTAGGACAAAACTTCAAAAGCAGTGATCAGTCTATACTGCCATGTGAATCTTCATGACTGGGATAAAGGACTGAATTTTCTTCTGAGACTCAACAGGAATGCACCAATGCATCTATCCAGTTTACTCCATCTATATTCGTACATGGGTACCAAGTATAAGGGCCTCTGAAACTAAGCAAGGAGAGGTTTATAGAACAGAAGGAGAGGGTCCTTGTGGTACAGTGGTAGTATCCCTACTGCTGGGCCAGGAGGCTTGGGTTCAAGTTCAAACTGGTCCATAGGTCTGTAAAATCATCTCTGAACAGGTTGATTAGAAAATCTCTGGAACTGAAGGAGGAAGTCTCCAAGCTCTGTGATGTAGCAGAGCTACTGTAATGCCCTCACTACCCAGTGAAGTGACCAAGAACATGTGGAAAATCTTTTCAACAGTGACGAAATAAAAGGCAGGCAAATGTGGCAGTGCTGAAATTTTACAGCCTGGAGTCTGTGTGAATGCGCCTACCAAAATTCAGGTGAATCCTTAAAAGCGCAGTTCAGTGACCCACATAAGGTAGCCAAGAAGTTCAAGGAAGTGAATTCTCTGATTGAGATTTTAGTTCAATAGCAGCAGGAAACAGTAAGAACTGCAGATGCTGGATTCAGAGTCAATACAGTGTGGAGCTGGAGGAACACAGCAGGTCAGGAAGCATCAGAGGAGCAGGAGAGTCGACATTTTGAGCCTAGACCCAGTCTCTGCATTTTTCGTACTAGCTTTTAATCATCATGCATCAAAGGCACATTAAAACACCATCAGAACAACAATGCTGTTTGAAATCTCCTCCAGTCATGTTTTTAGTGTAGATATATGGCTGATCATTTTATTGTATTAGATAGACCTGTTCTGATCAACAGCTTCCTGAATATCAAAGACACAGATGAGTGAATGTCATGTTATTTTTATCTTTAAAAAGATACTCACGCCTTAGGCACTTTTGCACTTTGCACTTCGTGATCATCAGACAGCTGGTTTAATTCATCATTTACTGATCTTACAGGCAGCCTGGTTCAATGAGGTAAGCAGGTAGTGTGAACGAACTCTCATTCCCACACACCAGCTGCATATTAACGCAGATGATGTCCTTGTATTTCTTACTTGATCTGAGCTGCAGGATTGCCACTCATATGCAGTGAATCTTGCAATGCCCATCTAGGAGGCCAGCCAGAACTATAAAGCTTAGCAGCAGTTCATTTTGATTCATTGTGGTTAGAGTACAAATCAGTAGAGAATAATCTCTTGATTACCTGTTTTATGCATTCATGGCTGTTCAATGGGAAATCCTAGCTCTGCATCTGAGAGAGGTCTGAAGGATCCAGATGCAAACATTTACAGATGATTGTCATTTTGATAATCACTGATAATGTCTGGACGCCAATACCAGCAGGGGGGAAGCAGGCTTGGGAGGCTGCAGATAGCTACCACCACCTGACTCAACAACCTGAACTAACTTAAGTACTGCAGCTTTAAGATTCCAAGGAACTCGAATCTCTGCTTGTATGCTTTGTCAATGATAATACCTGCTCCAAGGTTTTCCTCTTTCCAATGTGGATCACCTAACCACAGGAGTTTGTTGTTTTTGAACATTGAATTTGGATCAGGACCAATTCATGGCAATGAAGGCACCTCCAATCCTAATGTGATCTGAAAAATCTCCAAAGTAAACTTCCATCAAAAGCACTGAGAACAAGCCTTCCCACTGGGAGCTAAGAAAGCAGCTGACTACTAAATGTTTATTCCATGAGTTTGACTCAGCCATCCCAACCAACATTGCATTTCCTCCTTCCTTTCAAATAAATAGTCAGGAAGCTCTGGAAACAAGAAGATTGGCTATGATTTTATGGAAGTCAGACCAGTCTTGAAAGGCATAATGGCATACCTCTGCTCCTAATTCACGTGGTTTGGTCTTAAATCCAACAATCAAAAAAAATGCTGAAATATCAATCTAATTGAACAATTGTCCAACGTTTAATAGGCAGTCTTAGAAAATACCTGTTGAAGCATATGTATTTTACCAAATGAACACATCCGTTTCTGGGCTAGTTGGCTGTACAGTAAATGTGGATAACATTGGTGTCAACAGCACAGGATTCAATCCCCTCCCTGGCTGATGCGAATTCAGGACCTGTCTCCTTGTCCTAGCCGTGATGGGGCAACACTGTGGGTTAGACCTGCATTTGGGCAGAGAACAGAAGAAGATGAGAACTTTAGATGACCTGCTGCCCCTGAGGAGTTGAGCACAAAGACCCTAATCTGTTTCTGTTAAACATGAAGGTAAGTGGTTTGGAGTCACTTCCTGATGCACTCACATATATAGAAACTAAGAGCAGGAGTAAGCCATTCAGGCCTATAAGTCTGCTCCCCAATTCATTAGGATTATTGCTAATCATCCAACTCCATCCCCTGTCCTGTTTGCCCTCCTCCAATATCAGTTGACTCCCTTTAGACCCAACTCCTCCTCCAAATTATTTTTGGGACTTTTAACTGTGCTTCTCCCCTACCCACATCAAAATCCACGCATTTCTTTAGGTTAAGTTTTCCCATAATTTTGAGACTGCAACAAACACTTAATTACATAACTCAATGAGGAATTACTCTATTGTAATGATGACTGAGTTTAACTTCAGGTAGAATGTCAGTTCCAAGTTTTGTTTTACGCTTTTCACAATTTATCAAATTGCTAGGTAGCTGCTCTTCCAGTTTCAGCATGGTAAATCTAATCTGTTCATGAATGCTACTCATACAAAATCATAGAGTTAAAGTTCAGCTGCTGTGTATCCTATTTACTGCATGAGTTCTAGTGTCTACACTTCATTTTAAGCAATTTGTCCCCGTGTTGTTTCCCAAAGTACCAGCTGATACCTTCCAACTTAAAGCTAATTTCTTGTATAATGCATTAACACTGTTAAACTATAATTCTTCAAACTGTTCAAATTGAAATCAAACACTCTGAAGGGTCTAGGCCCGAAATGTTAAGCTTTCCTACTCCTATGATGCTGCTTGGCCTGCTGTGTTCATCCAGCTCTACACCTTGTTATCTCAGATTCTCCAGCATCTGCAGTTCCTATTAACTCTGAACCCTAACTTCTTTAATCTATAGCCCATTTTCTCCACATCCATGTTCTAAATTCCCTGAATTTTGCCATTGAGGAAACAAGCATTCATTCAACGCTAAAATATTCAGAATGAAATAACATCATTACCAAAGAAAAAGTTTTTATTATTGAAAATAAGTCAAAAGGCTATGCCTATGATTCAGAAATCATCTCACTTGCGTATGTTCAAGGAAATGCATAATTTTTCCTCATCTTAATAATTTAGATAAATTTTAAAATGTCCTATTGTGGTATCTTAGTCATTTCTTTTTCCTCTTTTCTCATATAATGAACTCCACCTTCCCTATCACTGAAACAATAATGAATACTAGTCTTGTGGTATTGAGAATAGAGAGCCATAAGACTTGCTGTGCAGAACAGCAAGTGCTCATAATTTTCCGAACACGAATGAAAGACACTGTTACTAATTTGCAAGCAGATTGAAGAAAGGAAAATATACCCTGCCAAAAATTAACCCCCTGGTTAATTTTCACCTTACCAGACGAAAGCTTCATGAGTATTGTATCTCACCCATACAACCCCTTGATTGTCAAAATTACTTTTAGTCAAACTGGGAGGTTTAAGCATGTTATGATACACCTCTCAGACAGGCTGAACTTGAGCCTACATCTTCTGACTCAGCAGTAGAGACACTACCACTGTGCCACAACACCCTACTTAACTTGATTTTCATATGGTTGCTGAATTTTCCCATTAGTCTTATCACGGACGATCAAGCTGAGTAATTATGTGTTACTTGTGATAGTTATGAAAACTGATAATTACGGACTGCAATCAATTACTCTTGTTTTGAAGGTGAACAACTAAGACTGTACAGGTCATCCCTTTCGGTTAGAAATTGTTTGAGAATTTTGTTTTTCAAATGCCAAGTTTTAGTTTATTTTCCTTTGCTTCTCCAATCTCTGTTCTTTTTCTCTCTTAATTAAATCTTTTTTCCTCTGTTTCTTTATTTCTCCTTCTGCACCTAATTTGTCATTTGAAGTCATCTATTTCACTTCATGCTCATCCTGTTTGTTTCTCAGACCTTTAATCTCATTTATTCAGGAGAAATTTGCCCCACTGTTTCCAAGGTCTCAGATGCCTTGCTTCCTTGCCGTACTGTTATTAGTTCAAGCTTTCAACAAACTAATTTTTTTTTTTAACCTAAGTGTGTATGACCAAATCAAACTAACACAAGTTTCCCTCTTTTTCAGTAAGATCAGGAAGAATGATTTAGGTTGATATCAAGTCCTTAGACAAAACAAAATATAGGCATAATGTCAAGGCTACTGATTGCAGTGACTGAATAAGTCAAACTCCATTTTATTAATTGGAATAAGCGATTTAATTCAACCAATTCTGTGAAAGAATGATTACGTAGAGCCTCAGACTCATGTTTTCTTTATTTAAATCCTATATTGAAAATCTTCAAAGCTATAACACTGCATAAATCTGTCTAAATGCACTTTATTCTTAGAGATGAAGACTAGAAGTACACATTTTTAGTGTCAGATTGTCAAAATATTGTGCTGGCTGTTGAATTTAAAATGTTTTATGTACGGCTAGCAATTTCCTTTTTTTATGTGAAGATTTTAAATCTAGCATTGAAAGGTTACCTGACATTTTACAACAAATGACATGGTAGAAAACGAATGCTTTAACGTAAGGTATCTCTAAATAGTCTCATGAATGAGTATTTCTTGAGAAAATCTTCCCTATGTTGTTCGTGAGTTATAATGCACATTTCCAATGAAAAGACTTGGAAACAAACTAAACAGTCTCTTTTTTGCGTTGTTTGTAGAAGTTTGTAATTGATCTGCTCAAAGATTTGTTTTTATTATTCATTCACTGGCCAGGCCAACATTTATTAACAATCCCTAATTGCCCAAAGGACTGTTAGAGTCAACCACATTACTGTAGGTCTGGAGTCATATGTAGGCCAGGTAACGATGGTAGCTTGCTCTCCTAAAGAACATTAGTGAACCAGATGAGTTTTTCCAACAATCAAAAATGGATTTGTGGTCATCATGATACTTTTAATTCCAGATTTTTATTGAATTCAAATTCCACCATCTGTCATGGCAGAATACAAACCTGGGTCCCCAGAACATTACTTGGGGCTCTGGATTAACAGTCCAGTGATAATACCACCGGGTCATTGCCTTTCCTGTTTGAAGTAAGATTTTCTTCATTCTTGCTGAGAAATAATTAACATATAGATGAGATGAAAGATTCTCCATGGTTTCAGCAGATGAGTGTTCTGCAAGGAGTTCAGTTGTTCACCATCTGGGTTGGTCTTGAATCAAATCTTACTTTGAATATCTTATTGCAATTTTATTCTTTCCAGAGATGTAGGCGTCATTATCAATCCCTAATTCCCATCTTTTGAACTGAGTGGCTTGCTAGGCAATCCCAGATGGCAGTTAAGAGTCAACCAAATTGCTGTAGATCTGGAGACACAGGTAGACCAAATTGCGTAAGAATAGCAGATTTTGTTCCATAAATTACACCAGTGAGCCAGTTGATTTTTTTTACAATAATAGACAATGCTTTCATGGTCGTCATTGCTGAGATCAGCTTTCATTTCGAGATTTATATGACGGAATTTAAATTCCACCTTTAACACATGTCTTCACAGTTATGATAAGGTCTATGTGTGATTCATCCAGTGACATTGTCACTACACCACTGGTTCCTCCATCTCACATGTGAAACTAATGTTGGATGAATGGGTGAAGGCACTGAATTCACAAAATGCTCAATAGCCCTGTAGAGACCTGAATAGTACAAATGTTGGCATTGTTTAATTGCAGGGATTTCTCAATTTTCCCCATATGGTAGGGTCTTGAACTCTGAGATTGTCTTCCAGGATATCTTTCCATCTAAGTCATCTTATGATCTGGGCCTCCATACTCGGCTGGTTGTGCAATACCCTTCAGTTCTCGGGAATCCTCAATGCAAACTATACGGCTAACTCAACAAAACTCAGCTCCTACAAGCGATAATAGGTACTGCAGATGCTGGAGAATCCGAGATAACAAGGTGTGGAGCTGGATGAACACAGCAGGCCAAGCAGCATCATAGGAGCAGGAAGGCTTGACGTTTCGGACCTAGACCCTTGATGAAGGGTCTAGGCCCGAAACGTCAAGCATTCCTGCTCCTATGATGCTGCTTGGCCTGTTGTGTTCATCCAGCTCCACACCTTGTTATCTCAGTTCCTACAAGCTTCTTCTTTCATACCAGATATGTGATACCTTGCAAGAATTTTGATGTTAGTAACTCTTTCCTTCCGCCTGATGTTGCAGATAGATTTTTAAGCAGCGAAGGAGGAATGCAGCAAGTTGCTTGATGTCACGGCATCGGAGAAGTGATTGAGGCCAACTGCCTGATAGTATTAGATCTTTGTTTTGAGAGAAATGCCATGCTCTTTCTAAAGCCTATGGGTGAACCTGCCAATTGATGCTCAATGTTGTCAGGTTATGTGTTCTTCAGTATCCAACATCCCACAATACTACAAAACCAACACCCTAATTCTGGGTGCGCTGAGTCTGTGAAATGAGTGACAATCTTGTTGGGAGTAATTCTTGCCAAGAATTTTTCTGACTGTGAAATACGAAATACCAGAATGGAATTCATCAATGGACTTGCTTCCATTCCCTTTGTACAGGTAAGTTCTGGAAGCATCCTTGCAAACTTTACATAAAATACCCTGATTCCAGATTAAGCAGAAAAGGCTAGTGAGTTTCTTACCCGTGTCAACTCCGTTTTGAATATGTCAGGTGAGATTCCATCAACTCCCGGAAACTAACTCACCAATAGTTGTTTTATGGCATTGGTGATTTCTGCTTGAAGGATAACTCATCCAGAACATAATGTTGCTTAAAGGATTAAATGGTGTTGTCAAACACTATAGATTCTTGGTTAAGGGGACTTTAAAACTGTTCTGCACATCAAGGGGACAGTCTTTATCCTCAAGGTAGGGGAGTCCAAAACTAGAAGGCATGGGTTTAAGGTGAGGGGGTACAGATATAAATGGGACCCAAGAGTCAACTTTTTCACACAGAGGGTAGTATTTGTGTGGAATGAGCTGCCAGACGAAGTGGTGGAGTACAATTACAATCTTTAAAAGCTATCTGGATGGGTACATGAATAGGAAGGGTTTAGAGGGTTATGGGCCAAATGCTGGCAAATGGGATGAGATTACTTTAAGATATCTGGTTAGCATGTGTGAGTTGGACTGAAGGATCTGTTTCTATGCTGTACAACTCTCTAACTCTATTGCATGTTAGTTCGAAGTTGATTGCCATCTTTTGAGATGCCAGGACCCTCACTGTTGGTTTTGAGGGCCATGAACAGATTGAAACTTCAGGTACAGCCTTCAGGTTGTGCTTATTAGTGCAGTTCTATAGCCTGTTCTGCCACTATCAGTTCTTCATCTCCTTGGGTTTTATTCTTCTCAAACCAATTTTGGCACTGCTATTGAAAAATCAAGGATCACAGATGTTTTGCTGTGAGTTAACTTCTTCCAAGAGTTTTCAATTTCTAGGCTACCTTTGGACACTAGCAAGCTCTATGGCAAATGTTTGCTCTTGGTCCTGTTTATTGTTTCAAACTTTTAAGATAGTTATATTCAAGGCTCTTTTGTGGTGTGACTGTGTCATAGCATGTTATATGTTATCTTCAAGGAGAAGTCCAAAGTCTGACCAGCAACCAGCACCTCTAGAGCAGCAGATAGAATGCATATTTTTAAGGTGTTTCAGTCATATAATAACATAGCTCAACTCATGCCAGTGTTTAGACTGGGGTGTATCCATGTCGTTTTCAGTTTATCAACTTGTGAGAAGATTGTGTTCATGAATGAGAAGTTATTCTTGCTGTATGTAGAGAGAAGCTGGAGTTTAATCCATCAGTAAAATTGTGTCCCAGTTCTTCCTTCTGTGTATTACAGTCTGGACCAATGTGTGCATTGAAATCACACATTGATGATGATTTAATCTGTCATGGTACTCCTCTGATGATCCTGCTCATATCATCATAGAATGCTTTGTTGGCCTTGCCTGTCAATATCATGGTTGGTGTATATGTACTAATGAGTGTTCTTTGTATTTGTTATCAACCTATTCATTGTGCTGGTACATAGTTCCAGGGCAGGTGGGACTTAAACCCAAACCTTCTGACCCAGATGCAGGGCATTACCACTTTGCTTAACAGTCTCAAAACTAATGAGTGTTGTATCTTGGTTTTTGGCAGGTGTGTGGGGGTGCAGGGGCTGTCAAGTGTCCATTGGGGGTGTCAATATGAATGATTGAAGGGTTAATGAAAGTGACTGAGGAGTTAGTTTCATAGTTTGCCAACGGTTAGAGCAAGATTTCATTCCTCTAAATTGTTCTAGGCTAACAATTCATTTAAGTCAGTCAGAACCCTCCAAGTTCCCAACTCAGAGTTTGGGACTTTCTTGGAGAGTTGCAGATGTAGATCAGATATTTCAATGTTCCACGCAATTCCTGCAGTCAATGCATTAGGTTGGGACATCTGCATGGTCTGACTATCCAGAGACTGGAAGATCTGGGCCGTATGTATTTAATATACGCTCATTGCTTTCTGTACCTTGCCACAGGCAGTGTTTGATGCAGAGATTATTTCAGAGAACAAGGTAGATCTTTAAGGAGGAAGGAAAGCAATACAACGAGCTTTAGATTGTTTTTGCTAAGGTACAGCACAGATAGAAAGCGACAAATGACTTTCTTTATGATCCTTGTTTATTCAGCAAGTGAATAGCCAGGGATTGCTACTCCAGCAGATTTGCCCTTTACAGAATGTGTTTATCTGTACATTCAACTAGGAAAGAATAAATGCAATCAGGGATCTCACTGATGCTGACTATGGTTTCTGTCCGATTATTCACATTTGGATTGAAATTTCAGAAAATGGCACAACTTTAGTAATGAGAAAACAGCTATAAGCCTATGCAATATTCCTGGTGATTGATGTTAAAAATAGTTATTCACTGCATTTTAAGTGATCATCATCAATAGCTGTTGTAAAATACCAGGTTGAACAAGTGCGTTCTTCGAATTTGAGAATGAAATGAATGAATTTATTCTGGATATTAATTTTAACAATCATTTCGATACTGCCCAACATCTTTATAGCTGTTGCATTTTATCTGAATGTGACTCAATTTAACAAAGTGGAACTCTGTATGTTCTGAAACTCAATCACACTTGGTTTGTGATAACTGATTGCAACTCCTCCCACTTAAATCTACTATTGTCTCAAAGAAAACATATTGAAAAGTTGTGAGTCACGAAAGGAGGGTTGTAAGGAATAAATGGCAATCTAAGTGCATGAAGCCCCTTGGGGAAGGGGACACTATGACGAAATTCTTAATTTGAGATGGAGACTGACATAGTCGATTCTGAGACAAGGTCCTAAATCTAAGTAAGGGAAACTATGGTAGTATGAGGGATGAGCTGAGAATGTTACTTGCAGGGATGATGGTGAATAGGCAATGGCAAATATTTAAAGAGTGCATGGAGGAACTGCAACAATTGTGCATTCAGAATGCAGAAGAATAAAATGGGAAAGGTGGCCCAACCATGTCTCTTATGAAGGTGTTCGATATAGTTTTAGGGCTGAAGGGATGAAAGCAGATGGGGAGAAAGCAGGAACTGGGTATTGAGTTGGATGATCAGCCATGATCATATTGAAAAGTGAAGCTGGTTTTAAGGGCTGAATGGCCTACTCTTGCTCCTATTTTCTATGTTTCCAGTTTCCCAGTTCTTTGTGATATTTTTCACCACAGGTATATAAAGAGAAGTTCCTTACTTACGTTTAGTATATTCCAAATTCAAATATCATTACATTTAAGTTTACCATGATCACAATCACATACACTGTCATCTATGGTTTTGACAGGGACCACTTCAGAATTACTATTGGTGCAGAAATCAATTCAGAGGGATTGTTGTACATGATTGTTGGTTCTGAAAAGGTTAATGTAGGAAACTGTATCCACCCGATGTGATATTATCGTAGTAGCTTTGATGGAGATTATGCAGAACATCTTGGATCTGAATCTTGGAACTGAATGCCTTGCTCTTACATCACAGAATAATCACTGAATAATGGAAGTATTATGGCATGGAAAGTGGACCTTCAGCCTACCGTGTTTCCACCAGCTCTCCAAATCAGCTTGACGTTTTACTGCCAATCTCCTGCATTTTCCCCACACCCTTACACATTGTTTCTATCAGACAATCATCCAATGCCCTCTTGAATGCCTCAATGGAGCCCACTCTTGCAGATTTCCAGGCAATGCATTTCAGACCATAACGACTTGCTTTATGAAGACGTTTTTCTTGTGTCACATTTATTGTTTTTGCAAATCACATTAACTCTGTGCCGTCTCATTCTCGATACTTTAATGAGCTGGAACAGTTTCTCCTTATCAACACAATGCATACCATTCAGGATTTGGAAAGTCCCAAAATCTCTTTGCCTTCTTTCCAAAGAAGAATGCTGCTAATCGCTCTAATTTATGGTAGTAACTGAAGTTTCTCATTCTTGGAACCAAACTTGTAAACTTCTTCTGCACTGTCTCCAATGTGTTCACATCCTTCCTACAACACCTCCATGATCTAGTATTCTATGCCCTTGTTAATTAAGCCAAAGATATTAACTTCTCTCTCCATATGCTGTGACTCCTTCAATGATCTATGTGCCTATGCACCCATGACCCTCTACTCTTCTACCTCTTATTTAGAATTAGCTGTCCATGTTTTAACAGTCGAAATGCATCACCTCACGCTCCTCCACACTCAACTTCTTCTGCCATCTAATCACTTATTCAACCAGCCTGTCTATGTCCTTTTGAAATTCTGTACTGTCTCCTCATAGTTTACAATGCTTCCAAGTTCCACGTCATACACAAATTTAAAAATCATTCCGAGCACATCAGGATGTATATCATAAACAGATATCAGAAAAAACAAGGGTACCGATGCCAATGTCTAGGGAACTCCACTACAAACATTCCTTCAGCGAAAAAAAAATTCCCTGACCATAGTTCTCTGTTTCCTGTTACTAAGCTACTTTTGCATTCTTGTTGCTACTGACTTTTTATTCCATGAACTACATCTTTTCTCACAAGCCTATTGAGTGGTTTTGTTTCAAACACCTTTTGCAAATCTGTACTCAACATCAACAGTTTTACCCTCATTGAACCCTTTGTTATTTCTTCAAAAAACTCCAGTAAGTTAGTGAAACGTGATTTCCTCTTTTTTTAAAATTCATGATGGCTCTTCTCAAAACCAAGCTTTTCTATGTGGCTACTAATTCTATCCTGAGTAGTTTTTTCTAGATTCTTCCCAACACTGAAGTGTGCTGACTGGATTGTAATGGCTGGGCAGATTTTTGAACGTGAGCATAATGATTGGAATTCTCCAGTCTGCTGGAATATTCCCTGAGTCTAGGCAAGACTAAAGGTTCATGGTTAGTGTCCCCGTAATATCTCCCTTTTCCACCATGGTCTGGGTTGCATTTACCTCCTTGGTAAAGGCAGATGCAAAGTATGCATTAAATACATCAACCTTGACCCCCACAAACATGTGTAAAATTCATTTTTTGGTCCTGAAATAATCTTGACTGCACCTTTCACCATCCTTTTACTATTCCTATGCTTATACAAGACTTTGGAATTTCCTTTTATGTTAGTCTTTTCTCATAACTACCTAAATATAGATTGGGTCAATGATTAATATACTCCATTATAGCCATTCTATGATGTTGACATTTTTCCATAATTTCCCTGCAGATTCTTTTCTCTACACTACGGTGCAGAAGGAGATCATAAAAACAGAGTTAACGTTTCGGGTCTGCTGACCCTTCCTCAGAGACATTACTCTGAGGAAGTGTCGCCAGATTTGAAACGTGAACTCTGTTTTTTGCTTCATAGGTTCTGCCAGACCTGCTGAGCTTTTCCTGCAACTTTGTTGTTAATAGAAAGGAGTTGGTGGACATGACACAAGAGGTTTCTTAGCAAATATAAAGAGCATGATATAGGGAGTAATGGATTCAGGACTTACAGACATAGGACAGTAATAAATAGTTAATTCATACATTGTCAATCTGTGAGTAGAGGAGCACTGAAAGGATCACTACTTGGGTCCATATATATATTACGTATATATAATATATACACACATTTTTGCAATATACATCAATGATTCAATTTGAATGTGGGGAATATGTAATATTTGCAAGCTTACAGATGACACAAGTAGGTGGGAATGGGTGTTGTGGAAAAGGTGCAAAGTAGCTTTAGAAGAATCTGGACAGATTTAGGGAGTGGGCAAAAACAGCAGATGGAATATAATGTGGAAAAATATAAGATTATCCACTTTGGTAGGAGGAAAACTATGTAGACTTTTTCTTAAATGATGTTGGAAGGTGTACAAAGGGACCTGTGTTTTCATCAATAAGTCAATGAAGGCTAACAGGCAGGTGGAGCAAGCTATTAGGAAGGCAAATGGAATATTAGTCTTTATCACAAGGGAATTCGAGCGTAGGAGTACCAAGGCCTTGCCTCAATTGTATAGGACATTTGTTAGACCACACTTGGAGTACTGTTTGCAGTTTCAATCTCCTTACCTTAGGAAGGATATTATCGTCATGGAGGGAGTGCATTGAAAGTTCACCAGACTTGTTGCGAGATGGTGTGAATGCCCTATGAGGAGAGATTGTGTAAACTAAGTTGTATACTCTAGAGATTCAAAGAATGTGAATCTGATGGGAGGCGCTGGACTGTTAATCTAGAGACGCAGATAATGTTCTGGGGATCTGGGTTCGAATCACGCCACAGCATTGATTGTTATTTGCTTAATTTCAATTTTTATTGATTTTGGTCATGCTACGTCATTTGCACTTTATTAGTTTGCTACCTTATTATCAATTCCATAAACACGTTCCATAAACATATTCAAGTGTGTTCAGCACTCCATTCAAGCAAGCAGAGGGCCTGTTCACAAGAGTTGAGTGATGAAACAATTCAATAAATATCTGGAATTAAGAGTCTGATGATGAAAAATAAATCCATTGCCGATTGTCAAAAAAACCCATCTGGTTCACGAATGTCCTTTAAGGAAGAAAACTGCTATCCTTACCTGGTCTGGCCTCCATGTGACTCCAGACCTACAGAAATGTGATTGACTCTTAACTGCTCTCTGGGCAATAAATGCTGCCCAGCCAGCAACGCCCCAAATCCTGTGAATGAATAAAGGAAAAAAAATGTGAAGTGAACTAACTGAAACCTACAAAAACCTGAACGGATACCAAGAGTAAATGCAGGTAAGATGTCTCCCAGTTGGGAATTTAGAACCTGGGGTTGCAATTTCGAAGTAGGCTGAAGCTTCTTAGGACTAAAATAAGGAAAACCTTTTTTTTTGCTCAAAGGATCAAGAATCTTTGGATTTCTCAGTGATTGTAAATGTTTACCATTGAGATTGACAAATTTCTAGATATCAATGACATTAAGGAATATAGGGAAATTTGTCAAAAATGACATTGAAGTTGGTGATCAACTATAACCATATTAATTGATACAGCAAGATTAACAAAATGGCCAACTATTGCTCCTATGTTTCTATGAGAAGTCAAAATTACTCAACTGTTGTAGGAGCCAAGTTCATGATGAAATATAGAAGATGGTAATGGAAATCATAATCATCAAATGCTTCTGTCTTACTGAGATCAACAGGCTATATTTGCACAAGACAAAAACAAGGAGGAATGGAATGACGCAACCTAATTCAATGATGTTGCTTCTTTACCTACTGTGCGGGAAGCTGGCACAGAAATTTCAGCAGACCCAACAATGGAAACTTGTGGCAAGGCAGAGTGGGACTGACCAATGAAGAAATTGTAGATGTAGCACATTCTTTAACCATGGAAACTGAGGAGTAGATGAGCCTGATTGCAACTTCACTCCCCCGCCTATTTCCCTTGCTGAAGCCTCGAAGAATGTAATGCTGCTCTGAGATTTTACACAACAATACAAAATACGGGAAGGATGTTTGATGGAATTGATGACATTGCCAGACTACAATGCACTCGTTTGAAGACAGTGCACTCAGTAGAGAAAGATAACTGAACTTTCCATCATTTTTCACAACATTTTTCAATTCCTTTTATTGTACAAGGTTGGGCCTTTGTAAGGCAGGCACGAACAAATTGAAACATCAAGACGTTTTTCGGTATTTGCTGCATTGAGAAAAAAAATGAAAACAGACACATTTGTAGGCAAATCGGGTTGCATAGTGCCCTCCTGTGCTATTTTAAACCTCTACTAAATGTAAATTTGTGGGCATGTTACAAGCTATTTGACTTAATCCTGCTTTTATGATATTGCAATTGTTTCTTCTATTTCACTTGTTTCCTGTTTGATGCCTAAAGCTGAAAATTATATATTGTATGAATTGTTATTTGCCTAATTTCAATTTTTATTGATTTTGGTCATGCTACATCATTTGCATTTTATTAGTTTGCTACCTTATTATCAATTCCATAAACACGTTCCATAAACATATTCAAGTGTGTTCAGCACTCCATTCAAGCAAGCAGAGGGCCTGTTCACAAGAGTTGAGTGATGAAACAAAGCCCTGAGGCAAAGGGTCAATATGTTTTCTCGGGAACATGTTCTGGAATAAGAAATGGATGCTTGGAGGGAGTTTTCGCTGGGTATGATGTGAGTGCAGATATTTTCATTTCTCAGATGGGTTTTCTTCTTGCTATTGCTTGTTCTCAATATTACAGAAACAGACTATCAAATTCAACTCCCGCTAATGTATGAAGTTCAATTTCCTCAATTACCTTTCTTTAATTGATTCCAAATCCCTCATTCCTATTTTGACTGGTTTCTAAATTGCACATAATGTAGAGAGTACGTGCTTTATTCATAGTCTAAGGAATTATTTTGACCCCAAAAATCAGTTGCAAAGCTGCTGATGGAAAGGAACTGGTCTTCTCAACCATTGTGATACCAAAGTCCAGTGAGATGTTCTTCTGGTATCTCTATAAACCCTACCTAGGACAGTCAGGGTCAACCACAAAATGAAAACAACTCCTAGCTCCAAGTGCCCCTCTTCAATGCTGCCACCATAGATTTCAAAGCTTTTTCAGTATTCAATCCTACTGCCACCTACAGCATCCTAACTCCTAACCACTGGTTCACTTCTTGAGGGCACCTTCTAATTTTGCACATCCTAATCCTGCTTCCATCTGTTTTTTGTACTGGCTGTTTATGCCGTGCACTGAAGTGAACCCTAATGTGTACAATTTTTTTTCTACCACAGAGATGGAAGTGGTGCACCCTGCACCCATAATATCGGCAGAAATTTCTATTCCATTATGTTTCAAGATCTTTTCTCAAGCTACAAAAATTATATACAAAGGAAATACTACATTTTACTGATGTCCCCACAGGTCAAAGGAGCAAGTTGACTACATTATCAAGAGCATTTTTCAGCGCCTTCAACCTCACTGCAACTTCTTCCGCTTGAATAGGAACCAGAAGTGGGTTCTGTTTATGCCTACAGCAAAATACAATACCCTAGATTTAGAAGAAAATTTCAAAGAACAGTCAACTGTGCTTGGCACTGCTCTCTTCAGAGTATTCCCGTTCTTTCCATCTCTGCTAGCATACCGTTGAGGGATTTATCTTGAATGTCAGCTGTAGTTGTAAAGTTCACCCCATCCCAGTGGATTGGTTCATTAAAGTCTGCTATCAGCACAAAGACCTCTTCTAGTTTGTTTTTGTTTTTTTATGGTGAAGGAGCAATGCTGCAGCACACAGGTCAGGTTTGAATGCTCTCTCTAGAACCTAAGGCATTTTGGGCATGCTGAACAACAGTGTTGTACTCATTCAAAGAATTAGCTCAGCAAAACACAGAGTTCTTTCTCCCATGGTTGATTACAGATTACAGTATAATAAGTTAATGCCTTTCATAAAGCTGCTAAACTGCCGGATAACATTGTTGGTTACACATTGAAAATTGCACATTTTTATAAATATTGGTATCGATTTTTGTTTAGTGTGTGGCAGTCCGAAAAAGATGGAAGCAGGATTGGGATGCAGCAAAACTAGAAAGGTTCGTCAAGATGTGAAACCAGTGGGTAGGAGTTTGGATGCTGAAGAGACTTTGAAATTTGTGGTGAGGGCATTAAAAAGGGGCATCTAGAGCCCGGGGTTGTTTTCACTTTGCAATTGACCCTAACTGCACTAAGCAGGGTTTACAGAGTCATCAGAATAACATCTCACTGGACTTTGGTACCACAATAGTTGGAAAAACAAGTTCCTTTCCTTTAACAGCATTGCAACACAGATTTTTGGGGTCAAAATAATTTCTTAGTCTGATGAAGCACATAGTCTCAATGTAGCTGTACATATTTCAAAAAAAGCTTTGCCTTTTCATTCATTTAACTGCAATTATTATCTCTTTCTGAGAACTTACTCCACTTGCTGGTCAATGGAACTTGTCATTTACGTTTTTGTTCTTCCAACTTGTTTTTACATTGTGTGTAGCTTCTGAATATGAGGATGGGTTTTGGTGGGCAGAGCAGTACTGAATGCAAAGGCAATGTTGTATGCTCAGAGTGCTCTTACTGTTCTGCAAGAGAGCACCAACTTTTGGCTGTCATGATTTCCAATAACTCCTGCATCGGTACATGGTACATGCATACTTTGAAACCTAAGAAAATTACCACTGTGGAATAAGTTGCAGTCTAAAGTGTACCTTTTCCACCTTACAAAGCTAATATTAGTTTTACAATTTGCTTGTAATGTGGAGGTACCAGTGATGGGTTGGTATGGACAAGGTCAGAAGTCCTATGACACCAGGTTATAATCCAACAGGTTTATTTGAAATCACTTCACCAGACAAAGGAGCAGCACTCTGAAAACTTGTGATTTCAAATAAACCTGTTGGACTATAACCTGGTGTCGTGCGACCTCCAATTTGCTAGTGATCAACCTTCATGACTTCGCTACCACTTATATATGAACATTCGAGTTTGGAGAAAGAACACATAGAGTTTACTCCATCATTTAATATGATCATGGCTAATCTGATTATAACCATAACTCCATATTCTCACTTTTTTCCCTGATAACTTTTCACTTTGCTTATCAAAAATCTATCCAATGCCGCCTTAAAAATGTTCAAATACTGTGCTTCCATCACCTTTTGAGGAAGACAGTATCTGATCTTCACCATGCTCTGAGAGAAAAATATTCTTCTCATTTTGTCTTACATGGGCAATTTCTTGTTTTTAACAGTGGACTCTAGCTCTAGGTACTCCCACATGAGGAAATATCCTCTCCACATCCACCCTGTTAAGTCTGTTTTATATATTTCAGTCAAGATGCCACTTATTCTATTAAACTCCAGCAGAGATAAGCTTCGATGGACAAAACCTTCCTCATAAGACAACCTGTCCATTAGCGGCACTAGCCTAGCAAAGCTTCACCAAATAGGCATAAAAGCATTCATATCCTTTCTTAATAAGAATACCAGTACTGTGCACGTACGCCAGGTATGGTCTCACCAGTGACCAGTATTTACATAATGTTCCTACCATTTTATATTCAATTCTCCTCAAAAAAAAATCCATTAGATTTCCTAATTAGAGTTTTTAAATTGTCCAGCACCTATGGACCAGGAGCGTGTTGATTGATTAAATATTCCGGATAATCAAGAGGCCTATATAATCAATGTAAAAATACTCATTAAGTGATAGAAACATTTGAGGTAAGTATTGGAATCACTAGGAAAAGCAATTGTAATCATTGTGTTCCTGCAACTCTGGAGCAGTCTTCTCACCCACTTGGATCTGGGTAGGTGGAGGTGTGGGACATGTCATCAATTAATTTAAATGACTTCACTATGCTAGTGTGCATTTTTCAAAGTTAGGAAGTGTTTTATGAGAATTTTATTGCCAATATGTATTGACAGCACAGTGTGGCTTGGGCTGTTTGTCCATTTGAGATTCTACACAGGGTGCTAAGTTCTCTAGGGCGTTGGATATACACACTTGCATCTTTAGACCGTGCTTTGTTTTATTAGACTGCTGCTATCCTTGGCTCTTACCATGTTTCTTCGCCTCCCCATACCAAGTTTGCTTTTATCCTGGATAATAGAAACTACTACAGATGCTAAAGATCTGAATTAAAAACAGAAAGTGCAGATGAAACTCAGAAGGTGGTAGCATCTGTAGAGAGAGAAGCAGAGTTAACATTTCGAGTCAAATTTGACTCCTCTCCAGAACTTTTCAACCCTTATCCCAGGGTGAAGCTTTCTTGCACTCTTCAGCTCTTCAGTATTGTAACACACATTACATATACTTCAATATATATGTTGCTAAATACATCTTTCAGCACAGTGTCTCCCTCCTATTCTTTTCTAGGCTTCTCTCTAGTCTGCTTTTGTTTGCTCTGACAGTGTAAGAGTAGTATTGTTTATTCTTATTTAGTTAGCTATTGACAGTGTTTGCATACCTAAACATATGACAACATGGGAAAAACTTGAAGACTGCCATCTTACCAATGTAGGGGCTGGAGTCTGAATCAAACAAGTGGAGCTGTATCTCCAAAATTAATTCCATGCACTGAAATAATTAAAATATCATGGAAGGTGGGGCAGTGAAGCAGAGCTAGCCTCCAAGCTACAGACCCGTATCTGGTATTGAGAACCATCACATTTATGGGTCAATTGGATAATTACAAGACAATAAAGAAATAGAGAAGGGGAGGGGAGCTTGAGTAGTGCATAATGCCAACATAGTCCAGGCAGGCTGACTATTCCATTTCAACGCTGTACAACTGTTGTAATTGTATACCAGACATAAGTGCAACTGTAGAGATAAGATTACACATTGGGATCAGTCATAAATCCAAGTACAGCTGATCTAATGGAATTGCCCGCGAATTTGAACATTTCAACAAGCAATTCCCTTCATTGGGAGTACTCCGAAAAAATCTCCCTGAACTCCAAGGTTTCTGACTCGCGTCACAGTTGCCTAGGAAACTTTTGAGGCTGAGAAACCTGTTCTAAATCCTTGGCAACAATGAACATCCAACTCATCACTGATGCTCACAGCAACATTCTATCAACACCTGTGCTCCCCCATCACTAACTCAACACACCACCACCCCCCCCAGATATTGTACCACCCCCACACTCCCCCACACATCATTTGGATATGAACCTATGCCCCTCCCAACCAGGCATGACCAGACAGCACCCCCTCACCTCCAAAGTTCACACAACAACCACAACAATCCTTCTGAGGAACCAGCCAACATGGTCCAAAGGACCAGATCAGATTATTCCCACCTCAGGAATTGTCCAAACCATCCCAGAGACACAACCTGACACAACCTGACACCACCTTCCCCCAAACCTGATCTGACACTAACCCCAGCCCCCATCTTTCAAACCCAAAAGCAATTCCAAACCTGACCTCGAGACATACCCTCTGCATTCGTCCACTAATCCACCATACCGCCTCCTGATCCACCTATCATTCTACACGCTGCACATACCTGATATCCTACTTCCCTCATGTGCGCAGGAGCCTAGCCACTCATCCATATATCACTCCATCTCCACCTTGCCTTACATAGTCACCTTTTCACAGTGGCTGGTTTTGCTGAAAACAGCTCACTGATACAAAAGGGGATGTAGTTTAGATGATGACCCTCAATGATGAGGCTCCTGTCTGGGAATTTCCAGACTAGAAGTCATCTAAATGTATGTGTGTAATTTCTTTTGTCTGATCAGTGTCAGAAATAGGATTTCCAAACCTGATTGAAGCTCTGGGGGATTTCTTTAAACAGTCTGCTTGTCTTTAAAGAAAAAGATTAAGAGACATAGTCAGAATCTTTAGTGGGACAACAAAAACATATTTCATCTCACCTCCTTTCAGCCTCTGGTTGTTTCAAACTTCAATGTGACAGTTTTTTTTTTCATTTCTTAAAGTTTTTGGAAACAACAAGCTCTTCAATAACCCTTAAATGATAACATTCGGCTTGTTAGCTAACCTTCGGGAAAAGAGAGTAGAAAAGTCAGCAACTAAATAACAACTCTTCTGGAAATATAAAAAGGACCAACTTAAAATAATATTGCAAAAATGGACCCAGACTCTTGACAACACACAATTTTTTTCCAAAAGGAACAAATATGGTGTTTAGAATGATGATTATTCATTTGTTAGATTGAGGCATTCTGAAGCGAAACATGAGCAATTCAAAAACTTTTGCATTTCAACTCATAATTAGAGGATGACATAATGTGAATTTTGTTGCATTGACAAAACCGTTATAATCTTATCACTATTACCAACTTGGTGCTCGTGAGGCCTTTTGTTTTTAAAGTTGGAACAATAGAAGCAGCCTGAATGGTGGGGTCAAGCTCCCACAGAACCAAGATTTTTAGTTTTGTTTTTAGCCGTTGCTGGCGTCTTGAAGCTAGCTTTAGAAGCTCTTATTTCTCTCTCTGTTACAGCTAAAAGTTGGGGTTCTCTTCCTGCTGCTAGAATTGCATGTGAGACAATCTATTTTACTGAATTTATCTTTGCCAGGTGTATGTTTGAGGGGTTACTTTATTGGAACAGTTGTTGTTTAGTAGTTAAATAATCTATTATTCTGTTAAGTTTTCCAATGCTTCTTTCTTTACGCGCTATTGTTAAAATACAACAAAAAAAATATACGTTTGACTTCAAAGCTGACGGTTTGACCAATTGAATTGCATCCAGAATGCATCACCTGGCACTTGTTTTGAAAATCAGAAAAAGTAAGGATCTAGACTATTTCCTTGACGTGTTTTGATGGGGGGGTTGAAATGCTCCATAATATTGTGAACTGTAAAGAGGATAATGATGGATGTCAGGAGCCCATAGACAGGCTGGTGGAATGTGCAGACACATAGCAAATGAAGTAGAATGCAGAGAAATGTGAAGCGATACATTTTGGTTGGAAGTTTGAAGAATGGCAATATGAAATAAAATAAAATGTATAATTCCAAGGAAGGTATGAGAACAAAGATCTGGGGCATTTGCAATGAACTGTTGACGGTGGTAAGGCAGATTGAGAAAGTAGTTAAGGGATATGAGTTCCTTGGCTTTATATGTAGAGGCATAGAATACAAAAGCAAGGAGACTATGTAAGTAAAGTCATCATAGTCCCATAGAGTCACACTCTTATTGGAGAGAGATGACTGGAAGTCGTTTAAATTGAGGGGTACCATGCCTCAGGCAATAGCAGTGTCGAGAAGGTAGAGCTTTCATGGTAACCTCAGCCTGTACAGGAATTGAACTTGTGATAAGTCTGTTTCTTTTTTTAAAAAAAAAGCTGGATTGACCCTAACCTATCTGGAGAATAATGTCTAACTTTGCAAAGTACAATTTTGGAAGGCAGGTGACAGAGGGTGCATGTGAGATTTATATTATAAGATTTATAAGAATGTAAGTTTATAATGGTTCAAAGAATGAAAGACTTCAGAGGTATAGGCTGATTAGGAAATCTGGGTTTGTTTGGGAAGATTTGTGGATGGTGTTGAAAGTCCTGAGGGAGTTAAACAGAAAGGAGAGTGAGAGATTGTTCACATTGGTTGGGTCAGGCATTGAAGGACACCAAATTTAAGAGAAATGAAAGAGAACCAATGGTAACACAGAAAACAATTGTTTAATGCAGTGGATGTTTAGAATCTGGAATATACTGTCTGAGAGTGCGACAGAGGCAAATTTAATTGCGGCTCTCCATAGGTAATTGAAAAAGCACCTGAAGAGAGAACGTTTGCAGGACAAAAGGATACAATGAACTGCAAGGCCTCTTCTGCTGGGACCAGTATTTGACCCTTGCTCTATAATCACTATACAACCTCATGATTTGCAAGCCGGCGCATGTGCTAACCTTTGGTGAGCTTTTCCAGCAACTTTGTCTTTGTTCCTGATATACAGCATCCACAGTCCTTTCATTTTTTATTTGCTAACCTTTGGTGATTACAATTCTGCCCAATGTCTCACTGCCATTGAATCCATGTCCTTGTGGCTAACCTTACATTAAGGTCTGCTCCCATCTTTTGTTACTGCCTTTTACTCAACCATCAGGAGAGCCTCAATGTCTCCACCCCTACCCCTGCAAACCTCTGCCAAACTCTTAACAAATCTGTGCTGACTATCCCTGATCAATCTCTGCCTTTCCAAGCATTGATAAATCCTGGCCCTCAGAATTTTTTCCAATTATTTCCCTACCACTGATGTCAGACTAAGTAATCTGTAAGTACTGGTCAATATCTACTGCCTTTTTAAACAAGGGAGCCACATTGGCTATCCTCCAATCATATGGCATTTTATCTGTGGCCAGCAAAGTCTTCAATATCTCTGCCAGGGCACCAGCAGTCTCATCTCTTGCCGCCGATAACAGCCTAGGCTACATCTCATCAGGCCCTATGGATTTATGCATCTTTGTGCTCGCTAAAACTTCTAATACTTTCTCCTGATTAATCCTAACATGTTCTAGACCCTCACCATCCCAACTGAAATCCCAGCTACAATGTCTTTCACTTTTGTGATACAGATGAGAAATATTCATTTAAGACATCACTTGCATTCCACACACGTTTTGTCTCTTTGATCTCTAATAGGCTGCACTCTTATCTAGTAATTCTCTTACTTTTAATATATTTTAAAAATGCCTTGGAGTTTCCTTAATCTTCTCTGCCAAACATATTTCATGGTCCCCTTCGCCCTCCCAGTTTCTTGCCCCTACACACTCTATACTGCTGAAGGGACTTTCCTGTTTTTAATGCAGTGTACCTAACACATGCATCCTTCTTTTTCTTTATCAAATTCTCAATGTCCCTTTTACATCTAAGTTTCCCTGAACTTGCGGCCCTTGCCCTTCACTCTTAAAGAAACACACTGGCCCTAAATACTCACAATACTACTTTTAAAAGGCCCCCATTTTGCAAATATAGACTTGCTGCAAGTAGCTGTTGCTAGCCTATGTTCGTCAGTCTAATGATATCGAAATTGATCTTCTCCAATATAGACACTTCACTTCTGCACGATCCTTACTCCATTTTCATAATGACTTTGAAATTTAGACAGTTAAGGTCATTTCTTTTTAAGAGTTGCAGGCTAGCTTTGCAATTTTGAGCTCATCGTGATGTGTGCAGCCAATGAATAGCACATGCAGTGCTCACTGCATGGAGAAATGATAATGAGGAGCCAGCAAGAAACTGGCTTTCTGTCTGCATTGCAATAAATGAGTTAATCACACTGCACCATCACCACATCTGACTTTAGCATTTGTCCAATTTGACACTTATTAGGTCTAAAAGATTGGAGTGAATCAGATCCTCCCTGATTTCCACAACTCAGGATAAACAAGAAAGAGGCATTTTTACATTGGAAAGTCTTGTAATACATCAAATGGCTATATCATATGCCACTGTTTCAATACATACAGCAACATACAAATCATGCAGTTTCTGAACAGAGTGGATAGGTTTTGAATACCATGCTACAAAGTCTTTGATCAGCACTCAGAAAACTGGTCTAAATTATTGATATATTTAATGCTCAGCCAACAGATATGACTGGAAATTAATTCCATACACCACAAAGTAAATATTTCTTTTCAACACGTCATGAGACATACTCATGCTCCAACCACCAAATAATGAATTCCTGTTGCCATCTGATCATATGTCTGCTTCCCTGACCTAAATCCACCCACATTATGACAAACCATCAAGGGATTGCTATTCAACTGTCTTAAAGCTTTGATAAAAATGAATTAATATAAGATTATTTTTATTAAAATATTGTATTTTGAAGATGCTGAAAAGTAATCAAAGCACTCATGAAGATTAATAATGCAAAAAAGAAAGAAAAGGAAAAACAAAAAGGTAGAAAACTCAATATTAAATGCAAATGCCTTCACTTTAAACCAAGAAGAAAATCAATAAAAGGGAGAGGGAATGTTTTAACTCTAAGCCCGTGTTAGATACTGGGAAAGGGAACGAGTCTAGGATAGAGGAAATCTAAATTTGTTTGAAGGATCTAGGAAGGAATTCCAGTTTTACAAAGGAGATTAAAACTTTAACTTGAATGGTCCCTTCTGCTTCCAACCAGACTGCTGATCACCCTGGTCAATCATTTTACCTGTGGGTCTCTGGATGTGAGTGAGATGGTTACCCATCAACCTTGTCTCTAAGCCCCAGATGGGACATTTAGACATCTCATACCTGGGCTTTCTGCCCTTGTGTTTTTCTTTTGTAATTCATTCATGAATGAAGCCATCACTGGCTACAGTCAACCACATTGCTGTGGATCTGGAATCACAATGTAGGCACAAAGATGGCAGTTTCCTTCCCTAAAGGACATTAGTAAACCAGGTGGGTTTTTCTAACAATTGGCAATGGATTCTTGGTCATCATTAGATGCTTAATTCCAGATTGTTATTGAATTTAAATTCCACCATCCGCCATAGCTGGATTCAAACAAGGTCCCCAGAACATTAGAGATAATAGGTACTGCAGAGGCTGGAGAATCTGAGATAACAAGGTGTGGAGCTGGACGAACACAGCAGGCCAAGCAGCTGAGCTGCTTGGCCTGCTGTGTTCATCCAGCTCCATACCTTGTTATCCCCAGAACATTACCTGGGTCTCTGAATTAAGAGTTCAGTGATAATACTAGGCCTTAGCCTCCCCATTCCCATGAGGCCAAACAAAAACTTCATCCCCTTAGTTAACTAGATGGAAATGACAGACTGTTCCTTGTTCTTTGTTGACCAGTGGCTACTTATTTCCTGCCTGTTTCAGCAAACAAGTCAGCCCGTAAAATATAACTGTGACTGAGCAGTTGTTACCACTGTGACTTCATCTGAGTGCAGGTTGATAGAAAATGATCTGACTCTCAAGCTTCTCTCAGGAAGTGCCCTGAAAGTGTAAATTAACCCACTTCCTACTTCCATATTCTCAGGATGTCAGAAAGCACTTCTTCAAAAAAGTACTTTCAGAATGCATTTACTGTTGGCACAATTGGCTCTGCATTTCCCCACAACAAGATCTCACAAATAAATAACCAATTAATTATGTATTTTGTAATGTTGGTTGAGGGCTCAATGTTACAAAGGATACTGGAAGACATACCCTGTGTTTCTTCAAAGTGGAAAATTTCACATCCACCAGGGTTTCCAAAATGCATTTAATAAAATGCCATGCAGAGCACGAATACAAAAGATAAAGGCTGAGGGACAAAAACAAAGTTGCTGGAAAAGCTCAGCAGGTCTGGCAGCAACTGTGAAGGAAATAAACAGAGTTAACGTTTCAGATCCGGTGACCCTTCCTCAGAACAGGTTTACAGCATCCACAGTTATTTTGTTTTTTATAAAGGTTGAGGGGTTTGGGGAGATAGTGTATTGGAATGAAAAGAGGACTGGTTTATGGACAGGAAGCTTGGAGTATTGACGAGCAGGGCATTTTCAAGTTGTTAGACTGTACCCAGTGATGTGCTCAAAGCATTTGTACCTCAGTTATCTACAATCTACATTGGAGACTTAGATGAAGAAACATATATGAAATAAGTTTGCTGACAGTACAGAACTAAGTGGAAATGTAAGTTATGAGAAGGATAGACTGTGCAAGATTTATTTTCTGGGGTTGAGACACCAACATCGTGGTTACTTTTATGCCCTGACTTTATACTACCTCAGCAATGCACAAATGCTACAACTTCAGTGTGAAGGAAGTTAATTGGATGAGAATTGTGTTCACTGTCCAAATCACAGCAGTGAACCTGTGATATGGGCACCAATCAACAGTTTATAAATGGGGTGGCAGCCATTACTGAGCCATCAGCACCACATGACGACCCTGTGTCAAACTCCCTACCAGCATTGTATGGGTACCTAAAGCAAATGGATTGCAGTGATTCAACAGGGCAGCTAGCCACCATCTTCTCAAAAGCAATTAGGGATGGCAATAAATTGTGGCCTAGCCTGCAATGCCTTCGTCCCTTGAGTGAATAAAAAAAATGCATCTTGTAAGTTAATTTCCTATCCATTTTTTTGGTTCAGGGTTTTATTCTGAGCGCGAGTTTCTTTATTTGTTGTACAACACGTTGTGTGTACAACACGTTGTACACAAACAATAATTTGAATGCCTCAAGTTGTTGATTCCCAATGAGACATATACTCACTCATCCATGTGTGCAAGATTGCCTGGACTTGTTCAAGAGTCGGATTAAAGGGAGTAGCCATTGTCGTCTTCTACTCTCCAGGTAGTTGAACAAATTACTTCATCCTGAGCTAGATACTATCTTGTGACACAACTCGTCACGCCTATAAGCTGCCTTCTCAATTGGCCAATGTCCCTTGACAGCCTCACCAAGTTTTTGATCGTGTTATATTGCTAGTTTTCTGTTCTCTAGCTTTAGCATGGCCAAGAGACAATAAACAAACCTCTGCTGACTTCTCAGTTTCCAAGCAACCAGGCCATATGCTATGTTTGTTACAAATTTAACAACAATTTTAATCAGTTTATCTAGAGCATCACCTTACAAGTTTTTGTCCATTCCTTTAACAATAGCACAGTTACACATTAATCACAACACAGGCTTAAAATCTAGTTAGGAGTTAATGGTCACATAAACTTCAATTACTGCCATCGAACCTCATGCCAGTCCTTAAAAGTTAATTGGCTTTTTTGAAGTCTACGTTATAGGCTCAGCATATTTCTACCCACCCTGTCTTCAGACATTTAATTCTTTATTTTCATTCTTTTTAATTTATGTACATCTCGTCCTTCTCTTGGTGTCATTCCATTCACAGGAGATAATGGGGAAAGTTGTAGTAGGGGAGATCACTTACACCATCAGAAGGTTAATATGTGTTTGGGAGCAGAGATTAAACTACACGTGTGCATGCAGCATATTTGAAGAATCCCTAAACTAAAAACAGAGGTGAGAGGTACAGAAATTAAATATAATACTCTGCTTACTAAGAGGAAGGTGCTTTCTGGAGTGGAGCTAGAATAACTAGAATTATGTTATATTTATTTAAGCTTCCATGTGTACTACGTCACTGACCAATCACCTTTCACATAGCAAACCCCCATTGCACTTTACTGGACAATAATGCGCAATCTGATGCCAATTAATGTGCAGATATTAGAGCAGATGATCAAATGCTTAGTCAGAGCTAAATCTTACGAGCATCTTAAAGGAAGAAATACAGGTAGAGAGGTGAAAAAGTTCTGGGCAAGAATCCCAGAGCTTGGAATTCAGGAAGCTGGAGTCACAGCCTCGAATGGTTGAGTGATAAAAATCAGGATACTCAAAAGTCTGGACTGGAGGACTGCATGTATTTCAAAGGATGTTAAGGCTGAGAGAGATTGCAGAGGGCGAGAGGGGCAAGGCAAAAAGGCTCTTGAAACAAAAATAGCAATTTTAATATTGAGAGATTGCTCAATCAGGAACAATGTAGGCCCATGAACATGGGAAGAATGAATTAACAGGACCTGATGCAAATTGGAACGTGAGCAGTAAAGTTTTGGATGGCCTCAAGTTGACAGAAGATGGCATGTGGTTAGTAAGTGTGTATTGGGATAGTGAACTAAGAGACTTTTTAAAAAATGGATGAGATTCAGGAACAAATAAGCAGTGGGGAAGCAGTGTCGAGCAGCATTTGAAGGTGAGAATTGGTAGTCTTAGAGACAGTGCAAATATGTGATTAGAAGCTCATCTCGATCAAATGAAACATGAAAATGGTGAATGGTCTAGTTCAGGTTTGTCCAAACAGTGGCCTGCAGGTCACAATGTGGCCTACTAAGGGGTCCAATGAGAGGTTCAACTGTATTGTCGTTCAAAATACAGTTAAATGTAACCCGAGCATTTTGCAAGAATTTGCTTATTCGATCCATAGACTGGCCTTTCCCACATTTGTTGCTGATAGCCTCACAACTAAATCTTTCAGCAGTGAATGTAGGAGGGAGTGTTGGTCTCTGATTTGAAGAATAGTGTAATGTGGGTGGTTTCAGTCAGTTCATGTCTGGAGCTGGGGAAGAGCCTGTGTGCTGATGGGGGATGATGGGACTCTCCCCTTTCTACCAGATAACAGCTCTTGGAGGACTGCAGTCAAGATGGTGTAGGGGTCTCCAATGGCTGCACTGCATTTGTGTAAGAATTGGGAGAGTGAGATAGGGGCATAGATGTGAGAGAGAGAGGGATCTGTGGGTATGTTAATCTGAGGTAATGAGAAGGTGAGTGTGTGTGAGACGGAGTGAGACAGAGATTGTGTGTGTGCGTGTGTGTGTGGGGATGCGGGAGGAAGTAAGAATATGTGAACATGTTATGGGGGGAGACGTTGGTGGGTTTTGGGACGGATGGAGTGTTTTGGGAGTGTTGGAGGGAGTGCAAGAGTGAGATGGGGAGTGTGTATCTTTGTGGGAGAAAAAGAGAGGAAGCAGAGGATGAGTGTGTGAATACGAATCCTGAGGCTAAGTGAGTCAGACATACACTTACATTTTCTCTCTTCTTCCTCCCCAAACACACATCCACTAAACAGACTCAGAGAGGAGAAAAACCCAACTGAAAGGTAACTTGCTTCTGAGCTTCATTTTTGTATGAATTCTATCCAGGTCAGCCCAAAGTGCATATTATCAACATGAATGCAATGTCATTGGTAGTTAAACACAACCTCTTAGCCCATTGTGATCCCCTGTCCCTGTGTACTTAGAAACTACTCTTTCTAGCTTTGCTTCTTAATTAAAAAGATTAAATAAGGAATTATTACCTAGCTGCACAGCTTGACACTTTTTGATGATAATTTGTATTCATTACCAATATAAGTTATCAACTGATTGCTTTGGATTATTTATAAATTCATATTGATAGTTGTGTCAAGCCTTATTTCTGCAATTTTCTCACAAGATTCAAGTGAGAGAACAGTAGAAACATAGTGCTTATGAAGTAAAGTTGGTCGTCCTGGGTCCTGATCAACTTAACAAAATAACCAGAAAAGAAGAAGTTTTAGGTCTGGCAGCAATGACTTCAATGTTCCAGTATTTCCAGTATTGGAAAGTAGAGTTTGAAATAATATTTTACTTTATTGTTTTATTATCACTTATCCCATATTGATAACATTGGAAAAAAATAGGAATGATCTGATTGTCTTACTGTGTAAATTGTTATCTGCCGATTGGCAGGTTTTCTTAATTGTTCACATTTACATGACTGTTTGAACAATTCATCATCCCTGGAACCATTTTAGTAAAAACACAACTGTGTCTTTTCCAAGACAATGATATCTTCCTAATGTGCGGATGAAATTTATGTCCTCTCATGTTACATCTTTGTAGAATAGAGATTGTGGTTACCAATACATAGGAACTGAATTGGACTAGTCATATAAAATTTTTTGTGGCTACAAGAGCAGGTCAGATGCTAGGAATCTTGCAGCAAATTACTCCCCTCCCAATTTCCAAATCCAGGTCACAATCTGTAAGACAGAAGTCAGGAATGTGATAAATACTTCCCACTTACCTGGATACCTGTATCTCCAACAGCACACCTGAAGCTTGACACTATCCAGGATAAAGCAGCCTGCTTAATTAGCATCACATCCACTCCCTCCACAGCAGTGTGTATTATCTATAAGATGCACTGCAAAAATGCAACAAGGCTCCTTAGACAGCACCTTCCAAACTCATGACTACTACCATCTAGAAGGACAAAGGCAGCAGATACATGGGCACACCACCATCTGCAACTTCTCCAAACCACTCACCATCCTGACATTGAACTATATCACCATTTCTTCAGTGTGTTGGGTAAAATCATGGAACTCCCACTCTAACAGCATTGTTGGTCTAACTACAGTAAATAGTCCAAAAAGGCAGCTTGCCAAAATCTTCTCAAGGAGAACTAAGTATGTGCAATAAATACTGGCCCAGCAAGTGATGCTCACAACCCATGAGTAAATATTTTAGAAATAGAATTGACTGGGCAGGTGGTGATTGGGGACCCAATAATTTTATGGTATATCCTATTTAGGAAAAGCAGGACAAATCCAAAATAAAACAAACAACTGGAGATGTTGAAAGCATGTCCACAATCCACAAGGCACAGTTTAAGAGAATGTTGGTGTATCCTGTCTGCCTCCTGAGTCCTTGTCCTGGGTCAGGAAAATCACTCCTACATAAGTGTAACATAATGCAACTACTTCTGTCAGCGTTTTGTATTTTATGGGTTGTGATCAATCTACCTTGTTCAGGGCACAAGAGAAGGCACCTCCTAAGGCTAGTTAACCTTCACGTCTAAGCTTAAATTTTTTTTGAGTCTTGTATTATATTCTGGTTATGTATTGAAACCAACTTCTATGAATACAGAATTTTTAGCTAAAAACTTTAATGTTCCTGGCAGCTTCAAAGAGGCAACTATTTACTACAAAATAACTTTAGCTGTTATCCTTGCAGCTACTGAAGGACCTGATCTAGCATCTGATGTTATTCATTTACTGGGACAATCATCCATTCATTAATTAAGCTGAATTTGGTCATTTATCTGTCCCCAGGCATCCTTTTATCAGAACTGTCTCAGATGGAAACATACAGTGTTCTTTTACTGACCTTCTAGCAATTTTGTTCAAAGGTCCCATTGTATTTCACTTAGGGAGCAGGCTGCTTAGTTTTGCTTCGCTTCTGTCTGCCATCTTATTAGTCGGCATGGGCCGCTTAGTGTGCTCAGGTGCAAGTCACTTTACATAGCCAGGTTCAGGCAACCCCTGGATACTCTCCTGGATGTGTAGCTTGTCCTTCAACAAGAATGCATTCAACCTAAAGTGAGCCAACATTTATCTATTGAGTAATGATATTGAAAAATGGCCATTTGTATTTTGAAATTACCAATAATGGGTCATGTCTCACTTCCCAGCATACCATGGGACTTTTGGAACTAGACTTAAACATAATCAAAATTTTGGCAATGAGCTGTAGCTCAGGCTGCGAGTGAGGTTGTTGACTTGCTAGCTGAGCTGGCTTGTTCTTGTTCAGACGTTTCATCACCATGCTAAAGTGACATCATCAAAACGGCATGACGAACTCTCCTTAATATCGGTACACTCAGACAATAAGGACCATCAATTTAACTGGGACAAGGTAACCATAGTAGCCCAAGCCAACCGTAGACACGTACGGGAATTCCTAGAGGCATGGTTCTCTACCCATAATGCAATCAACAAATACATCGAATTGGACCCCATATACAAACCCACACAGATCAAAACTGGAAATGACACAACTCACCACAACAGAGCGAAAGGTACAAATTCCAAGCCGAGTAGAATAACATCGCTTCACCGGAGGCTCCACTGATGATGTCACCGAGCATGGTGACAAAACGTCAGAACGAGAACGAGCCAGCTCAGCGAGCAAGTCAACAACCTCACTTTAAACATAATATGAGTCGCAGACGCCAACAAGTTACTTATTGAACATTCTAGCCTAGAGGTGGCAGAAGCAATCAGACCAGATTACAACATTCACAATTAAAATATTTTGGTTTGACTACTGATCTCATGTAGTCAAACTGTAGCAAAACCAGAAATTGCTGGAAAAGCTCAGCAGGTCTGGCAGCATCAGGGAAGAGAAATCAGAGTTAATGATTTGAGTCTGGTGATCCTTCTTCAGACCTTTTGTTTCTTATTTACAGCATCCACAGTTGTTTTGGTTTTTATTTAGCCAAACTGTAGAACTGATAATGTTACTTTGTAACTCTCACAGCTTGTTAATTTCAATGTTTGGATGTGCACCCACATTTCTTGGAAATGCAAACATCTACATTTATTAAATGGAAACAGAAAAACTCAGTCGCTAATCTGATGATGCTTTTGAGCCAGAATCTTTCCCATTGGAATATTTTCTGATGTTAATCAGCCATTCATGAAGCCAAGACGTGCAATTGTTGCAAGACCTAAGAATGTTCTATGAAAAATGAGAGGAGTTTACGGCAATCCTTGTCTCAGGTATGATCGTTGCACCATGAGAAATGTGTGTTAAGGGTTAAAGGCAGGGATTTATATAGTTATCCATGGATAGAAGAGATCATAGGAAAAGGTAGACAATTTAGCCAGTTGAGCCTTTCAAAAAATTGAGATGCTGGTCAAGTGAAAGGAGAAGTCGTTTATCTGGTCCAGGCAGCTGGGGGCGAGTGAATCCCTTGAAGAGTATAAGGGCAGGAGGGGTGTACTTAAGAAGGAAATCAGGAGGGCAAAAAGCACAAACATGACATGGGATAGCTTTGGCAAATAGAGTTAAAGAGAACCCAAAGAGGTTCTATAAACATATTAAAGGCAAAAGAGTAACTAGGGGGAGAATAGAGCCCTTTTAAAGATCAACAGGACCGTCAATGTGTGGAACCACAGGAGATTTGTGAGATACTAAACAAGTATTTCGCGTTAGTATTTGCTATAGAGAAGGATATGGAAGCTAGAGAACTTGAGGAAATAAATAGTGATATCTTGAAAAGTGCCATATCAAAGAGGAGGGAGTGCTGAATGTCTTAAAATGCATAAAGGTAGATAAATCCTATGACCTGATCAGGCATGTCCCATAACTTTGTGGGAAGCTACGGAAAGGATTGCTGGGCCCCTTGCTGATATTTATATCACCAATAGCCACAGGTGAGGTGCCAGAAGACTGGAGGTTAGCTAATACTGTGCCATTATTAAAGAAAGGCTGTAAGAAAAAGCCAAGGAATATAGACTGGTGAGTCTTATGTCAGTGGTAGGTAAGTTGTTGGAGGGGATTCGGAGGAATAGGATTTAAATGCATTTGGAAAGGCAGGTGTGACTATTAGAGATAGTCAATACAGCTTTGTGCATGAGAAATCATGTCTCACTCACTTAATAGAGATTTTTGAAGACGTGACAAAGAATACTGATGAAGGCGGATGTAGTTGACATTGTCAATATCACTTCAGAAAAGCATTTGATAAAGTTCCACGTGGTAGACTAGGTAGTAAGGTTAGATCATACAGGACCCAGGGACAGCCAGCTAAATGGATGTAAAATTAGCTTGAGGGTAGAGGAAAGAGGATGGTGACGAAGAGTTGTTCTTCAGACTGGAGACCCATGACTATAGTGTGCCACAAGGATCAATGCTGGGTCCACTGCTTTTTGTCATTTTATATAAAGGATTTTGATGTGAATATAAGAGCTATGGTTAGTAAGTTTGCAGATGACGCTAAAATAGGTGGAATAGTGAAGAGTGAAGTAGATTATCTCAGAGTACAACAGGGTCTTGATCACATAGGCCAAAAAGCCAAAGAGTGGCAGATGGAGTTTAATTTAGATAAATGTGAGGTGTTGCATTTTGGTAAGGCAAACCAGGGCAGGACTTCTGGAGTAAACGGTAAGGCCCTGGGGAATGTTACCAAACAAAGACACCTTAGGATGCAGCTGCATAGTTCCTTGAAAGTGAAGTCACAGGTAGACAAGATGGTGAAGAAGGCATTTGGCGTGCTTGCCTTCATTTATCAGAACTTTGATGTCGGAGTTGCGATGTCATGTTGCAGCTATACAATACATCGGTGAGAGCACTTTTGGAATACTGTGTAGAATTCCAGTCACCTTTCTAAAGAAAGGATGTTGTTAAGCTTAGGAGGGTGCAGAAAAGATTTACAAGAATGTTGCTGGGACTGGAGGGTTTAAGCTAAGTGACAGGCTGAATAGGCTGGGATTTCTTTCTCTGGAGAGTTGGAGGCTGAGGGGTGACCTTATTGAGGTTCATAAAATCATGAGGGGCATGAATATGGTAAATAGCCAAGGTCTTTTTCCTAGGGTGGGATGTCTAAAACTTGACAGCATAGGTTTAAGGTGAGAGGGGAAAAATTTAAAAAGGATCTGAGAGGTAACTTTTTCACGCAGAGGGTGATGCATGTCTGGAATAAGCTGCCAAAGGAAGTGGTGGAGGTGGATACAATTATAACATTTAAAAGGCATCTGGATGGGTATATGAATAGGAAGAGTCAACAGGAATATGGGCAAAATGCTGGTGAATGGGATTAGGTCAGATTGAGATGTCTGGTTGATGAGTGTGTTTCCATGCTGTGTGACTCTCTGGCTCTGTAATGAGATCATGACTGATCATTGATCTGAATGCAATCCATTGAAACCTCCTTATATTTTTCTTACCACTTATATTCATGGCAGTTTGATATGGTTAGCAATTTGGAAATATTACAATTGTTCTGTGCAGTCACGTTATTTAGATAGATTGTGAACAGCGTGGACCTCTCACAAATCCTTAAGTTTCTTTGTAATTTAATCTTGTGACCTGGCTATCACTGGCTGGATATTTATTACCCAGCCTTGGTTGTCTTTGAAAAGTTGGTAGTGAGCTGCCTTCTTGAACCGCTGCAGCCTGTTATCCCACTCCTCACAACCACACAACTTGAGTATCGATCCTACTGCCTGTCTTTTGTCTGCTAACTAATTCTCTGTGCATACTGATACATTTCACCAAATTTATGCTCTCATTTTATTTTATTAAACTTTTATGTGCTGTTATGAATCCATGGTGAGTCTGCCAAATTTTACCTTTTTCTTCTAAATTTTTCACCACATGAGAACAAACAAAAACAGAAACTGCTGGAGAAACTCAACAGATCTGGCAACATCTATAGAGAGAAAGTAGTCAATGTTTCGAGTCCAGTCACTTTTCTTCAGAACTGAAGAACAGCTAACTCAAACCTTAACTCTGTTCTCTCTCCAGAGATGATGCGAGATCTGCTGAGTTTCTCCAGTGATTTCTGATGTCATTTGTTTCAGATTTCCAGCAGCTGAAGTTCTTTGTTTTATTACATTCTGTTGATGGTTCATAGAGTGTGCGCAGTTCAGAACTTTATGATAATGTCTGTAAGTACTGATTTAATTTTAAAAGAAACAAAGTTATCAGTGGCACAATAAACTGCTAAAATAACACTGATGTATATTGAGTTTTGCGTCTTGATCATTTTCTCCACCCAAGCAGGGTTAGGTCAGACTTTCAGGATTCTATAATTCTATGATTTAGAATTAAGACAATAGGAGGGAAGGTGCTGGTTTGCCTATCTACTGATAAGTGCAGCTGCGATAATTTTCTGGATGTTTAACATCATCCAAGACAAAACAGCACGCTTAATTGCCATTCTATACACTAACTTAAACATTCACCTCCTCCCCACCATGGGTACGCTGACAGCAATATGTATCATTTACATGATACACTGCAGCGACTTGCCACAACTTCTTCGACAGCATCTTCAAAATATCCAACCTCTGTCACCTAAAAATAACAAAAGCAGTGGTGCTTTAACACTGTATCTAAGGAGAACTGGAAGATTGGCACCAACACTTCTTCAATTTCAACCCTAACTTTAATCCACAATTTAGGATGATATCCATTTAGCTTAAATGACCTTTACTTTAAGTGCTGCCAGCTTTCCTAGTATGTCTTCTTCATCCTTGAGTATTCATTTGGATCCATGAAAAGTTTGTGTTTAGCATCGTTCTTTCTGATTTAATACTGAGGCAAAGTACAGACTAAATATTTCAGCCATACTTTTTGCCTACATTTGGCCTGTAATTGGTCTCACAACTCCCCTGAAAATTCCTTTTCTGTTCATATACCTATTAGAAATCATTTATGTTGCCTCTCAACGTATTTCCACATTAGCCCTTTGCTCCTTGTATTTCTTGTTGCACTTCTTTATATTTTTCTCTACAAATAGGAGCTGGATTAAGTCAATCAGCCTGAAGGGTTTAGGCCCGAAACGTCAAGTTTTCCTGCTCCTATGATGCTGCTTGACCTGCTGTGTTCATCCAGCCCCATGCTTGTTATCTCGGATTCTCCAGCATCTGCAGTACCTTTTATCTCTTAAATCTGTTTTGCTTTTCGATTCAGTTATCACTGGTTTGTAGGCTAACTTGATTTAAGTATCTTTTGCGTGTTTATTTTGATACTGCAATCACAGAAACGTATTGATTTTAGTCTTAAAAAATTTAGTTGGCCCAGAATCTTCATTTTGGAATAAAGAGGTCCAGATTTCCAATACATTTTGTGTGGAATTGTGTTTCTTATTTCCTCCTAAGCATAAGTGCAATTTTTTTCTTACAGCTTGGATGACTAGAGGAGTTAGCTAGTTCTCCTCATTGTATCGTGCAAGTCAGAGAATCACAGAGCACAGAAGGAGGTCATTTCACCTGATGTGCCTGTGCTGGTTCTTTGAAAATGCTTTTCAGAAAATGACACAAATTTGTTCAGTTACCACCTGATAGTTGACCTCAACGATCTACTCAGAACATTTAAATGAACTTGCAAAATTTGCCCATGTTTAGTTTGGATTTTGTTATAACTGACAGATGAATTTAAAATAATTACCTGTCATGCATTTAATGGAATAAATCATGTTATCTGTGCTTATTCAATGTTAGCTTTGTACTTCCAACTTAACAGACTGACAGTTTGCAATTCAGTTTGATCTGACCTTACAATAATCACATCTACATAGCATTGGTGCAAATACCTGAATTTTTAACCTGCTCCTGTTCTTCTAGATGGAAGATGTTGTGGCTTAGGAAAGTGCTCTAAGCATCTTTGTGAACTCCTGCAATGTATCTTTCAAATAGCACATGCACTACTGTTGAATGACGTGGTGAGGGGAGTGGATGTTTGTTGGTGTGGTGGCAATCAAGTAAGCTACTTTGTCCTGGATGGTGTCAAGCCTCTTGAATGTTGTTGGAGTTGCAATTTTTCAGGCAAGTGGGGAGTATTCCATCACACTTCTGACTTGTATCTTGCAGATGTTGGATAGGCTTTAGGAAATCAGGAAGTGAGTTACTTGCTGAAGTATTCCTAGCCTCTGACTTGCTCTTGTAGCCATAGTATATATATTTCCCTCTACACACCTATCTGCCTTTCGTAGGGACTGCTTACTTTGCGACTCCCTCGTCAGCTCCAGACTGCCTATCAATCCCACCCCACCAGGCACCTTTCCCTGCAACCGCCGGAGGTGATACACATGTCCCTACACCTCTTCTCTCACCTCCAACTGAGGCCAAAAACCAACTTTCCACATTCAACAGGGGTTAACCAACCTGGTCTACGGTATCCATTGCCCCGAATGTGGCCTCCTCTACATCGGTGAGACCAAATGTAGACTCGGAGCATTTCGTGAAGCATTTGTGCTCTGTACGTGATAATTGACAACACCTTCTGGTTGCTAACCATTTTAACTAACCTTCCCACTCCCTGGGTGATGTCCATCTTGGGCCTCCTCCAGTACCACAATAATGTCACATGCAAACTGGAGGAGCAGCACCTCATATTCTGCCTCAGAAGCCTACAGCCCGATGACCTAAACATAGAATTCACCAGCTTCAAAATCTCCCCACCCCAGGCTTCATCCCATATCCAACCCTCCCTGTCATCCCCACCTCCTTGATCTGACATTACCTGTCCATCTCCTTCCCTATCTATCTACCCCACCCTTCCCACTGACCATTCCCCACTACCCCCTAGCTGCACTCACCTATCACCATCCAATCTATCTTCCCCCAGCCCCACCCCTCCTCTCTCTATTTATTTCCCAGTTCCCTTCCCCCTCCCCAATCCTGATGAAGGGTCTAGGCCCGAAACGTCAACTCTCCCGCTCCTCTGATGCTGCCTGACCTGCAGAGTTCCTCCAGCTCCACACTGTATCGATTTATAATACCTATTATGCTTAGTGACCTAAGCACAACTTTATGAGACAGCCATAGAGCATGGTGGCCAAATCATTTGTGTCAACTCTTATAGGATCACATCAAGTCAAGATTTCTAATCTGAATAACACTTGCAATGGCCAAGAGGGCCATCACTCATGTTCCTCTCATGTCTATGCTTCTTTCCTGTCATGCGGATTGCTGCTCACATGAGCATGCAGGAAATAACATATTTCATTCTGAACAGCTAATGTTACTCTCACTTCTGCTCCTCACTAACTGCAGTAATATGAGAAAGTAAGCAATATCATCAGAATGCTGACTTCTGTTAAAGCTTATCTATGATTCTTTTCAGCAATTCAAGTTACTGCCCATAGTGCGCCTAGGGCAAATAGGGATTCCAATCTCTATATTCAGTCAACCAATAATTGCCAGAATAGACCTCTGTGACCTCGGCCTATTATAATTTTTCTTGATCTCTTTCCAATGTTTAACAAGGTCAACCACATCTCCCTGTGCCAAGACTACTCATTGTCCAGCTCAACGGGTTTGCCCTTGTATGATTTCACTTTTACCTAGCTGATTGTGTCTAGTCACAATATCGGCTCTTGTCTTATCCCAAAATTTATCTCGAGAGTCCTTCATGGGGCTATTATTGTCCCCATTCTGTTCCTGAGGTATATGCTGCCCTGTTGATAACATCATTCAGAGATGTGTTGTTTGCTTTCAAAAGAACCATGACTACACCCAGTTCTATCTTTCCATTAGTTCCTTCAACACTTCTATTCTCTGTGTTGTCAGACAACTTGACTGATCGAGTCATAGTTGAACTGTAATTCCCTCCCTCACGTTAGGAAGAATGAAATCATTGTTTTTGGTTCCAACTTCAATGAATTCAAACTTCTTCCCTTCAGTCTGAAGCAGACTATTTGTAAATTAGCATTTCATACATTTTTGAGCTGAACTCTGGCCCTGTATGTTGTTCATATGAAGATCATCTGCTTTTATGTTTATTGACTACACTGTTGTGAAGTGTTTTGGATGACTTTTTGTATTAGTGCTGCCTCATTATTGCTGTGATGCTGTTGTAAATTTCCTTTTTCACTTTTTTTAATCTATTCACTCATAGACATAGGCATTAGTGGCTGGCCAGTATTTATTGCCCGTCCCTAGCTATCCTTGAGACAGTGGTGGTAAGCTGCCTTCAAAACTGCTGTAGTCCACATGTTTTAGGTAGACCCATAACGTCCTTAGGGAGGGAATTCCAGTGACACTGAAGAAACGGTGACATATTTCCAAGTCAGGAATTTGAGTGGCTTGAAGGGGAACTTGAAGGTAATGGTGTCCCCATGTATTTGTTGCTCCTGTCCTTGTAGATGGAAGTTGTTGTGGATTAGGAAAGTGCTGTAAGGATCTTTGTGAGTTTCTGCAATGTATCTTTCAGACAGTACACATGCTGCTGCTGAGTGCTGTGGTGAAGGGAGTGAATGTTTGTTGGTGTGGTATCAGTCAAGCAGGCTACGTTGTCCTGGATGGTGTCAAGCTTCTTGAGTTTTGTTGGCGTTGCAATCTTTCAGGCAAGTGGGGAGTATTCCATTACACTCCTGGCTTGTATCTCGCAGATGATGGATAGATTTTGGGAAATTGGAAGTGAGTTACTTGCTGCAGTATTCCTAGCCTCTGACCTGCTCTTGTAGCCACTGTATATATATGGTGAGCCCCAGTTGAGCTTCTGTCAATGGTATCACCCAGGATGTTGATAGTGGGGGATTCAGTGATGGTAACACCCTTGAATGTCAAGGGGATGTTGGTTAGATTGTTTCTTACTGTCATTAATAACAGAAACAAAAATAGAAACTGCTGGAAAAGCTCAGCAGGTCTGTGGAGAGAAATCAGAGTTAACATTTTGGGTTAAGTGAACCTTCGTCAGAACTTTTTGGTTTTCTCTTATGGTCATTGCCTGTCAGTTGTATGGTGTCGATGTTACTTCCCACTTGTCAGCTCAAGCCTGAATATTTTCCAGATCGTGTTGCATTTGAACATGAACTTCTTCAGTACCTTAGGAGCTGCAAACATGTGCAATCATCAGCAAACATCCCTCCTTCTGACCTTATGCTGGAGGGAAGGTCATCGATGAAGCAGCAAAATGTGGTCGGGCTTCGGGCAATACCCAGAGGAACTTATGTAGAGATGTCCAGGAGCTGAAATGACTGACCTCCAACAACCACCTCCATCTTTCTGTGTGCCAGGTATGACTCCAACCAATGGAAAGTTGCCACCTGACGCTCATTGATTGCATAAAAACTGAGAGAACTGACAATGCTGCAAATCAGGAACAAAAACAGAAGTTGCTGGAAAAGCTCAGCAGGTATGGTAGCATCTATGAAGAAAAAATCAGAGTTAACGTTTCAGGTCCGGTGACCCTTCCCCAGAACTCAATTCTGAGGAAGGTGACTGGACCCGAAACATTAACTCTGATTTTCTCTTTGATTTCTCTCTCCACAGATGCTGCCCAACCCCCTGAGATTTTCCAGCAATTTCTATTTTTGTTTGTGTATAAAATAATTCAATCTTCAAAATACAGTGCATACAGTTAATTTCAAGAGTTTTTTAAAGCAGTAGTGGTTCCCATTTAACATTCACTGTTATATTAATAGCATTCTTAATTATTCACAGCCTTAAGGTGAAATCACATGAGATATATAAAGCTAGTGCCTATTGTTGACTGCCCATGTTCACCTCCACTGGAGATTGTCTGCTGTTGAGTAAATTATGTTCTACAGTTCTGAAGCACACACTCATTTTGTTTTCTCTCTGGCTGCTGAACCCGAGGGAATTTGTCAGGTACTTAGTGATTTCTTAATTGGAAAAAAGTGTCATCAGCTATGCCTCAGCAGTAACGCTACCACCTCTGATCAGAACATACGTAAAACCCATGAAACATCTATGTTCCTTCAGTTCTGAGGAAGAGTTATACTTGTCTTGAAATGTTTACTGTTTCTCTTTCCATTGATGCTGCAAGGCCTGCTGAGTTGCTCCAACACATTTCTGTTTGTATTTCATATTTCAAGCATCTGAAATATTAACTACCGCCCCCCACCCCACCAACTTTGGCTGCATTGGCGTTAGTAATACTCAAGAAGCTCAACACTTTCCTGGAAGCAGGTTGCTTGAATGACACCCCACTCACCACCTTCAGCATTCGAGATAACAAGGTGTGGGGCTGGATGAACACAGCAGGCCAAGCAGCATCATAGGAGCAGGAAAGCTTGACATTTCGGGCCTAGACCCTTCATCATAAACGGGGGAGGGGAAGAGGGTTCTGAAATAAATAGGAAGAGAGGGGGAGGCGGATAGAGGATGGATAGAGGAGAGGATAAGTGGAGAGGAGGCAGGGTTGAGCAGTTTCAAGGCCGAAGAGATTATGAGAGAGTTGCAGTGGGAGAGAGATTCCCTGAGGTTTGTCCGGAGGGAGGAGGGTAGCTTCTTCAGTGTAGGTATCCTTAGAAGAGGCTTCGCAGTGGGGTTAAAATTGTATCAGAGATAAAAGGTTCTGCAGATGCTGGAGAATCCGAGAAAACAAGGTGTGGGGCTGGATGAACACAGCAGGCCAAGCAGCATCATAGGAGCATTCACTCTCTCCTGTCAGCAGTACATGCCAATTTCAACCGATACACTACAGCCATTCACCATGACTGCCTTTTACCCTCAACCTCTTTCACTTAGATTACCATTGCCTCACTAAGCCAAGTACCAACCTGACTTGGAACTGTACCATCATTTCAGAAGGTTAGATCCCATGGGGCTGGGGGGTACAGGATTGCTGTTTGCGGATAATTTCACATCTTACATGTTGGAGTCTTAAAGTCCAGTTGATCTGAATTCTGAACCAGCATGTACCTGTGAGGATGAAAGATGAGGATGGCAAGATTCAGGAACCCTGGATAACAAGAGATATAGAATGGTTAGTCAAAAATAAAAAGCTTACGTATACTTTGGGAAACTGAAATCATGCAAGGCCTTTGAGCAATATAAAGGAGCACAAAAGAATTTAAACAAAGAATTAGGAGGGCTAAAAGGGGCCAGATCCAGTCCTTGGCAAGTATGATTAAGGAGAATCCCAAGACACATTATATGTATATTAGGAACAAGAGGGTAGCTAGGGCATGGGTAGATCTACTTAACAACAAAAGAGGGAATTTATGCATGGAGCCAGGGAAAGTAAGTGAGGTCCTTAATGAGTATGTCATATTGGTATTCACCGAAGAGAAGGACATGGATCATGGTAAAATTAGGGAGTGGGTTTTTGATATTCTAGGACATATGGTAAGAACATAGAAACAAGAAGGGGAAGGCCATTCTGTTGAGACTGTATTATAGACCCCCAAATAGCCAGTGGATACTAGAGGAACTGATGTGTAGAGAGATTGCAGATACCTGTAGGAATTACAGAGTAGCATTGGTTGGAGATTTTAATTCCCCTGTATTGACTGGGCCTCCCAGACTGTAAAGGATCCAGATGGGGTGGAATTTGTCAAATGTTCTCAAGAAAGTTTCCTAAATCAATATGTAGAGGGCCCTACTTGAGACAATGCAACATGGGACCTCCTCTTGGGAAACAGGTCTGGCAAGTGACTGACTGAAGTGTCAGTCAGAGAGCACTTTGGGTCCAGTGACCATAACTCTCTGAGTTTTAACATAGTTAAGGAAAAAGATAGGAGAGGTCCACAGGCTAAGGTGTTAAACTGGAGCAGAGCCAATTTTGGGGCCATTAGGCAGGATCTAGCAGAGATCAGTTGTGTGAGTCTGTTTGAAGGCAAAGGAATGATTAGAAAATGGGAACATTTAAAAGTGTGATTTCAAGAATCCAGGGATAATATGTCCCTGGTGGGGTGATGGGAAAAGCTGGCAGGTTTCGGGATCCTGGGATGATGAGGGATATTGAGGCTCTGGTCTAGAAAAAGAAGACACACATTGGGGTTCGGCTATTGGGCTCAAGTGAATCCCTAGATGACTATAAAAAGTGCATTAAGGTGGATAAATCCCTTGGGCCTGATCAAATCCATCCTTAGATGTTGTGGGAGGCTAGGGAAGAAATTGCAGGGGCCCTTGCAGAGATTTTTGCTTCATGCTCAGCTGCTGGTGAAGTTCCGGAAGACTGGAGCGTAGCTAGTGTTGTTCCATTGTTTAAGAAAGGTAGCAAAGACAAGCCAGAAAACTACAGGCCAGTGAGCCTGACATCAGTGGTAGGCAATCTATTGTAGAAGATACTGAGAGACAGGATCAACCAACATTTGGCTAGTCAAGGCCTGATCAGGGATGGTCAGCATGGATTTGTGCACGGGAAGTCATGTCTGGCAAATCTTTTAGAGTTTTTTGAAAAGGTAACCAAGAGGATAGATGAGGGTAGGGCAGTGGATGTTGTCTTTATGGACTTTATAAAGGCCTTTGATAAGGTCCTGCATAGCAGGCTAGTTATGAAGGTTAGGTCGCATGGGATCCAGGGAGAGCTAGCTAATTGGATTCAAAACTGGCTCGATGGTAGAAAGCAGAGGCTGATGGTTGAAGATTGTTTCTCGGATTGGAGGTCTGTGACTAGTGGTGTGTCACAGGGGTCAGTGCTGGGGCCTTTGTTATTTGTTATTTACATGAATGATCTGGATGTGAATGTACAAGGCATGATTAATATGTTTGCGGATGATACAAAATTAGAGATATCGTCGATAATGAGATAGGTTATCAAAATTACAGAGAATCTTGATCAGATGGGGAGTTGGACTAAGGATTGGCAAATGCAATTCATTACAGGTAAGTGTGAGGTTTTGCACTTTAGAAAGTCAAACCATGGTAGGACTTATACAGTAAATGATAAGGACCTGAGGAGTTTTGTGGTACAGAGGGACCTAGGAGTACAAGTACATAGTTCATTGAAAGCAGTGTCACTGGTAGAATGGGTGGTGAAGAAGGCATTTAGCATGTTGGCCTTCATTGGTCAAGGCTTTGAGTATAGGAGCCAGGACATTTTATTACAGTTGTATAAGTCGTTGGTGAGGCCGCACGTGGAATATTACGTACAGTTTTGATCACTCCGTTAGAGGAAAGACATAGTTAAACTGGAAAGTGTGCAAAGAAGATTTACAAGTTGCCAGGACTAGTAGGCCTGAGTTATAAGGAAAGGTTGGCCAGGATAGGACTTTATTCCTTGGTATGTAGATGAATGAGGGGTGACCTTTACTGAGGTGTATGAAATCATGAGGGGCATAGATAGGATGAATGCATATAGTCTTTTTCCCAGGGAATTGAAAACTAGAGGGCATAGATTTAAGGTGAGAGGGGAAGGATTTAAGATGGACCTGAGGAGTAACTTCTTCACGCAGAGAGTTGTGTGTATATGGAATGAGCTGCCAGAGAAAGTGATTGAGGCAGGTACAATAGCAATATTTAAATTAAACATTTGGATAGATACATGGATGGAAGGGTTTAGAGGGATATGGACCAAATGTGGGCAATTGGAACGAGCTGAGTGGGCAAACAGCATGGACCTGTTTGGGGCAAAGGGCCGATTTCCATGCTGTATTACTCCATGACTCTATATTAAGAAGGTTGGCACGTTGGATATCTCGAAAAGCATTACAGTAGTTAAGTCTTTTTTTTAGATGGGATCTATCTCAGGATACTGAGGGAGGCAATGGAGGAGACTGCTGGGGCCTTGACAAAGATGTTTGTATCCTCTTTAACCACAGGCAATGTTCCAGAAGACTGGAGAATACTTACTGGCGTCCCTTTGATATAAGACAAGCAATAGGGATAATCCAGGAAATTGTATACCATTGAGTCTCCCATCGGTGGTAGGGAACTTAATGAAGAAGAATCTAAGGGATAGGATTTACTCATACTTGGAAAATAATGGACTTATAATGGACAGTCAGCATGGCTTTGAGCATGGGAGGTCATGTCTCAAAAATTAGATTGAGTTTTTTTGAGGTACTTTTTGGAGGTCAACTTCAAGAGCAAAGTGTACAATAAATAAATGGCAGGACCCCTAGGAACACTGATATACAAAGGAATCCTGGGGTACAAGTCCATAACTACCTGAAAGTGGCAACACAGTGAATAAGGTGGTAAAGAAGCCAGACAGCATGCTTGCCTTCATCAGTCAGGACATTGAGTATAAAAGTTGGCAAGCCATGATGCAGCTATATAAGACTTTAGTAATGCAGCAGTTGGAGTGTTGTATGCAGTTCAAGACATCACACTATAGGAAGGATCTGGAGGCTTTTGAGACAGTGCAAAAGAGGTTTACCAGACTTTGCCTTGATTAGAGTGCATTAGCTATAAGGAGAGGTTGGATAAACTTGGATTGTTTTCGCTAGAGGCGAAGGGGTGACTTGATAGAAGTATATAAAATTATGAGTGACATGGATAGGGTAGATTGTCTGAGTCTTTTTCTCAGGGTGAAAATGTCAGATATGAGGGAGCGTATGTTTAAGGTTAAAGGGGTAAAGTTTAAAACACATGTACAAGGCAAGTTTTATTTATAGAGAGGATGGTAGCTGCCTGGAACGCACTGCCAGGAGAGGTGGTGGAAGCAGATGCAATAACATGTTAAAGAGCCATTTAGACAGTCATATGAACAGAGAGATACAGACCATTTGCAGGCATATTAGATAAGTTTAGAATGGCATCATGGTCAGCATTGACATGGTGGGCCGAAGGGCCTGTTCCTTTGCTGCACTGGTCTATATGCTCAGTTCTTAAAACACAGTTTCTTATCGTTCTTATGGTTTGGCAGCTGATCCAGGACAGAAATTACAGCAAGAGATCAGGACTGCATATCAGAGAAAATGTCTGGCATTCCTTTTTACATTCTATTTGTGTGGGCTGATAACATTTGAACATACCTCTCCTTCAACTAGGTTTTATAACGTGAATCATCAGATGTTAATGCCTTGCTTTCACAAGGCAGAACATGTACCTGCAGAACTGATACACTCAGTACAAGCATGAAGGAGTCAATAGATTGCTTTGTCATCTGCAATGGTTGCCCGATTAATGTCATGACTCAATACAATCTGAACTTGTGAATGTGTATTTTCTGCAGGTCAATCACTGAAAAATTGTTGGAGTACAATGCTGCAAAATAAGCTGCAGTACAATGCCGACAGAAGTTATGGTGATTGACTTTGAGAAAGAATTTGAGCGAAAGCAATAAATTAATATTGATTGAAATGATGTGTATGAAGATGCGGTGGTTGTAATTACTTATTGAAACAGAAGTTTAGCTTTGTTGTCCTTTTAACCACGAACCATGAAAAAGTTATTTCAAGTTTTTGCGGCAATCTCATTCCCAAAATATACATCATATAAATATCGCAGAACTCATTTGTGAACATCCTTGCGTCCTGAAAGAAAAGTGTTGATGACATTCATGAACTAATAACATCAGAATGGCAGAATTTTCTGTTTTCATTACAGAAGTCAAGTAGTTATCAAGGTTCGATCACATGGGATCCAGGGAGAAATAGCCAACTGGATACAAAATTGGCTGGATAGTAGGAGACTAAGGATGGTGGTGGAGGGTTGTTGTTCAGACTGGAGGACTGTGACCAGATATGTGCCACAAGGATCAGTACTGGGTCCCCTGTTGTTCACAATCTATATAACTGATTGAATGAGAATTTAGGAGGCATGATTAGTAAGTTTGTGGATGACACTAGAATTAATGATATAGTAGACAGTGAAAAAGGTTATCTAAGAGTACAACAGGATATTGATCAAATAGTCCAAGGAATGGCAGATGGAGAATAAATTAAATAAATGCAAGGTGTTGCATTTTGGTAAGACAAACCACAGCAGCACCCATACAATAAATGGTAGAGACCTGGGGAGTGTTGTCAAACAGAGAGACCTAGGGGTTCCGGTACATAGTTCCTTGAAAATGGCATCACATGCAGACTGAAGAAGGCTTGCTTGCCTTCATTAGTCAGAGTGGTGAGTGTAGGAGCTGGGATGTAATGTTACATTTGGGAAGGCCAGATTTGGTGTACTGTGTACAATTCTGTTTGCCTTGCTATAGGAAGGATGTTATTAAGCTGGAAAAGGTGCAAAAAGACTGACAAGGATGTTACTGGGACTGGAGTGTTTAAGTTATAAGGAGAGGCTGGATAGGCAGGGACTTTCTCCTTGGAGTGTAGGAGGCTGAGGGGTGACCTTTATAGAGGTTTATAAGATCATAAGGGACATAAATAAGATGAATAACCAAGACCTTGTCCCCAGAGTCGGGGTCTCCAAAACTAGGGGACGTAGGCTTAAGGTTTAAGTTTTTTTTAATTTACTCATTTGTGTGACGCGGGCATCACTGGCTGGCCAGCATTTATTGCCTGTGCCTAGGTGGCCTTGAGAAGATGATGGTGAGCTGCCTTCTTGACCCACTGCATGTTGACCCACAATGCTATTACAAAGGGAATTCCAGGATTTTGACCCAGTGACGGTGAAGGAACAGTGATATATTTCCAAGTTAGGATGGTGAGTGGTTTGAAGGGGTACTTGAAGGTGGTGGTGTTCCCATGTACCTGCTACCCTTGTCCTTCTAGATGGAAGTGGTCGTGGGTTTGGAAGGTGCTGTCTGAGGATCTTTGGTGAATTTCTGCAGTGCATCTTATAGAGAGTATGCACTGCTGCTACTGATTGTCGGTGGTGGAGGGAGTGGATGTTTGTGGATGTAGTGCCAATCAAGCAGCTGCTTTGTCCTGGATGGTGTCAAGCTTCTTGAATGTTGTTGGGGCTGCAACCATCCAGTCAAGTGGGACTATTCCATCACACTCCTGACTTGTACCTTTGTAGATAGTGGATAGGCTTTGGGGAGTCAGGAGATGAGTTACTCGCCGTAGTATACTTAACTTCTGACCTGGTCTTGTAACCACTGCATTTATGTGGTAAGTCCAGTTGAGTTTCAAATCAATGATAAGTCCCAGGATGTTGGTAGTGGGGGATTCAGTGATAGTAACATCATTGAACATCAAGGGGTGATGGCTAGATTGTTTCTTGATGGTGAAGGTCATAGCCTGGCATTTGTGTGGCATGAACGTAGCTTGCCACTTGTCAGGTCAAGCCTGGATATTGTCCAGATCTTGTCGCATTTGGACACAGACTTCGGTGTCTGAGAAGTCACAAATGGTGCTGAACATTGTGTAAACATCGGCGAACATCCCGACTTCTGACCTTATGATGGTGGGAAGGTCATTGATGAAGCAGCTGAAGATGTTTGGGCCTAGGACATTACCCTGAGGAACTGCTGCAGAAATTGGAGCTGAGATGACTGACCTCCAACAACCACGACCATCTTCCTATGTGTCAAGTATGACTCTAGCCACTGGAGAGATGTAAAAGTTGAAAGGGAAAGATTTCAAAGGGACCTGAGGGCAACTTTTTCACACAGAGAGTGATATGCATATGGAACAAGCTAATGAGGAAGTGGTAGAAGTGAGGACATTTAAAACATTTAAAAATCATTTGGACCAAGTACATGGATAGGAATGATTGACAGGGATATGGGCCAAACACAGACAAAAAGAACAATTTCAGTTTAGGAAACTGGGCTGACATGGGCAAGTTGGGCTGAAGGATCTTTTTCTATGCTGTCTGACTCTATGACTCTAAGATGTACAGGTAAAGTGGACTGGCCATGCTAAATTGCCCTGTAGTGTCCAGGGATGTGCAGGCTAGGTGGATTAGTTATAGAATATGTGGGTTTATCGGGATAGGGTGGGATGCTCTTCAAAGGTTTGGCACAGATTGGATGGAGTGAATGGACTCTATCTGCTCTGTAAGGATTCTATGAAATGGATATTCTTTTCAATTATACCTAGCAGTCAAGTTGCACAATTAAAGTAAAAACAAACATGAGGATAGATTGATTGGAATAGAATGTGAATACCCAAAGTATTTTTGTGGATTAAAATAATGTTTTTTTATACAGCAGAGGGCAACAGCAAGGGAGAGCCATCACTTCAGTGCGTACATTAGAGGCTAGAAGCAGTCACCTCCACTGAAGACTGGATCACTGTGGCCCTGGTATCATGGACTATGTATTCACTGCCAGAGTAGCAGGATCCTTTTTTGTGTGTCAGGAACCTGACTGACTAACCTGCATGTCCAAAAATTGCTATCTCCCACCATTGGGGTACCTGACCAGGTATGGAAGGATGTGGTGGAGAGATGTAAGAATGGCATGATATGTGCATTTTGTCAAAAGAAGGGCAGCTAAATAATGGAATGCCCACATGGGTTAGAGAAACTCAGCAATTTTAGAATTTCTATGGCAGTGGCAACAACAGGAAAGGAGAGGAAACTTAGGAAGACTGACTGCCAGCTTTCTCACTGCTGCTGATGATCCAGCTAAGGGATTTGAAGGATTGCAATGAGATGAATGGGAGTAAGAGGACAGTCTCTACAAATGTGAATAGAGGAGGCTGAGGAAGGCTATAGCAGAAGTGTGTTGTCCCCATTCTAGAGACACTGAACCAAGAGGATCCAGAACCTCAGGAGGACAGGAAAGGGAAGTGACTGCCCTCTCACACCCAGGCTTCCCAGTGGCCTTCAATAAATTGCACCGTTCCTCCCTTGCCATACAAACCATCATAAACACTCAACCGGTCTGCTTGCAGGAGGAGAGGAATACGTGGAAAGGCAACAAGCTGAGGCCCAAGAGCAGAAGGTGGTCCACCAATCATTGGAATCATATTGGCCATTGGCAATGCATGTTCCCCTGCTCCACTGAGGGAGGGGGCATAGGAGGAAGGGAGTTGTAATGTAATGGAACATGAATATGATGATGGTGTCATTGATGATGTTACACTGACATCAGTACGACTGGCCAGGAGCAGGAATTAGACCTTGTATTAATAGCTTCAATCAGTCATGTCTATGGTTTGAAAGTGTAAAGAAAGAGTAGCACATCCAATGTTCCCTCTAAACAGCATGATAATGCAGCTGTTGGAAGATTCCAGGAACGCCAATCGGAGTGCCAACTTACAGGTTTCCCCATGCAGAAGCTATTGACACACTCTGGACCTGAGAGATCCACACAAAATAATTAGAGGGAACATTCATCATAGAAATGAAGAAAGTAAGAGAGCTTTACTTTAGGATAACAAAAAGCTGTGGATGCTGGAAACCAAGAAAATTGGGAACCTAATTTAAATCAAGCAGCCTCAGAGTGTTTGTGTGGTGTCAACACCTTGTACAAGGATCATGTTAAAGCACAGATCTTGCTCCAGAGAGCTGCAATTGCCAGCAGTGAGCTGTTGTGAAAGCCCAAGCCTTGCTTGTCTTGCTTAATGTGTTCACTGACGAACACTGCGACGTGGCAGGATAGGAAATGGGCTCTTAACTTCAATCATGTCAGTCTGGTCAGAAAGCAAGACAAGACTAGTAGGTTAAAGAAAAGCCTGTATCAAAGCTTTTAAAATAGTTCTTGATAGAGCAATTTTTTATCCTCCCTGTCCGACTGCTTTACTGCAGAATAGAGAAGGGAGCAGTACTGTTCCCCAGTTTAGACATCAGACAGCTGAACACACTTTGAGTGCTGGCAAAGGGGAACACTGTGCAAATATTCCCAAATGCTAGCCCAAAATTGAAGGGAAAGTGGGTCACAAATGATGTATATTCCACTGTTAATTCAAAGTAACTTTCAGTAAACCTGAATTTTCTGACAGAATGCTGTATTTTCTTGAAAGCAGTAAATGTGTATAAAACTACGGTGCATGTAACCTTCATGCTTTGGCAATTTGTTTCTACCAGCTCCCAAAAGAGCTACCCAGCTAGTCCCATTCTCCAGCCCTATGTCCATAGCCCTCTAAATTCATCACTTTCAAATATATATCTCACTCTCTTTTGAAACCTCCTATAGAATCCTCTCCATCGCCATCCCAAGCAGCACATTCCAAATCCTAACAACTCTCTGAGTGAGGAAGTTTCTCTTCATCTTTATCCTAACTTTCTTAAAGCCATAAAGGTGGAAATAGTTGGAAAGCATGAAAATAGACCCTTCAGTCCAACTTGTCCATGCCAACCAGATACCCTAAATAAATCTAGTCCCTTTTGCTAGCATTTGGCCCATATCCCGCTAAACCTTGCTTATTCATATATCCATCCAGATGCCTTTTAAATGTCGCAATTGTACCAGCCTCCACCACTTCCTCTGGCAGCTCATTCCGTACACGCACTACCTTCTGTGTGAGAAAGTTATGCCTTAGGTGCCTTTTAAATCTTTCCCCTCTCACTTTAAACCTTTGCCCTTTAGTTTTGGACTCCTCTTCCCCTGAGAAAAAGACCCTTTTCACCCTATCACGCCCTTCATGATTTTATAAACATCTCTAAGGTCACCCTTCAACCTTTGATGATCCAGAGGGGGAAAAAAAAGCCCCAGCCTATTCAGCATCTCCCAAGAGCTGGAATTTTGCTGCCAATTTTGAAATTGTAGCCCCTAGATACTGACATATCAATTAGTGGAAACAGAATGTCAAATTGTTCATAATTCTGAACAGCTCAATAAGGTCACCTCTTAATCTTTTCTGTTCCAAGGAGAGTAAGCCGGATTTCTCTAATCCTTCTTTGTATCTAAAATTCCTCATTCCTGGTATCATTATAGTAAATCTCCTTTGAAGTCTGTCCAGGACTTTAACAAATCCTTAAATAAGGCTTCCACAACTGAATACAATACTCCAAATGTGGTCTGACAAATGATTTGTACAGGTGTAGCATCACTTGCTTGCTTTTATCCTTTATGCCTCCATTTATAAACCCAAGGATCCTATAAGCCTTCTTAACAACTGTTTCAACTTGCCCGGTCACCTTCAGAAAATCGTGCACTTTAACCTGAACTCCTGTACTGCCCTCAAAGTTGTACCATTGAGCCTGTATTTTCTCTGTGTGTTTCTTTTACAAAATGCATTACCTCACATTTCTCTGCATTGAAATTCATTTGCCATCTATCTGGCCTTTAGCTAAACTTGTCACTGTCCCTCTGAAGTCACTCAGCATTATCCTCACAATTCACTATTCTCCTCAGCTTGGTATCATCTGCAAGTTTAGAGATTTTGCCCTCAACGCCCATCTCCAAATCATTCACATAAGTCAGAAAAAGCAAGGGTCCACACACCAATTGCTGGGGAACGCGACTTTCAACTTTCTCCAGTTTGAGAAATGTCCATCTTTACCTACCCTCTATTTCTTATCTTTTAGCCAACATCTAATTCATGCTGCCAAGGACACATTAATCTCAAACATTTCTAATCTGCTAAACACCTGGTATGTGGCACTGTAACAAATAATGTCTGAAAATCCAAACATACAATATCCAAAGCACTACCCTTATCCACTGCCTGTCACCTCATCAAAGAACTGAATTTGTCAGACATGACCTGCCCTTGATGGTCTAGTATTAATTTATTTTTCTCTAAGTGTATACTTACCTTATCATGTACTATGGCCTCAATCAGTTTTCCCACCAGTGATGTCAAGCTGACAGATCTGTAGTTTGCTGGGTTATCTTTTGCCCCTTTCTTAAACAGCAGTCACACATTTGCAATTCTCCGGTCCCCTGGGATTTATCCTGTGTTCAGACAGGCTTAGGAAATTTCTGTCAACAGCTCTGTAATTTGCTTCCTTAACTCTCAGCAATCTAGAATGCATCCCATTGGGCCTGGAGACTTCTCTTTCTGGAGTGCTGCCAACGTTTTTAGCATCTCTCCTTTATCTATCACTGTAGCTCAGTTGTTCAACACCCAAATTTTTACCTAGGCCATTATCACCATCTACTGATTTGCTAAAGTCAGATGCAAATATTCATTTACGATCTCTGCCATATCCTTTGCTTCAGTGAGCCACTTACCCTGCTTGTTCCTTATGGGTCCCACTCTAACCTTCCTTAACCTTTTTCTATCAATATGTCTGAAGGACATTTTACGACTTGTTTTAATGCAGCCTGCCATCCTTTCCTTATGCTTCCTCTTAGCTTTCCTTATTCCTGGCTTAGCCTCTCTCCTGCATTTGAGATACTCTTACTGATTTCTACTCTGATTATTATTCCAGTATGCATCATACGCCTTCTTTTTCTTCCTTATCTTCTCAACAATATTCTTAGTCATCTAGGGTACTCTAGCTTTAGAGATTCTAGCACTAGAAGTAACTGGACAAATTCAAAACTAGATTATGTGGGATTCATTTTCCTTAAGTTTCTCCACTATTATGGAATGTTCTACCTGTTTTGTTGTATCAACTATTGTGGTTTATTTATTGAAATTTTTTTAGAAAAAATTAAGTTTAAATTGGATATTCTGGATGGATTGAAGCCCTGAAAGTTTTCACCATATTAGGTATTCTGTATGAGTCAGAATCAGTTTGTCCAAGTGCTTTATTTTTAGTATTGAAATATTTTTAATCCCTTCTGGGATAATGTTTTGGCTTGAAAGATAGAATTGCTGCAGATTTCAGAATGCTGGGGAATTATTCAAATATCACCATTAAAGATTGTCTGAATGGAAGGAGACATTTCTTCAAACCTGTTCCCACAAGAATGTACAGGGTGGTATATTCTAGCCTTAGTTTTTACACAAGGGAGAAAGGTGGTTTGTGGTCCCCAAAACCTATGCTTAATAATGTCGTTGAAACTGTGGAGCCTTTCCAGCAGCTGCCCTCAAGTCTGCTCAGTTAAGGATGACAGGCAGGCTGTGTAAATGGAAGCACCAGTGAGAGTCATCATATTTATATAGATTAAACTATGACATAGAAGAATTCCATTTGGCCCATCATGTGTGATATATCACAACAATCCACACGGGATTCTTCAAGGAAGCAATTCCTTTCCTTCAGTCTAAAACAGGAACAGTGTGTGGCAGGTATCTCCAATTCACTAAAAGATTGCCATTGAGTATCTCTTTTCTTTATTCATTCATGGGATTAGGGTGTCGCTAGCCAGGCAGCATTCATTGACCTTCCCTAATTTCCCAGAGGGCAGCTCAGAGTCAACCACATTGCTGTGGGTCTGGAGTCACATGTAAGCCAGACCAGGTAAGGATAGCAGTTTCCTTCCCCAAAGAGCATCAGTGAACCAGATGGGTTTTTCTGACAATCGACAATGGATTCATGATCATCATTAGATTCTTAATTCCAGATATTTTTTATTGAATTCAAATTCCACCATCTGCCATGGTGGGATTTGAGCCTGGGTCCCCAGAAAATTATCTGGGTCTCTGGATTAACAGTCCAGCAATAATACCACGAGGCCATTGCCTCCCCTGCCATAAATCTGCCATAAATTACTATAAGACTTGAACTTTGAAGATGGGCGAGGACAGTATTGCCTTAATTGTGTAGGGGTCACAAAGAAGTCCATCAAGGTTGGAGAGGGCACTATTTCCAATGTCACTCAGCTCACAGTCTATGGTTGTGTAACAATGGTGACCAATGGACCAGAGAGAAGCAGGAGGAATATATTGTCCTTTTCCATTAAGTAATGTGTCATTGACTGCTTATGCGTAGCTTTTCAAGGAATATACTCTAAATTTCGAGATGAAATTCGACTATAAAGGCTTGCACTCCTTCAGTATTCAGTTGATTTATGACCATATTCAGTGCATCATGCTTCTCAACGTTCAGTATCCTGGCAACAGCCATGGTGCCTTCACCCTTGGTCAAAATGGTGTACGATCAGCATTTGGTCCAGCGCACGAGAGTGACTACCAAGAAACAAGAGCTATCCACAGACCAACTTAGCTCATGATTCCAGTATGCACTCCATACTGATATGTGCAGAATGTGTGTGACTACAGTCAAGTAACTACATGAAATGCTATCATGAAGATGCAGATACTGTGCCCTTACAGCTGGTAATGTTCTGGAGTCATCCTGCTATGCTTTCTGGGATATGTACTACAATTCATTGGGGCCTGCTATATCCTGCACAGACATCCCCTTTTGAAGCCACAACTGTTGCCCCCAGATATTTGGTGAGCAGCTAAAGGGGAACAGGAAGTGAAATTGACACATTTCCTTTCAGGATGGGTTTTCCATAATTAATAATTCAATTGCACTAACCAGTAAACACAACCCAAAGCTCCATTCACTGACAGTTTAATACCTTACCATTCCTCTTATTGATTATCACAGTGCTTGCTAAAATAAATGCTCCCAGAAAAGGAACATTACAAACCACAATGTAACAAGCCATGCAAAAATCAACAAACCCCTTTCTACACTCCTTCAGTGCATGTTTTAGATCTACTTTAGCTGCCTCACACTTGTTAACGGTGCTACCTCAGTCCTGTAGCATGGCTCTGGGAAGGTTATCCACCCTCAGTGAGTGAAACTGCAGATGATCTTGCAGAATGGCCACATGCAGTCCTAGCTCCAAAACACCAGGCTGTGGACTGTGGTCATAGTCAATTACAGTAAGGGCGGGGTAATGGACAATCAACAGCATGGACATCAGCAATGTGCCAGTGCTGGAAGGGTAAATTCCATCAGTTTGAGGAAAGTCAGCAAATTCATAATCTATTGAGAGAGAAGGTGGCAGCTCGACAATCCTAGTAACTGGCTGGAGCCTAAATTGTTAGGCTGTTGTGCTACACTAAACTGGTGAGCACAGCATAGATGGCAGCAGTCCTGAGGAAAGGTCACAGACCTGAAATATTAATTTGGTTTCTCTCTTCACAGATGTCATCAGACCATTGAGTATTTCCAGCATCTTCTGTTTCAATTTCAGAGCTGCAGCATCCTACAAATTTTCTTTTCTGTGGGTAGTAAGCTGTGCTTGTGCGTCAACAAACTTACTCTGAAACAACTTGATGTGTTTTTCTGTCTGTATGTCTTCTCAACACTTTCCTTGCTGGCATTGTTGTGGTGTTGTACCATCTTGTTAGTCAACAGAGATCTGGCTTTGCCTTCAGAAGTGAACTTCCTGCATGTCTCAAGGTGCCACAAGCTGTGCAGGTATAAAGGAAAGTTGGACAACTTCTTTGGTAGGTGTGACATATCACATTTATTGATGATTTTGTTGATTTAGCACACTTTGCTGATTCCTGTAGAATAGCTTTGGCTGCTCTTATAGCATTTAAGTTTTGTTGGCCTGGCACTGTTGTGTGGATTAATAATTGCCTCCATCCTCAAGCAATGCATGAATGATAGTTCTCTTTTCCTTCCCAATTCTTCCTTCCAAATGGTTCTAATTTGTGTAGTGGTGATGACTAACTCAGTAAGTGACTCTAACAGCCCCTCTTTGGAGAAATCACCCTCATGTCCTTGCTACAGCATCTTCCAACAATTTGGTCAATAGGGTCTTGAAGTCAGTAGAATGTGAATTGGGATCTGCTTATCCTGAAGTGAACTTTTACCTAGCACTTATCTTAAGAACTTACCAGGTCATTGCTAGATCTTCTGAAAATCTCCTTTCTAATGGCAAGCAGGATGTTTTAAATTCCATTTCTTAGGATCATTAACTGCTTGATCTGTAAATCAAATTGCAAGTTTTCTTTGAACAGATTAAATTCTGTAATGATGTTATTGAATGCCTATTCCATAATCTAATTTCTGCTTTCCACGATTCCACCTTAAAAACATTGAACTGTCCCTTTTAAGTCATATGCCCCCAATTTTATATCAGTGTAAGTTAAAAATGCTCCAACCTTACTAGCTGAAATTTCTGCAGCTGTTGTCCGAAGAGATCACTACTTATGTATTGATTGCTAGGAATAGAGCAAACTAGACTTCCAGTTTTCTGCAGTGTCTGAAATGCACAGCTCGACACTGGACTGTGAGCACTCTATTTATAGTTGGGCAACCTAGAAATTTATTTTGGCTGCAAAGAACTTAAATTCCAATCAAATGACATTAACTCAATTTACTTGGTAGTCAATGCCCTATCTGCGCGGCTCCAAATACTCTCAGAAATAGATACAGTTTATGGGGAAAGAGCTTTCCCTTTGTCTGAAAGCTCTGTTGATCAAAGCAGCTGAACCTTCAATTACTTCTAAGTTAGTTTCCAAAACATAAAAACTGAGAATGCGTATCATGGTACTGAAGATTCTAACAGACTAATATTAGCTGCAGAATATATTATGTATTTACTTTTGTTGCTCTTCCAACACAGTTGGACAAGAGCCACTGAATACAATTTCAAATTCAATGCTTTTACAATTTTTTCTTTGTAAAGCAGAGCAGTTATAACAGAATAGACTTTAAGGAGTGCGCTTATGCACTTGTTTACTTTCATAACCCTTTGTAGGAGATAAATGGAAATGTTAGTAGTTAGCTGGCTGCAAAGGTCCAAATTTTTCTGAAAAGGGCAATGGATTCCAATTGTAAATAAATCTTGTGGCATTTCGCAAGATGACAGTCTGACAGAGCTAATGTACAAGGAACTAGAGATTTGTCTTTTTGAAAGGATGCTTCTTGACATGATACTTTTGATTGTGCCCTTTAAATCTAAATTTGTCATCATGTGAGCTGAGTTTACCACAGGTTGAGACCTTTGAAACTCAACCTTTGTTGATGTCTCTGTCTGGATAAGCAACTGTGAAAATGACAGCAACGTATAGCTTGCATAGCTTACAATTCCCTTAAGCCTTAATGGATTACCACCTGTTTAAAGCATTCATTAAACTGTCAAAGGTCATACATTATTTGCTGATCTCTAGGTTAATTTATCATTAGAAATATATGGGCTTAATTGTTAAGTCAATTTCCTTTCAGTGGTATTTCAGTAGCATCCTTCCCTACATATTCTTTTCTCACGGCAAAAAGACAGTCTTGTCCATAAACATGTATTGCTTTTCAGGACCACCACTCAAAGTGCTTTACAGCTGATTAAGTACATTTACAGGATAGCTGCATTAGTAACGCAGCAGCAAATTTGTACACAACAAATTCCCACAAACAGCAACATAATATTGACTAAAGCAACACATTTTTTCCTGTTGTCGTTTATAGGTTAAATATTGGTTGGGAATGACTCTACTTCTCCTCTTCAAAATACAGCCATGGATCTTTCACATTCTCCTGAACAGGCAGACACAGCCTTAATATAACACATTGCCTGAAAGACAATATCACTGATGGTACAAAACTCCCTTAGTACTGCACATTGAGTTTTGAACTGAAGCCTGGAAGTGGGGCTTAAATGTTATGACTCAGAGACATGGGTGCTACTAACTTTGGCAAAGCTGGCTCTCAGTAACTTACTTTTACATACTGCTTTTACAATAGTAAAGAGCCCCAGGACATTAACCTTGTAGATTTATCAAATGTATTTGACCCAAATAAAAAGGCAATGAGAGGGCAAATGCCAAAATAATAGAACGCCTTATCCCCTTCAGTCTTTCCTTTGTTCCACAGTTTATAGCTTTTAAAATCCTAAACTCAATATCTTCCCTTCCAGTCTTAGAATTTTGATATTTCCTACGTCATAAATGTAAACCCTTTCACCACGTGTTCTCAGTTAAAAATAAACAATGGATGTGGTTACAAAAGGGATAAAAGTCAGTTTTGCAAGAAGACCATTCCAGCATTCCTTTAAACGTTTCCATATTTCACTGTGTGCCCATTTACAGTTTCTGGTTTTAATCCCAGAAATGATCCCAGATTGTTGTGAACCACGTGGGGACATTTAGCTTTTTAAAGAACACAATTTGCCAGTGATTGACAGAATGGGCCATTGGAAATCTTATCACTTTTTAGGATTTTGCCATAACAAGCAAACTGAAATTAATCTACATCGAGATAAAAGGTACTGCAGATGCTGGAGAATCCGAGATAACAGGCATGGGGCTGGATGAACACAGCAGGTCAAGCAGCATCATAGGAGCA
>JAHRHZ010000087.1:23423611-23499813 GCA_024137785.1 Ginglymostoma cirratum
GGTAGGGAGGAGATAGGTCAGTCCAGGGAGGACGGACAGGTCAAGGGGGCGGGATGATGTTAGTAGATAGGAGATGGGGGTGTGGCTTGAGGTGAGAGGAAAAACAGGTTAGGGAGGTGGAGATGAGCTGGGGTGGTTTTGGGATGCGGTTGGGGGGAGTAGATAGATGTTTGCTAACTAACATGGACATGATGGGCTGAAGGGCCACTTTCCATAACGGTCACTCTATTCCACTCTCCACAGCTGCTAGCAGACCTGCTGAGTTTATCCAGCATTTTCTGTTTTATCCCTGTATTGTCAGATGGCTTGTCTGACATCCAGTCCTCGATGATTCACGCTTTACTTCAATTCAATCTTAGAATTGTTGAAGATGTATCCAACGAAACCAAAGGACATAGATTTAAAGGTAATCGGTAAACAGCCAAAACAGGATAAATGGCAACAATTTCCCACACAAGAAATTGTTGTGATCTGGACTGCTCTGCCTGAAAGAATGGTGGAAGCAGGTTTAAAAATAACATTCAAAAGAAATTGGATAACTCCTTGAGAAGGACTAACTTACACAGCTAGGGTTAAGCATGAGGCTGTGGGACTAATTGGATAGCTACAAATAGTTACCCACAACACAGATCTCAGATTGCCTTCGAACTACAGAATACAAAACAGCTCACTGTATTTAGAATTAAAACGATAAGATCTAAAACGACCACAATGTCATATTCCATCAAAGCAATAAGCAAACTCTAGTGATTGATGAAGGGTCTAGGCCCGAAACGTCAAGCTTTCCTGCTCCTATGATGCTGCTTGGCCTGCTGTGTTCATCCAGCTCCACACCTTGTTATCTAGTGATTAATTAATTTTACACATTAGTCATGTAAAGACTATAATCAGATGATCAGCACACTGCTCAACATTATACTTTCTATCATTTTTACATTATACTTGGAATTGTAAACTTACCTCAATAAATTCCTTGGCTGCGAGAAAAGCTGATTTTTAAAATAAATAAACCTTTGATGAAAGATAGAACAGGACAGGGCACAATGGACCAAAGAGTCTTCATCTGCATGGCATCATTCTATGATTCTGTGGGTTTTTTTCTAATAATCAGATTGCTTAATTGGTTTGAATCAGTAGATAACTCAGAGCTTATTACCTTTTCTGGTAGATTGTTGAGTAATTTCACAATTACATGCAAGTGCTATGACAGAGGGAGCTTCTAAATTCCGTTGAGATTCAGTTACAGTAAAAGTTGGATAGCATTCTATGTTACTAAGTATCTGGTTACATGACATAATTTGTAAGTGTTTTCTATTTCTGCTGAAACAATGGTTGTCTGCTGCTGCAAAGCATTAGTCACCGTACTGTTACACATATATTTTTCTATGCTTATATTTTGAAACCTGCAGATTCTTTTTATCTTTTCTTTCATCATAAACTACTCACTAGAATATAACGCCCACTGCTACTCCATATTTTCTTATAGTTAGAAGAACTGATCCATGTCAATTGAAATGTCAAGAGTACAATGCGAAATAAAATAGCTTTTCTCAATATCTCAATAGCCAAGGTTGTCAACACTTCAAATTTTAGTCTCATCCCATCCATTCATAGAGTAATGTAATTAAATAAACTTTGCTGGTTTCTACCATTAAATCTAATATTGCAAAAGGACCAATTACGAGATGAGTACAGTTAGCTCTAGTCAGGAGACGGAACCAAATGCCATGGTATCAGTAATTTTGGCTAAACCATGACTCATCCTTGACTCGTTGTCAGCCAAGTTTCCTGACAATACAAACTTAGTGGCAAGAAAAGTACTGGTGAGATAGAGTTCCTTGGTGCTGGCTAATATTTTCCCTTCAAAAACATTATCTGGTCTCTAATCTCATTGCAATTTATAAAATTACTACCTGTAAATATTAGGAGCTCCGCTCCAGGTTCTGAAATAGCAGTGAACAAAGGTAAACACACTTCTTTGTTTTGTATTATTACTCAAAAATTACACATGTTCTTCAGTGTTTCCTCCTTTCAAATTTACAACAAACTACCACACAACGTCACACCTGCAAATTAGTGTTTCTCATTGGAAATAAAGGAAGAAAACAAATTGGCAAGTTGGTTGCTCACCTACGCATTGAACCAAGTGGGTAAGGCTTCTATGAATCTGGAAAAGAAACTTTAAAGTTTAGAGTCATAGAGTCATGCAGCATAGAAACATGCTCTTCCTTCCAACCAGTCCAAGCTAACCATAATCCCAAAATAAAGTTCCTCCTGCCTGCACTTGGCCCATATCCCTCCAAACCTTTCCTATTCATGTACTTATCTCAGTGACTTTTAAACATTGTAACTGTACCTGCATTCATCGCTTCCTCTGGAAGTTCATTCCACACATAAACCACTGTCTATATAAAAAAAAAGCATTACCTCACATGTCTTATGCAAATCTTTCTTCTTTCACCTTAAAAATATGCCTTCTAGTCTTGAAATCCCCAACCCTAGGGAAAAGACACCCGTCATTCACCTTATCTATACCTCCCATTATTTTATAAACCTCTATAATGTCACCTCCTACATTCCAGTGAGAAATGTCTCAATGTATACAGCCTCATTTTTTAACTCAAACCTTCCATTCCCGACAATATACTGGTATATATCTTCTGAAGCCTCTTCAGCTTAATAACATACTTCTTATAACTGGGAGACCAAAACTGGACGCAGTACTCCAGAAGAGGCCTGACCAATGTGATCAGTGCATGTGAAATCATCAGAAGATGAAACAGCAAACATGTATGAAAGACAAAATGGTTTTATTCTTATTAACCTTAACTGGGATTTTCCCTGTTACATCAACCATTGTCAATCAGTTTAGCAACAGAACAAAAACAATGAACAGAACAAACTTTAGTAACAGAACAAATTGATTTATTGCTGCAGTTGCAAATTCAGTCCCACACCCAAAACATCAAAATTGACTACCCAACCCTTGACTATCCTGCTACCAAGAAAAGATTGTGGGGTATGCGGTGTAAATATTTATCATGTTGCACTATATTTTCATTATCTTCAAACTTGTGTTTGCCTGCAGATTGACTTCTAAACTGTGGTAAACTTTGTGAGTTGACCTAAGGTGATTTTACTTCTTATAAATAATTATAACTGGAGCTTTATACTCAGTCCAATTACATTGTATTTCATCTGAGCACTTGCATTACAAGTCATGGTATTAGCAAAGGCTAATGTTTGCAAGATCATCCTTTTAGCTAATGTTCCTTTGATAAGGTGTTCTTTAACATTTGTCCCATTAAAAGAGAAACATGTTGTTAACAATATCTGAAGCGGAAAAACAAACATACTCAGAAATATCTCCAAGTCAATGTTAAGCTGACCTTTTCCAGACAGAAGTGGCTTCAGGAGAAAAAACTAAAAGAGAACTAAATCACTAGGCAACTGAGTGAATCATTATCTGATGAAAAATGAAAACTTTCAAGTAGCGAATATCTGAGAATCTGATTCTCCTTCAGTTCTCAGTCCAAAGGCAGATCTGAAGCACAATGCTGCCGTTCTAGAATTCACATTATGAAGGTATGTAATAGCACTGGAGAGGGTGCAGAGGAGATTTACCAGGATGTTGCCTGGGTTAGAGAGTTTCAGTTTTGAAGAGAGATTGGACAGACTGGAATTTTCCTTAGAGCAGAGAAGGTTGAATCGGTGGCATGATTGAGGCATATAAAATTATGTAGGGCATAAATATGGCAGACAGGATGAAATTTCTCCTCTTGGAGGGATTGATGACCAGGGGTTGTAGATTTAAGGTAAAGGACAAAAGAGGAGGTATGAGGAAAAACATTTTCATCTGGAGGTGTTGGGGATCTGGAACTCAATGCCTGTAAGAGTGGTAGAGGCAGAAAAACTCATAATATTTAAGAAGTATTTAGATGTGCACTTACAATGTGAAGGCATACAAGGCTATGGGTCAAGTGCTGGAAAATGGGATTATAACAGTTGGGTGATTGATTTTGAGTAGAATGGACATGATGGGCCAAAGAGCCTTTTCGTGTACTGCAAACCTTTATGAATCTATGACAATGTCTGAATCCCATGATGGGTAGGGCAAGGAGAAAGTCCTGAATCTACACCAGCCAGAATGGGGATTTAATGGCACGTTGTTGGCATCATCATGCAGTATGCTGGCCATCCAGCCAACTGAACCAATGGAGCTCAAGCTGCCATGGAAATATTCATACATATGCATATATACACATACATATATACACACATATGTTCTAGCCTGGGACTAAGAATAGTGATGCTAAAGGCTGCAATTTCTTTTTATCACTGGTCTGATCAGGAATCTGATCTGTTTTCACTGCTTGTCATTCGTATATGTTGGAAGGACTTACAGATGTGACTCACATGTTTAGCTGTGTTGTGAACACACTTTCCTTGGCTTAGAGTAGATCCAAAAGCCTAGCAGCCCAGAACCTTGGATTAAGAAGCCATGAGGCTACCACTGGAACCTGACAACATCTATATGTTAATGCCAGTGAGCCGCTTGTACTTGAACAGGATTCAAAACAACTGCAATCTCAGCCTATTGAGATATTGTTAACAGCTTTCAGTATCCTTGAGATGATGAGGAGAGAGATCAGCCAGACATCCAACCCTTGAATGCCAACAAGTGATATTGTATGGAAAACACTTTATTATAACAGTAGAATATATAAGTTATAATATCTTTCATTGCCTAATATTATTGTGGTATTATCAAAAGAAATAGGGGCAGGTGGAAAGCATTCACTGTCTCAAGTCTGGTCCACCATTCAGTACAATTATGGTTAATCACGTACGTCAACTCTACTTTCCTGGCCACTGCTGAGAAAGCTTTATTCCCCGAGAGATCAACAATCTATTGATCTCTGTCTTAAACATATTCACCAATGCAAAATCCACAGCCCTCTAAGGTAAAGAGTTTGAAAGATTTACAACTCTAAAACACCTTACTAAATTTGTAAAATCATGTTGACTTTGTCTGATAGCACCATGATTTTTCTAAGTCATTGTTAATAGTAAATTAATACTAAGTATCAGAATTTTCTTGATAACTAATATTAGGTTAAATGACCTGTAATTTTCTGTTAACTCTCTATTTTCTGTCCTGAATAATTGTGTTATATTTGCTGACATACAGTTTACCGGAAGGAGATTCCACACTGGTGCCAAGTAACATCATTAACAAGAGAGAATCTAATTATGGCTTCTTGATACTCAATGGCATCACCATTGTTCAGCACAGAACTCTACCCCACTCCTCCATCCATCCCGTGCTCCCCCCAATCCCACCATTGACTCGAAAGTGAATTGGATTAAACTTATAAAAACTGAGGCTGCAAGACCAGCGAGCGGCCAGGAATTCTACGACAAGTAACTCAGTTCCTGACTTCCCAAAGCATGACAAGGCACAAGTCAGGGTGTTTTGGAATATTCTCACTTGCCTGTGTGGTCCATGCTTCAGACCAGTTGACATATTAAAAATACTTTACCCAAGCATTCCCAACATTGAGATGGACAAAGGGACACAGAATTCAGTTTTTGGTTCAACTCAATTTTGTTAGTAAAGTATTTCTTGGGTTGCTGTATGGCCTTTTGCCATGAGTCTTTCTGCGAGTCATCGCAGAGGGGGTGCCTTCCAAGTTTGTGTTCTTACCCCGCTCTCCCTGGACATTCCTGAATGTTCTGTTTGTTTTGGCCAATTAGGGTCATGAACAGGGTTCAAAGCATCCAATGGGATCGTGCCAACATACTTCACTGTTCCCATGCCGGCGAGTTATAATTCCACAGCCTCAGGCACTGGCTGGAAGTCAAGGTGCCAGAAAGCCTGATCAGAACTTCTCTAATGCACAACCCTAGGGATGGTTGTAACTGATATCCTTTGAACCTTTGTGTGCTCCTTGAACTCGGTTTCCACTGGTCTCTAGCTGATAAATGTTATTTAATTTAGTTTGGCCAATTTTTGTCTGGCTTGATTTCTCCGGCTGTGGGGATCAATTTGGAAAGTCCAATAGGAGCCCGTGTTCACTTGACCACAAGTTTTGGTAAGATTATAAGAAATTCTTACCTCCAGTTATCTCCAATTGAGAGCTAATTAAGAAATTAGGTGAAGTTGTAGATTTTGAAAAACTTGAAGTCAATTCAAATATTAAGCACAAGTATCTGAACTGTGTGAAGCCTTTGGTTGGTTTTTGTTACTGCAGTATTACTTTGACTGGAGCCTTTGCATCTGTTTTTGATCAATCAATTTTAATTATCCATTTAATTATCTAGAAGTCAATTCCGGTTGGTTTCTACATTGATCCTAATGGGAAGAATTGTACCGTCTGATTCTGTCTTGTCTCATACTTCACAACATTTTAACAAACTACACTTAATAAGAAAACTGGAATGTAGCTTTGTCTCGTCTTAAGTTTCCTTGAATTAATTCAATTCTTTTAGTAAAGATCAGGGATTTTTCTGCATTGAGTACATTTTAGAAGGATTTATAATGAAACACGCATTTTCACATCCTCTTATATAAGCTACATCAGCCATCAATTTTGTCTCCCACGTGTTCAGACTGTTTCATAACATGTACCATTGAAAACCTGATTTATAAGCTGCACTAAAGCAAAAGAACCAAACGCTGAACTTCAGGTTAATATTTTCTGATTTATACTAAGCATGGACAGAAAATCAATGTGAGTATTTTAGTAAATGTCTCACAGCTTGCAAATGAAACACACAGCACTACTGGGAAGGAGAAACCTTTCAAATTTGTTTGAACCTTTCAATGTTTAGTCTAAGTTCCCTAATTCGTCCTGATGGACCCTTATGAGAAAGCACTCACCGAAACATATGAACCTTTATCTTATGCAATGACTTCAGTTGGTCTTTTCCATGGAAGTTGTAAATTGTTCAATGGTTTCATTTTATTTTTGTTAGTTTTTATTTAGTACCATATCTCCATATTTATCTACAGGTTTCACAACTTTATTTTCTGGCCTTATGAGATGCCAGAGTCACCACGTCACAGCAACAGAAAAGTTACAAAGAGTTACATAGGAATTGGAGTAGATTTGTAGCTCGGGGTGTGGATGTTGAGGTTGGTTGACTCGCCGAGCTGGTTTGTTGTTGTTCTGCAGACGTTTCTTTACCCTGCTGGGTAACATCATCAGTGCAGCCTCCGATGAAGCACCGTTGTGTTTTCCTGCCTGGTTTTTAAACTCTGGACTCCGTTGAGCTGGATTACCTCACTTCTGGTTTTCCTCGACGATGGAGTGTATATGGGTCAAGTTCTATGTGTTTATTGATGGCTTTCTTAGTGGAGTACCAGGCTTCTAGGAATTCCCCTGCCTGTCTCTGTTTTGCTTGTCCCAGGATCTTGGTGTTGTCCCAGTCAAATTGGTGGTTCTCCTTATCCATGTGGATAGAGATGAGTGAGTATTTGTTGTGTCTTTTTGTAGCCAATTGGTGTTCGTGTACCCTTGTTGTTAATTTCCTTCCTGTTGTCCGATGTAGTGTTTGTCACAGTCTCTGCAGGGAATCTTGTATACGACATTGGTCCTGTCCACAGTGGGTAGTGGGTCTTTGGTTCAGGTGAGCAGTGTCGTAGAGTTGATGTGGATTTTAGGAAATTATGGGGAGTCATGAATGGTGCTGAACATTGTGCAATCATAGGCGAACATCCCCACCTCTGACCTTATGATGGAGGAGAGGTCACTGATGAAGCAGCTGAAGATGGTTGGGCCTAGGACACTACACTGAGGAACTCCTGCTGCTATGTCCTGGAGCTGAGATGATTGACATCCCACAACCACAACCATCTTCCTATGTGTCAGGTATGATTCTAACCACCGGAGAGTTTGCCCCCGATACACATTGATTCCAGTTTTGCTAGGGGTCCTTGATGCCACACACATCGAATGCAGCCTTGATATCAAGGCCTGTCACTCTCACCTCACCTCTGGAATTCAGCTGTTTTGTCCATGTTTGAACCAAGGCTGCAATGAGGTCAGGAGCTGAGTGGCCCTGGTGGAACCCAAACTAGGCACCACTGAGCAGGTTATTTCTGAGCAGGTGCTGCTTGATTAGTACTGTTGATGACACCTTCCATCACTTTACTGATGATCGAGAGGAGACTAACAGGGCGGTAATTGGCCGGGTTGGATTTGTCCTACTTTTTATGTATGGGACATACTTGTGCAATTTTCTACATTGTCAGGTAGATACCAGTGTTGTAGCTGTACTGGAACAGTTTGGCTAGGGGAGTGGCAAGTTCTGGAGCACAAGTCTTCAGTACTATTGCCGGAATGTTGTTGTCAGGGCCGGTAGCCTTTGCAGTATCTAGTGTCTCAACCATTTCTTGATATCATGTGGAGTGAATCAAATTGGCTGAAGACTGGTATCTGTAATGCTGGGGACCACCGGAGCAGGCCAAGATGGATCATCCACTCGGCACTTCTGGCTGAAGATTGCTGCGAATGCTTCAGCCTTATCTTTTGCACTAATGTGCTGGGCTCTTCCATCATTGATGATGGGGATATTTGTGGAGCCTCCTGCTCCAGCGAGTCATTTAATTGTCCACCACCATTCACGACTGGATGTGGCAGGACTGCAGAGCTTAGATCTGATCCGTTGGTTGTGGGATTGCTTAGCTCTGTCTATCACTTGCTGCTTATACTGTTTGACATGCAAGTAGTCCTGTTTGGTGGCTTCATCAGGTTGATACCTCATCTTCAGGTATGCCTGATGCTGCTCCTGGCATGCCCTCCTGCACTCTTCATTGAACCAGGGTTGATCCCCTAGCTTGATGGTAATGGTTGAGTGGAGGATATGCTGGGCCATGAGGTTACAGATTGTATTCGAGTACAGTTCTGTTGCTGTTGATAGCCCACAGCGTCTCATGGATGCCCAGTCTTGAGTTGCTAGATCTGTGCGAAGTATGTCCCATTTAGCACAGTGATAGTGCCACACAACACGATGGAGGTTGTTCTCAAGGTGAAGGCAGGACTTCGTCTCCACAAGGACTGTGCGATGGTCACTCTTACTGATGCTATCATGGACTGCTGCAAAACTATATGTGTTAATACAAGATGGGTTACATGAGATAAAGATAAAAGTTGCTACATAATATTGTGATATAGTGACGACAACAAAATTCTAGTTTTAACATGGTCAGGACTTTGTAGCAATACCAACAATTGGTAGCATGTAGCTGGGGCAAAGTATTATCACCAATCCTCTTTTCTATGCTGGTGTAGTTTATTTCATGATAGAAACAACTATAAGTTACATTAGATGGTTATACACAAAGACAGAATCAGAGAAAGCCAGAGGTGGCATGTCTGCTCCAATCATTGATTTGTGCTAGGGATCTTCTTCTCTACCCAAAGATTGTGTGACATCATCAGATTGGGCGGAACCTAAAGCAATGTTCAATATCAGCACTGCCCCATTATTTTACTGCCCCAACCACCAAGATTTTTCCTTGTAGTTGTATAGTTAATAGTTTCCCTATTTACACTTCCAGCATATAACTACTTTTACATTTACCACTATCCTATCTCTGTTCAAATCTCTGACTTCACATATTCAGGCAGTCTGGATGCTTCATAATTCTTCCAGGGTGCATTTTCTTCAGACATGAAAGATTAATAAGTCTGAGGACTTATAAGTTTGAGGACTGTCGACATTGATTCTGATCTTGACTTGGATTGGTCTCTATCTGATTTCCCCATTGATGAATCTTTTACCTCTTGGATCTCCTTCACTGAGGGTATTGTTTCAATCTATAGGATGTTTCATGCCCCAAATTTCCTTTGAAAAGAAAGTCTTTCCTGTTAATTCAGGCACTTATCCCACAACCTTACATGAGAATATTTTATCCAATGAAACTTTCCCGTGCAAGGCAGCTGCACACGAAACAAGTGTTTTCTCTCTGGGATTTTTAGACCTGGTACATTCTTCTTAATCATATCCTGAATGTATGTATATTGGTATGGCTTTCATAGTCACATACGGCTCATCTCTATTGTGTTCAAGCAAATTTTAATTCTCAATCTGCTGACTCATCTGTTTTGAAGTGTGTGAGCTCTTCAGTTCATTTGGTTGATTAGGTTTGCTGCTTTCATTCCTCATCTATGGGTCACCCTACCAGGGAACTGAACAACTGGCCAGCTTAAAGTCAAGTCATTTGACCAAACATATTGCATCTGGAATGTAAAGCCTTACACTTAGAAAAAAAAACAAAGAAAATTACAATCCAGGAACAGGCCCTTCAGCCCTCCAAGCCCGCACCGACATGCTGCCCGTCACAACTAAAACCCCCTACCCTTTCGGGGACCATATCCCTCTATTCCCATCCTATTCACATATTTACCAAGACGCCCTTTAAAAGACTCTGTAGTATCTGCTTCCACTACCTCCCCCGACAGCAAGTTCCAGGCACCCACCACCCTCTGTGTAAAAAAAAAATTTGCCTCGTACATCATCTTTAAACCGTGCCCCTCGCACTTTAAACCCATGGACCCTGATAACTGGCTTTTCCACCCTGAGTAAAAGCTTCTGACTGTCCATGCCCTTCATAATCTTGTAGACCTCTATTAGGTTGTCCCTCAGCCTCCATCGTTCCAGTGAGAACAACCCCAGTTTCTCCAACCTCTCCTCATAGCTACTGCCCTCCATACCAGGCAACATCCTGGTAAATCTTTTCTGTACCCTCTCCAAAGCCACCACATTCTTCTGGTAATGTTGTGACCAAAATTGAACACATTATTCCAAATGCAGCCTAACTAAGGTTCTATGAAGCTGCAACATTACCTGCCAATTTTTAAACACAATGCCCTGGCCAATGAAGGCAGGTATGCCAAATGCCTTGTTGACTACCTTCTCCACCTGCATTGCCATTTTCAGTGACCTGTGGACCTGTACACCCAGATCCCTCTGCCTATCAGTACTCTTAAGGGCTCTGCCTTTTACTGTATATTTTCCATCTGGACTAGACCTTCCAAAATGCATTACCTCACATTTTTTCTGGATTAAACTCCATCTGCCATCTCTCTGCCCAAGTCACCAACCGATCTATATCCAGCTGTATCCTTTGACGGTCCTCATCGCTATCCACAATTCCACCAGCCTTTGTGTTATCAGCAAACTTACTAATCAGACCAGCTACATTCTCCTCCAAGTTATTTATATGTATTACTTCCCTTCAAAATAAGAAAAATATAGGGTCTTGGCTATCTTCTTAATATATTTTGAGGGGTTTTCATCTGTCCATAATATATTAATGGGCCCTAATCAAAGGAAGGGGATTTGCAGGGACAGTGAGCTCATTGTCATTAATTTGTAATTAGCAAGATATGAATCACAAAGCATTTTGTTCAATTATTCACTTACATAGCGCTACAACAGTGAATAAACTTCAATAAGGTCACCACTCAATGTCCTACACTCCAGTGAATACAGTGTTGTACAAGGTATGATAATTAAACTCTTTAACAGGATTATAACAAACTGTTTGTACAAGAACCAAAGGTGTCTTCACATTAATATCACAACCGGTATCCAAAGATCCCATACAACAGCCAGACAATTGTTTCTTATCCCAAATTATATCATAATAGTTAACTTTCAATGCTACAAAATAACCGAAGGTTTTTGGAATTAGTCAAAAGCTGACAGAACTGGGCTGAGTGGAAGGTACATTCCTAGAACTGCGTGCAGTTCCAGTCGCTCTGTTGTGGAAAGAATATTATTAAACTGGAGTGGGTTCAGAAAAGATTTACCAGGATGTTGCCGGGAATGGAGGATTTCAGTTCTAAAAGTAAGCTGGATAGGCTGGGTCGTTTTTCACTGGAGTGTAGGAGGTTGAGTGGAGACCTTATCAAAGTTTATAAAATCATGAGGGACATAGATAACGTGAATAGCAAAGATCTTTTACCCTAGGTCAGGGAGTTCAAAACTAGGGAGCATATTGTCAAGGTGAGAGGAGAATGATCAAAACAGGGCTTGAGGGACAACCTTTTTTTCACAGAGAGTCATTCACGTATGGAATGAACTTCCAGAGGAAGTGATGGATGTAGGTACAGTTACAATGTTTAAAATACATTTGAATAGTTACATTAATAAGGAAGGTTTGAAGTGATGTGGGCTGCACACAGGCATGTTTGACTAGTTAGTTGGGGAATATGGTTGGTATGGACTGTTGGAGCAAAGAGTAGTGTCCATGCTGTATGACTCCATGAAGAATGGCTCTGATTCAGTATTTTGTTAAAGAAAAGTAAACAACAAGTTCTAGCTGGAAAGAATAAACAAGCATTTATCTCTGCAAAATTGGCTACATTTTCAAAGAGCCCAATTTCAAACTGGACACAAATTAGTCAGAGATGTGTTGCTTAGCCAAATTTCAGGAACTTGTGCAGGGTGGCAGTCAGTTCAATTAAAATGTGGATTGAGAATTGTCTTGAGAATTGTGGCTGGCTTAACATCACTCTGGGTTGAAAGGTAACTTATTAACAGCCATAAGAGGTGCATGAATCATTTCTTAAGATTGAATTTTACAAGCTATTAGCACTGATTACCTGCAATGAGTCAACAGTCTCAGGATATGGAAAAACAGTTGGATGACATTTTTTCTAAATTATAAGAGCTTCTAACTTCTCTTGCACTGAATGTGTGAATGTACCTTACACACAGCCCAGGTCAGTCCTTTGACTCATTTCCAAAACCAAACTCAATGGCCGATGTAAGATACTGTCCATTGAAATGATCCGTGTAGAAGATTGTGCTTAGAAACTAGCCTTGCAGAATATAGAGAGAGTAGGAACTGTAGATGCTGGAGAACCTGAGATAACAAGGTATAAATCTGGATGAACACAGCAGGCCAAGCAGCATCAAAGGAGCAGGAAGGCTGACGTTTTGGGCCTAGACCTTTCTTCAGAAAATGAAGAACTTTTTTTGAAGAAGGGTCTAGGCCCGAAACGTCAGCCTTCCTGCTCCTCTGATGCTGCTTGGCCTGCTGTGTTCATCCAGCTCTACAGCTTGTTATCTTACAGAATATAGCTCAGGATTCAAAACTTGTAGTTAATACAATTTAAGATCTTAAATACAATTTAAGATTAAAAACAAAACTGCAAAATCTACTCAGATCTTTCATGTCTGTTGTTCTCCATCCCACTTCTGAGTGGAAATCTCAAATTTTAAATTTAATGTTGATTTCACTCTCTGTAGCTTTAACATTGTATTCTTCGCTCTGTTCTATTACCCTACACATTTTGTATTGTATGATCTGCCTGCACTGCATGCAAAATAAAACTTTTCACTGTACCTAGGTACATATGAGGGGCAAGGAGTACTACTAGAACTGGACACAGTACACCAGAAAAGGCCTCAAAAATGTCCTGTTCAACTTTAACATGATGTCCCAACCCCTATACTAAAAAGGCCTAAGCAATGAAGGTAACCATGTTAAAAGCCTTCTTAACCTATAAAGTCTACATGTGACGCAAACATCAAAGAATTAAGTACACAAACTCCTCGGTCTCTCTGTTCTACGACACCATCCAAGGCCCCACTTTTGATTATGTGAATCCTGCCCTTGTTTGTTATGCCAAATTGCAATACTTCATATTTATCCAAATTAAACTCCATCTACCACTCTTCAGCTCAGTAAAAAGACTGTAAATGAAGGTATGAGAAGGAGAAATCGGTCATGTTCCTCTAAGAGCAAACTCAACGAGGCACAAACATGATCAACTGTAGAGAAAGAGGGTGGAGTGAGAGAGAGAGAGGGGGACGAGAAGTAAGTGAAGGAAGAGGGGGAAGGTTAAGGAGGCAGGAATGTCTGGGATTTGGCTAAGGGATGGAGGGAACAATATGTAGGAGGTGGAAGGGGCTGAGGGATAGAGGATTTGGAGGGAAGGGTGGAGTTGGTGGAAGGTGAGGGGGTTTGAGGGAAGATAGGGGAGGGTGATGATGGTGAGGTAGGGATGCCATGGGGAGGTGAGGGGGAAATGGATCTGAGGTGGGGAGATGGGAAGGGGGTTGAGACCAGGACAGTGGGAAGGGAGGGGATGGAGTTGGGTGTTAGGGAAAAGTATACAGGTGAAAGGCAGTGAAAGACTGGCATGGAAGTAAAATGGTTTATTGAACTTAACATGAGAATGAATTGCACTGGATGCACTGCCAAAAGGGAAGTCAAAGCAGACTCAATCAATAATAAAGTTCTAAAGGGAATCTGATAAATACTTGGAAAATGAAAAGAACAGTAGATCTAAAGAGAAAGATCCAGAATATGGGACAAACTGCCACAGGCAAAATGGGCCTAATGCTCGCCATCTAGCCTAAGGGGTATCAACTTGAGTGACACTTTCATTAATCCCAACTATTTGTTTAAATTTACTTTGGTTTGGGATTGGACTCTACTTCAAAATGTGGGTGTCCTTCAGTTCTGAGGGAATCCTTGTATGATGCAGGTAGAAAAGGAAACGGTTTGGGCCATTGTATGTGTGTTGAGTCTGTTGAAACACAATTTTGTTTCCCTTAGAATTTATCCAATTCACTTCAAAAGTGATTTTGAATTTGTTTCAACCAAACTTACAGGCAGCATATTCCAGATCATGACTTTTTTTTTTCTTTCTTGAAATAATTTTTTAAAGTTTATATATTTATGGTACTCTAGTGGAACACAGTACAAAGCAAACTTGGAGTGTTAAGTTTTCTCTTAAATGTATCTTTTCTTTTCCCCCTCCTTCCTAAGAATTGCTCAAAATGATTGAGATAATTTGCAACGATCGTTTAGGAGAAAAAGTTCGAGTGAAATTCAAGTATCCTTTTAAGATGGCTAATAAAACTAATACTGAATTTTTAAACCAGAATATTACTTCCTTTCACTATGTTAGTTAAGCGAACTCATTTAAGTGGCTGAACTGCAGCTTGTGGCAGTGTTATCTGTGTTATTGTCCGCAGGTTGAGATGTTGAGATGATGGCTCGGTGGTTAGCGCTGCCTCGCAGCACCAGGGAGCTGGGTTTGATTCAACCCTTGGGTGACTGTCTACGTGGATTTCCTCCGGGTGCTCTGGTTTCCTCCAACAGTCCAAAGATGTGCAGTTTAGGTGGTTTGGTTATGGTAAGTTGTCCCGTAATGTTCAGGCGAAATAGCTATGGTAAATGTGAGGTTACAGAGATAAGGTGGCAGGCAAGGATGCTCTCTGGGTGGTTAGTGCAGAGTTTATTGGCCAAATGGCCTCTATTTGCATTATAAGAAGCCTATAATTCTCTGACTTGGCCTTCACAGCCTTCTGTAGGAGACAATTCCACAGATTCACGATGCGCTGAAGAAATGTTTCCTTATCTCAGTCCTAAATGTATCCTGAGACTGTATGCCCTTGTTCTAGATTTCAGAGAAAACATGGTACCTGCGTGCAGTCTGCCCAGCCATGTTGGAATAGACCATGAAGCTACAGAACAGGATGACTTGTCAGCCAACCAGCATAAGTAGCAAGAGATAGAGAGGGCTAGTGTTTCCACAACTAATGAATCACATCAAACCTCTGCTGTCCTGCAACATCCAGTCAAGAATGGTAGTGAATAATTAAATAATTCACTAGAGGAGGCGGATCCTCAAATATCCCAATCTTCAATTATCGGGAAACCCAGTACATCAGTACAAAAGATCAGACTGAAGCATTTGCAACAACGTATGGCTAGAAGTGTCCGCGGCATGATCTATCTCAGCCTCCCAAGAAGTCGTCAGCATCACAGATGCCAATATCAGTCAATTCAATTCATTCCAAGTAGTATCAAAAAGGGCTAGAAGCGGTGGATAGAGCAAAGTCTACAGGCGTTGAAAACATTCCAGCAATAGGACTGAAGACTTGTGCTTCCAAACTCGCCAAGCTCTTCCAGTATAGTTACAAAATTGGTAACTACTCAGCAAATTGCCCAGGTACGTGCTGTATATCAAAAGCTGGACAAGTCCAAACTGGCCCATTACTGCACTGTCAGTCTGATCTCAATCATCCATAATGTGATGGAAGATGTCAACAGCAATGCTGTCTAGCAGCACTTGCCTAGCAATAACATACTCACTGATGCTCAGTTAGTGTTCTGCTAGGGCCACTTAGCTCCCGACCTCATTATAGCCTTGATTCAAACGTGGACAAAAGAGCTGAATTCTGAGGGTATAGTGAGACTGATGGCCTTTGACATCGAGGCCACATTTGAGCAAGTGTCGTCAAGGAGCCTTAGCAAAACTAGAGTCAAGGGGAAACCAGGGGAAAATGATCTTTTGGTTGGAGTCATATGTGTCACAAAGGAAGATGGTTGTGGTTGTTAGGGGTCAGTCTTTTCCACTCCAGGACATCTCTGTAGGAGTTCTTCAAGGTAGATTCCTTGGACCATCAATCCTCGGCTGCATCATCAATGAGCATCCAACAGAAGGTTAGAAGTGGGGATGTTCGCCAATGATTGCACAATGCTCAGCACAATTCACATATCTTCAGATATTGAAGCAGTCCGTGTGCAAATGCACCAAAACCTGGACAATATTCAGACTTGAGTTGATCAGTGGCAAGTAATATTGATAATACATAAATAGCAGTCAATGACCATCTCCAACACATGAGAGTTTAATGATCGTCCATTGTCATTACCATCGCTGTATCCTCCACTACCACCATCCTGGGATTTACCATTGACCAGAAACTGAACTGAACTAGCCATACAACTACTCCAGTTACAACAGCAGGCCAGAAGCTCGAAATCCTACGGTGAGTAACTCCCCCCTGACATGCCAAAACCTGTTGACGATCTACAAGGCAAAAGTCAGGAATGTGATGGAATACACCCCACTTGCCTGGAAGACTGGGGCTCCATCAAGAAGTGAAGACAACATCGAGGACACAGCAACTTGCTTGATTAGCATAACATCCACAAACAACCACTCCCTCCACCATTGATGCTTAGTAATAGCAGCGTCGAACATTCTCGAGACGCACTGCAGAAATTCACCAAGAGTTTTTACAAAGCAGCATGCAAACCAACAACCACAACCCTCTAGAAGGACAAGTCAGCAGATACACTGTCGCCTGCATTTCCCCTTAAAGCCACTCACCATCCTGACTTGGAAATATAATGCCATTTCTTCAGTGTCACTGGATCAAGATCCTGGAACTCCGTCCCTGACGGCATTGGGGTCTACCAACACCAAATTGACTGCAGCAGTTCAAGAAAGTTCACCAGAGTCTTTTCAAGGGCAAACAGGGATGGGCAATAAATGCTGGCTCAGTTAATGATGTCCATATCTCATGATATAATTAAAAATTGCAACATGTTCTGAGTATGCATAGCACAAATTCACTGCTTTAAAATGACACAAAACTGAAAGAACAAAAGGAAGACTGTAATAAACTCCAGGAGGATGTAGGCAGGCTGGTGAAATGGCAGTTTACAGTTCATTGTAGAGAACTGTAGAGAGGTACTTTTTTTTTATTTGTTCATGGAATGTAAGCATCACATCTCAGTTATCATTGGGAAGATGTTGGTAAACCAAGTTATTGAAATGTGACAATTTGTCGATTTGGTCTGACCAGTCCATGACGGCCATAATCCCGCACTAAACTAATCCCACCTGCCTGCTCTTAACCTACATCCCCACAAACCTTTCCTACTTATCTAAGTACCTTTTAAACATAACTGTGCCCACATCCACCACTTCCTCTGGCAGTTAATTCCACGCACAAACCACCCTCTGTGTAAAAATAAAAATTGCCCCTCATGTTTGTTTTTTTTAACGTCTCTCTTCTTACCTTAAAAATATGTCCACTAGTCTTGAAATCTGCCATCCAAAGGAAAAGACACCTCCCATTATGTGTGACTGTACTCACAATGCTGTTTGGACCGGAGTTCCATGACTTAGATAAAACAACAGTGATATAACAATGACATATACCAAGTCAAGATGGTCTGTAACTTGAAGAGGAACTTGTAGATGTGGTGCTCCCCTACGTTTGCTACCCATGTTTTTCGAGGAAGATATTGAGAGTTTGAACAGTGCTTTGAAGGAGGCTAAGCAAATTACTGCATGGTATAAGTCAAGGTCAGAAATCACATGACTCCAGGTTAGTCCAACAGATTTGTTTGAAAACACAAGCTTCCTGAGCCTTGCTCCTTCTTCGGGTGTTAGAGAGGTGGTATCAGGCACAGAATTTATAAGTAAAAGATCAAAGGGTTGCACCACTGATGAGGATGTATTAAACAAACCTAAGATGCTGTTAAATCTTTAATAAGTTAGAAGGTTTTAATTGATTAATATGTATACGTAAATCCCTGAATTCCCTTCAATGACATGGTCTTTGCCTGATACTTCAGCAACATGAGCATTACTCACTACTCATCAGCCCAAACCTCAATATTGTCCTGGTCCTTCTGCATGCAGGCACAGACTGCTTCAATAACTGAAGAGTTGCAAGTAGGTCTAAACACCCTACAATTATCAATAAATATCCCCACCTCTAGCCTTACTGATGAAGCAGCTGAAGAGATGAATAGGCTGAAGAGACTACTGTGAGGAACTCTTGCACTGATGTCCTAGAGCTGAGAGGATTGATTTCCAACAACCACAACCATCCTCCTTCATGCTAGGTATACTGACCGGTGGAGAGTTTTTCCCTTACTTCCATTGAATTCAATTTTGTCTTTGGGCTCTATGGTGCTCCATTTCACCAAATGCTGCATTGAAATCAAAGAAAGTCACTCTCATCTCGTCTTGAGATTCAGTTTTGCCATCCATGTTTAGTGGGATGTGTGAGGACTAAGTGGCACAATTTTAAGGGTGGCACAGAATCAGAGTGATCTAGGGTGTATGTAATACCAAAACGGTGATTTTTAAAAATGGACTATTAACTTGCAAATTCCATTGTCTGAGTTTTATGCCTGCACTTGAATGGATTGAAATGGTTTTAAAAAAGGAGCCAAAGCACGAACTTAAAATAGTTGTAGCAATCCCATAACCACATAGGTTAGTCAAACGTTATAAAATTGACATAGAATAGACAAAATTATACAGAACTGAAGCTAACATTTTATCAAAAGACATTAAAACCAAGCAATCCATTCAGGCCTGAAAGGGTCTTCAACATCTATTTTAGTTTACAGTTTTCTGAGAATTTTTACATATTGACGTGGAACTTTGCTTACAAATACAAAATTTAAAAAAGTAACTTCCACAGATGAAATGCACAAAAGTAAGCTTATGTCTCAACAGGCTGTTTGCAACAGAACGGAAGAGATGGATTTTTGACTGAAAAGCTGGAACCAACTGGGGAAAATGCTCTCAGGCCTCTCCAAAAGGAACGTGGTTCTGATAATACTGATTAAAAGAAACACCACAGCATTAACATTCAAAGGACAGCAAAAATAAGTGCCACTACTGCTGATTCAATATTCCAACTAAACAACCATGGTCACAGGTGAAAACCTTGCAACTCAAGGACACTCTAAGGACTTGAAACTGGACTTTTCTTTTCTCTCCTTTTTTTAAAACTGAACACAATTCCTTTTAAATTTTGTCCCTGTTTGTGCGCTTCACACTCTGTCTTTATTATTATTTCTTGGGGTTAGCAAATGGTAAAACTGTTCTTTCCTTCTTTCAAGAAATCTTGTAATTAGTTTCTTAATGCTGCAATAGAAATTAGTTCACACTATTTTAATGGGAGTGAGATATAACTTCATGTTGAAAAGAGCTTGAATAATTATTCTGGCCAACCAAGAAAATTGAAAAGAAGGGATCTGATTCACCCATTCTCACTTTTTCATAAGAATACACAATCTTTGAAATTAACAGAGCAGGCTAAGAGAGCTATTTAAAAAATAGAATGATTAGCTTCGTAAATAGTGGCCTAGATTGCAAAAGCAAGGAAATTAAATTAAACATTTATAATTCAATGTGATGTTCAATGCTCTCCAGTTTAGGGAGAACGTCAAGACATTGGAGAAAGAGGAGAATAACTTTATTATATGCAAGGGACACGCGATAATTACAGAACTTTGTCATCAAAGCTGAATCATTCTTCTATGAGTGCGGCTTGCTAATGTGCAAATGGTAACTTGTTAAGAGTGGGAATTCAGTGCAAAAGGGGGAAGGAGGTGCGAAGAGCTAGCATTCCCTTTGTTGCTGAGTCCTTTGAGTACAGGAGCTGGGGCATCATGTTGTGATTGTACAGGATATCGATGCGGCCTCTTCTGGAGTACTGTGTCCAGTTCTGGTCAGCCAGTTATAAGAAGGATACTATTAAGCTGAAGAGGATTCAGAAGAGATTTAGCAGGATGTTGCCAGGTATGGAATGTTTGAGTTATAAAGAAAGACTGGAAAGGCTCGGATTTTTTTTTGCTGGAGCACAAGAGGTGAAGGGAGACCTTATAGAAGTTTATAAAATAATGCGAGGTACAGATAGAATTGATGCTAGTTGTCTTTTCCCTAGGATGAGGGATTTCAAGACTAGGAGGCACATTTTTAAGGTGAGAGGAAAGAGATTTACAAATGACATAAGGGTTAAACTTTTTACACAGATGGTTCGCATGTGGAATGAACTTCCTGAGGAAATGGTCGATGTGGGTACAATTACACTGTTTAAAAGACATTTCAATAAGTACGTGAATCGGAGAGGTTTAAAGGGACATGGGCCAGGACGAGGCAGGTGGGACTAGTTTAGTTTGGGATTATTTTCAGCATGGACTGGTTGGACTGAAGGGTCTGTTTCCATGCTGGATGATTCAATGGCTATATGTATTGTTTAAGTTAGGAATCTATGCCATGATAATATGATTTAAACAATTAATTATAAGATAAAGTCACCACAGTGCCACCCTTTAATTACAAGGAGACACAACTAATGGTGAATTCAACACACCCCTGGAGAAGGTGGGCCTCTGATGATAACTTCATGGGTTATGGAAATCAAACCTGCACTCTGCATCAGAGACCAACTGCCCAGCCAAATGAACTAACTGGGCCCAAGCTAACTAAATTAGTGTTTTTAACATAATGAACATTCCAACTATTTTCACAGAAGAGTTATGTTTTATGACTCAATCTCCCAATTTCAGCAGTGTTGCAAGGTCAACATTTATTGCCTCTTCCCAGTTGTCTTTGAATAGATGCTCAAGTACAAGTTATAAAGTAAAAATGGACATTCAACCTCACAATATTTTGTTAGGCCTGATGGCCAAATGTTTTATCAGAGATAAGTTTTAAGGAGCATCTTCACAAAAGTCGGATAGTGTTGAAGGATGATTCCAGAGTTCAGAATATAGATAAGTAATTGGACAGCCACCAGTAAGGAAGCAATTATGCTTCACTGATGCTCAAGAGATTGGAATTAAATGAGAACTGATATCTCAGAGGATACCAAGGACGCTGGAATTTAGCTGCGTGTAGATTGATGGAGCTCAGCCCATTTTCTTTAGTGCGCGCAATGTTAACAAGGTTATTTAACAGAATTACTGAAAGTTATGCAAAGGTTTGACGGTTGTCATGTCACAGATGGGAAGAGTGCACTGGAAATCAATCTCCACAATTTCACACAAAAAAAGAAGTTGCTGGAAGCTCAGCAGATCTGGCAGCATCTGTGAAGAAAAGAATCAGAGTTAACGTTTCAGGTCCGGTGACCCTTCCTCAGAACTGAGCTTCCACCAACTTCTGTTTTTGTTCCTGATTTACAGAATTCTCAGTTCTTTCAGTTTTTACCCAGTATTCCACAAGAAGATGTATATAAATGACCAAATTAATTGCTAAGATATTTATTTTCCTGACTTTGACCACTACCTAAAATAAACTCACACCAGCTTACATTAATAAACAAGGAAACAAATCTTCTTTACAATACCAAATTTATTGTTTTACAAGTGGCAAAACAGATTATTAATTACTGATATGCACACCTAAACAATATCCCTTTTAAATCCCAACATGCACGCGCTTATGCATTCACAAATAGGACAAATGGAGAATTCTGTAGAAATCTCGTGGCTGCGAAATAGAAGCAAATATGATCAATTTCCATGAATCAAGGGTCAAAATTCAAAATCAATGGATGATAGAGGTGACCTTCTCACAGTTCTTTTGGTTTCTGGTGATGATCTGACATTGTTATTGACCACAGCAATCCTCAATTTGGGAGCTAGCTAGTTGGATTTTTTATTGAATAGGAAATTCTTCTTTTCAGTGCCTTTGAACGCTGGATTTCTTCTACTCACAAAGCGGGAGGCTTGTTTTGTTTTGCAGGCTGTTTGGAGGTCTCAGCGCAGCTACTCTTTCTCGGATCAATGACAAACTGCCATTTAACTATAAAGAATGTGCTAGGCAGTTTTTTTTTAACCGAAAGATACTTGGTTCCAGTTTGTCTCATTAAAGTAACAAATCCAGCAAAAGTTACGGGAACTTTTGTCAATAACAGACCACCATATAGTTCCACTTTCATCCTGTGCATCCAAAGAAGAGTGTAAACTTCCATATTCCAATTTATATTTTCAAAAAGCATTTATGTAGACCTTGCATAGCTTAAATATGGAGCAATCATTTCCAGTAGCAATGCAAGGAAAGGTATATAAAGCTAATCAATGTGAACAAGAATGCTTTGCCTGAAAAAGCTGCGAAACAGATTCAGTACATGCCTTTGCAAAAATACATACTAAATTTAAATAGAACTGTTTGCTGGTTAAATATACAGCTCTGTCCTATGTAATACATATTGCAAATGAGGGCCAATGAGAGCAAATGGCATAGTTCCAGGCATACTAACACCAGAATTAAACCTGACTTAAGAAGGCAGTAGAAAAGCCTTCTTATGATTTGTCAGTTCAGAAAGCAATTGACTTTACAGTCTGAACTTTAACAGAAACAATTAGAAGTTCTCCACTACGTAAACAAGAAACAATTCTGTAAGCTATCTTTCCATAGTTTCAGACAGAAAAAAAATCTGAGCTAATAGGGTGATGGCATGAGCATCAATGACAGTTTTCAAAAGAGAATCGGACAAATATTTGAAGGGAAAAGTTTTTATAGGACTACAAGGAAAGGGCAAAAGAATGGGACTAATTGAGTATGTCAGCAAAAGCCAAAACAGCTACAATGAGACCAATGATAGAGATAACCAGGTGTAGAGCTGGATGAACACAGCAGGCCAAGCAGCATCAGAGGAGCAGGAAGGCTGACGTTTCGGGCCTAGATGCTTCTTCTGAAATGGAACCAGCATTTTCAATTGGGTTGAAATTCCAATAATGTCTCCATTAACATAATCATTGTCATTTCTCTTTAATAATTTCTGAATCACAAGAATACACAGAAAAAGGACAGTTAATAAAGCAGAATGAGTGAAAGATGTGTTTCAGTAGATTAATGGTGTAATTAGGTGCTGCTTGAAATTTAACCTGAGTTCTGGAGAAAGAAACATACTAAGTTACAATGACAAAATTTGATAGAATACAGGATACTGCAGATGTTGAAAATCTGAAATAAATTGACAGAAAATCTCTTCTCAGATACAATGCTGACGCTCCTCTTTCAAGAGCAAGATCCAGAGAAGTTAACAAGCAGGTAACAACTTAAGAAGGCAGAAGCATGGTGAAAGGAAAAAGTTTTAGAAGACATTAAAAAAGGTACTTCGGATATAATAAAGATGTTTTTCTGTCAAGTCTGATTTTCAGAAACTGTGTTGTTGAGATGAAAATGTTAGATTGTTCACCTGTACTAACTCTCAATAAGACTTTCAACTGGAGACCTGAAGATAGTTACAGCACAAAAGATGGTTTTCACTCAATCACATTCCATTATTAGAACAATTCAAAATCAGGTCCCCCTGTTTTTCCCATCCATCGCTTCAGAGATTTACTTACCTTTCTCTTAAAGGCTATAGTGCTGTCCAATTCATTGGATCCTGGGGCAAAGTGCCCACAAATTACCAACAATTCTCTGTGTTGAGATATTTTTCTCATCATTAACATCATTATTTTTCTCATCATTAACTGCCTTAGTGAAAATTTGAAACTTTATCACTGAATTCCTAACCTACCATATAACCTTTCCGTAAAAGCTTAGCCCTCTAAGTTAAGCCTATGCACAGCCTGCATTAAATGACAATGTGCTAATGTTAAATGCCTACACTACTCAGTAGAGTGAAGAATATATGATCCTTCTGATGCTTAGCAGCTGATTCCTGTTTGAGTCAAAGACATTTCCAACTTCTTCTATTGTTGTTCCCATATCCAGGCATTAAATGACAGAGCACAGTGCAAATTGCTTGGTAGCCTGCTTGATGGATCTCTTTTGTCAGATGGTTTCACAGCTTTGAAGTCTTTTATAGTGAAGGATTCTCAGCAGGCTATGAGGGTTCTTGTTGCTACCTTTCTAGAGGGTGAATTTAAAGTTTCAACAGATTCGGGGACTCCTCTGTTTTGGAATCTCCAGATTACAGGGAATCGCTGTTAATTACCTGGGCTGATTTGCACCTAATTCAATAGTTTCTGTTGGAACTATGTCTGCAAGCATCTTCTAGCTAATTCTAAACAGGAGACAGAAAACATGGCCATCTCATCCTGTAGAAATAGTAAGAACTGCAGATATTGAAGTCAGATATAACACAGTGTGGAGCTGAAAAACACAACAGGCCAGGCAGCATCAGAGGAGCAGGAAAGGTGACATTTCTGAAGAAGGGTCCTGACCCAAAATATCAACCTTCCTGCTCCTCTGATGCTGCCCAGCCTTTCAGCTCCACACTGTGTTATCGCCATCTCATCCTGCGATCTCTTACAAGTTCAAAGTCCTTTTCCAAACAAAATGGCTGTAAAGATAAATGAGAATTGTTATCCCAGAAGATACAAAGGATGAGGGAATTTAGCTGTGTATAGGTTGATGGAGCTCAGCCTGTTTTCCTTAGTGCAGGCAATGTTAACAAGGTTATTTAACACAATTACTGAAAATTATATGAAGGTTTGATAGTTGTCTAGTCCCAGATGGGAAACGTGCACTGGAAATCAAGTCCCACTATTCCACGAGTTGCTGCAGTTACGTAAATGCTAAGGTGTCCACCCCCTCAGATAAAATGAACTCTTACCATCAATAAACAAGAAAACAAAACTTACTTATTATAACAAACTTTTTTTTACAAGTAGGAAAACAGATTATTAGTTACTAATATGCACACCTAAACAATAACCCTTTTGAATCCCAACACACACACACACACGCAACATGCATTCACAAAAGGACAAACAGACAGCTCTGCTGAAATATCATGGCTGGGTAATATAAGCAAACAAGAACAAATTCCATATATCGAGGGTCAAAATTCCAAAGGACGACGGAGGTGACCTCTTGGTTTCTGGTGATGATATCACATTCTTATTGAGCACTACAATTCTCAATTTGGGAGCTAGTCAATTGGACCTGGATTTTTTTTTTGGAGTTAGAGATTCTTCTTTTTGGTGCATTTGAATGTCCTGTACTCACAAACAGAGAGAGAGATTTGGTTTGTTTTGAAAACTTTTTGAAGGTCTCTATACAACTGATCTTCTCAGTTCAGTGACAAACTGCGACTTAACTCTAAAGGCTATTGCTAGGCACTTTTTAACTCAAAACTTCCTGGCGCCAGTTTGTTTCATTAAAACATCAAATCCAGCTTCTCCTGGATTGAGTGGTCATATTGGTTACACATCCTGAGTTGTTGTCTCACACCTCTGAGATTTTGAAAGATTCAGTGCCTTTATTTTTGAATAACGTATTCAATTTGATAATTATGCCCTTTTGGATTGGTTACAGGGAGAATTATTGAGTAAGTCTGGAACATTCAGTCAGGTGACTCTCAGGCAGCCATGTTTTGCAGGTTTTTGTGTTTAGGCTTTTTTTAAAATATAAAAATTGGGATGAAGTTCAGAATATACCAGGACACAATAGTAGTTTGCTATATTAGGAGAATATTCACAATAAAAGGCACTTGGACTGCCTGCTGGAGTAGAACTGGTATAGTACATTCTTCATCCAAAGTCCATTTTGCAGTCATAACTCCCATATAATTCTCCATTTTAAAGTATAGATTTAATACTATTAAACAAGGAGGAGTGGACATGTTCAAGAACCAAACGAAAATTGGTTGGAAAACTCCCACAAACATCTTGTTAAGCCATAACTAATACAATATATCCGGTTTTTGTTGCTAGTTATTACAACAGATGTGAGAGTCCTAGACAGGGTGGGGGGTTGCAGATTTACCAGCATAGTTCCAAAGATGGGAAATTTTAGATACAAGGTTAGGTTAAATAAAAGCAAAGCAGATGGAGGGGAGATTTGATAGGGGTATATAAGATTCTGACAGGTTTTGCTGAGATGGACAAGGAAAATCTATTTCCGCTTAAGGGGAGTTCAAGGACAAAGAGCAAGTATGTTAGAGGCTAAATTTTCCTGATGGTAAGTTTTCCTACCTGCCAGTGATTGCATCATGGCCACTTTAAGGTGCATTATTTTTATTGCTTAGAGATTTTGATTATTCCACATGGTGGACTTTGCTGAACTGTTCTGAACTACATTGATTTCTTTGGTCTGTATTGAATCATGTCTGAGTCAATTTTCAGAAAGGTTTACTTCAGTTTCAATAGAGCAGTAGTCAACAAAGCAAGTAGCGTTCTGGTCTCCGCTTCTTATGAAATCAGGGCTGTTGTGTGGGAGATATAATTCTGAGGCAGATTCCGCATTAACTATAAGATAATGGTGACTCAATAGTCACACGTGGAACAGCAACATCCGGGGGGGTGGTGCAAATAAGAGCTCCAAGGCTTCCTCTCATCAGAGTGCAGAGATATCAGTAAAACTCAGACAACGTGACTTGTTCAGTCCTGAAGGGACCTGTGTGGCAAGGAATCTTAGAGAATTCTACATTGCAACAATTACTTCATTTCCAGAGAAACTTATTAAGCTGTGAAGTGCTGTGGAACATCAAGTGGTCATGAAAGGCTATATACATCAAGTTCTTTGTTCCTTTTTGTACTGTATAATAAATAGAATTTAAAAAGTGTGCTACTTTCAGGTAAATCTTCATAGTAGGATGAGGGACAACATGTTTCAGTTAGTAAATAGTGTGCATAGAATTTGTGACACAATGTTCTTCTGCACACAGTGAAAGATCAACAGTCAGAACGCTTTGGGAAGAGATAGTCAGATGATGTGCTAAATTGTTGTTTTTCTCCCGAAGTAATTGATCTACAATCCACATTGACCTATATTGATCATCTGTTCCTGGCGGTTTTGTTTGTTGAATATGTAAGTAAATATGTACTCTATTAAATAATTTTTGTTCAAATGCTACCCTTTATTCAATTACATAATTCCCAGGTTTTTTTTTCCCATTTGTCTGCCTTTGCCTGCAACATGGAAATGAATTTAGTCAACGCCAAACCTCAAACAATATTGAAAATGAACTCAACACTCTTCGAAATCTCAAGGTGATTACCAGGAACTAATGAATCACCTACTCAATGTTTAAAAAATGCTTTGAAGACAGACACAACTGTTTTTTAAATGTAAGAATGCGGAGATGAGCCAATCCTCGAGCGGTTGAATTGATAATATCTCACAAGATTTCAAGATCACAGTGTAGCCTTCAAGTGGACAAGTTTAGTGTGGATGTGTGTAGACGTAGACTTCAATTCTCAAAACAGCTTTTTCAAAAACTTTCTGTGGTGTTGTCACTTGATGAACAAAATTGACAGTAATTATGAGAAGCAGATGGGTAGGTCCATATGTTCAAGGAGTCATAACAATTCCAGAGCCATTTGAAATGGGAGGGCAAACTTCATTATGAATGCTTGATGGAGAACACATCATCATTAAATGGTCATGTGAATTGTGTTGCGAAGCTGGGTAGAGTGCTTGTGGATTGGAAGGCAAGTCATTAGAATTTGGTGTTTGTAAAATGTTGGTGTTTGCAAAATGCTATAGGATAAGCAGTGTGTGGCCCCTTTAAAAGATGATGTGTTTTTTATGCTTAGAGATTCAAAGAGAATGTCTGCTGGTTTGCAGGTGCACAGAGCACCTGAATTGAAACATTTGTGTCCAAAGACTCTAATGTTAGCAAGCAAAGCAGAATTTTTTACCAAGGTTTTCAAATTTAGCCAATTAATTTAAACGAGGTCGTTAGATACCAAAAACCAACTAAATTTAAATCTGGTGGTTTTGACGACATAGGACCAATACTATTGTAAGAAATTGATATGTCATCAAGGGTATTAAAAATGAAGGCATTTAGAAAAATCAGAGTAGAGCCAGCTGTCATCTGCCAAGGGAATAGCTCTCAGCTGTAAAAAAGAATCACTGGCTCTCACAAAATTCTCTTAGCCTTAGAGTAAGCTCCATCTTAAAGGTACCTTTGACACAAAATGGTTAATGTTCTTGACAAAACAATTCGACGGAGAAGGAGTTCCTCACAGAAGGATTCACTGAGAAGGCATTCCTGGCAGAAGAATTCATCGGAGAAGACATAGAACATTCTGGAAGATGTAACCTGGTTGTAATTTCGAGAGACTAAGTGCTAATTGTTTTTATTTTATTTTATGTAAGTGGGATTTTTATTTATTGGAACAGCGTACTATTATAATCTTACTTTATTTGGGAATAGTTAGTAGTTAGAAGAGGTTTATTTGGTTGGTTAATAGTTTAATTAATTTGTTCACTGTTAGAGTTAAATAAATAAATTGTTACTTGTTGATGATAAAGAAAGTGTCATGGGCTTATTTTTATTTAACCATTTCTTTATAACATAACGGGGGCTTTTTTAACAGATTGTAAGGAAGGTGTGCCTCTCTTGGATTTTTTTCCATCTTACTTATCAGAGGGGGTCAACCTCTGCTTCATAACAGATTTATGCCTCTTGTTTACATAGCTAAGCCTCAATTCCTTATAGCAGAGAGTCCAGACTCAAAATGGCTATTGTTAGTGATGGTTTGTTTATACTGTGAACAACAGTTTACTTTGCTGGATGCTGGAGTCCAAGATAATACAGTGTGGAACTGGAGGAGCACAACAGTCCAGGCAGCATCAGAGGAGCAGGAAAGTTGACATTTCGGGTCGGGTCCCTTCTTCAGAAAAGAAGGGTCCTGACCCAACCGTCAACTTTCCTGCTCCTCTGACGCTGCCTGGACTGTTGTGCTCCTCCAGCTCCACACTTAGTTTACTTTACTTGACTGGCATCTTAATGTGGCCATAACAAGTTATTTTTTCCCATCAATGTCTTAATGTTAACTTGCATAGGACTCAATGGTATGAGGATCTAATGACACTTTTAGCTGGTTGTAGGAATACCAGCTTTTTTTTCAAAGGATTATGAATAGGTACCTTTTTCTAAGCAGTTTCACACATACCATTGTTACTGTAGAGTTCATTTGGTTTGTGAGTTTTGTATATTGGGTAAGTGGCATGGAATGACCATGAGTAGTCATGCAAGGTATGAGGGCCATGGTAGCTGAGAGAGACGCATGAGTTGATATTGAGTTGGCATGAGGGCAATAAGGGGGAGGAGAGTGGGTGGCATGGTGATGGACGGTGAATGCTGAGGGATAGAAGGCCAAAGATTTAGCAAAATAACTGCGACAAAGTCTCAGAGAACACAAACAGTCTTTTAATTAATATTTGGTACTTGGCCCCTTCTGTAGCCACCTTTGGTTTCTACAGGGGATGAGTGGGTTTGACTCTAGCTAGCATCTTCTCTTGTCCAGAACCAAGCTGTGCCGTTCAGGGGCCTTTTCACCAAGATGGGTGTGGCAAGCCAGAAATTATCCAGTTCAAATTATCCAACTCAGTAAGGAAAATCTGGATTATAGAGTTTTCTGGACCTTCCTATGGGAAGGTGCAGCTGAGCAGCACGCTGGCTTGCGAATGTAATTACAGATCAATAAGGTTAAGAAAGCAGTTTTCGTTTTAAATCTGGACAGAGAAACTCATTATGGTAAAGCCAGCCACAAAAATATAGCCACAATATAAAATAGGAGGGAAGGTTTTGAAGCAGGAAAATGTGTAGTTATAAAATTGTAACATATTATAAAATGGGCATTACTTCGGTTTAATCCTAACGAGGAACCAATTCTGCTTGTGTATCAGTTCAGGAATCATGGCTGTAGATCCTGCTGATTGATTGTGGAAATAGTGTTTTAATTCCTTCATAAGCTGTAGATATTGCTAGCAAGCTACTATTTCTTGCCCATCCCTAATTGGTTTTGAGAAGTTGGTGATGAGCTATCGCCATGAGCTACTGCTTGAACGTTTGGGCAGGGAGTTCCAGGACTTTGACCCAGCCAACAGAGGTATATTTCTAAATTGGGAGAATGTGTAAATTTGAACAATTGGTTCAGACACCTCCTGCCCTTTTTTTTCTCTTGAGGCCAGAGATTCTGAATTTGGAAGGTGTTGCCAAAACAGCTGCCAGCATTTTGCTGAGCATACCCTGTAGATGGTACACACTGCAGCAACTGTGCATCAGTCATGAACAGAATGAATATTTATTTTGGTGGATGAGATGCCAATCAAGATAGCTGCTTTCTCGTGGATGGTGTTGAGATTCCCAAGGGTTATGGTCTCATCACTGCTCCATTAAACTTAAAGCCACTGTTTACAAGAAAAGCATTAATTTCCCAAATATAACAATGTTTAATTGGAATAAGACAGCAGGCATCTGTTGGCAGCCAGTGCTTTCTTTAAAAGAAATTAACACATTTCTATACATGAAAGTCGTCACCGTAAATACATTCACCACAGGCTGATAAGGTCACAGCTAAATGGTTACTTTGTAGTTCCTCATTCCTCCATTTAGCTTCATTTTCCCCTTTGCAGTCCTCTCATTCCTGTTTGCAGCTCCTCAGTTTGTCTTTTGTGGCACATCTTCCCTGTCTTTGTAGCGTCAATTCACCATCAGGCCCCTAGCCTCAATCCAGAGATACTCTACCTGCTGCCCAGACTCGCTCGGTGGGCCTCAATCACCAGCCTTGGACCCAGCCTCAGTCATTGACATCACTCATTAGGCTGTGGTCTCACTCTCCGGTTGTATCCTTACTCCTCATCCCCACTCCTAATCTCACTCCTAGGATTGGCAACCTTACTTCCCATTCTCCTGCTAATTAGATCATGATTCACCACAGGGAAGAACCTGATTTTGGAAGCAAATTCACCCAATGCCTCACTGTACTTTGAGTTTTGGTGTCAGATAGACTTAAAAATGAGGAAGAGGAAGCTCCACAAATAGCCCCCTTCTTAATGCCAATAGGGGCCAGCACATCAGGGCAAAAAAAAAGGCTGAAGCATTTCCAACTACCTCATGCCTGTCACAAATGCCAAGTGGGATTTTCATCTTGTCCTGCTCCTGAGGTTTTCAGCATCACCAGTGCCATTCTTCAGTGAATTCTATTCACTCTATGTTCCATCAGGATGTGGTTGGAGTACTGAAACGCCAAATGTAATGGACCCTCACAACATCCTGACTGCAGTGCTTCAGCAGTAGTTGTGGCCCTGGTCAAGTTGTTCATTTATAGCTCATTATTCACATCTCCCTGGCTTGTAGCAGTGAGGTGCGAATTGTCAAATTATCTTCAGTTGCTTCATCAATGATTTTCCCTTTATAATAAAGTCTGAAGTGGGAATGTTCACTGATTATTACACATTGTTCAGCATTATTCACAAGGCTTCAAATAATGAAGACAGTGTGTGTTGATCAGCATGATCTGACAGGATTCAGTCTTGAGCTCATAAGTGGCAAGTAATATTTGTGTCACAAGTCTGACCATCTCCCCTTGACATTCAACTACTGAACCATCATTGAATGACCCAACATGCTCTGCCCCAATACTTATCGCTGATAGCCTTGCTGTGAGCTAGGTTTCCTCATGTTATGGCTTTAAGTTTAAGGGAGCAATGATAATTATTAAGGATATTAATGAAACCTCTTAATTTTGCTTCTGTGTGAATTCAAATCTGCCATGTAGTAAGAAAAAATTACTAATAACAAACATAAATATTCTTAAAAATTACTGTGTCATTACATCAACTAATAAAGAAGTTGGTGGGATTGAAAACAGAATTCTTGAAAATCAACACACAGCTCCCGAGACTAAAAAGTACCCCTGAAAATAGCACATGAGTTGTTGCTGAAAATAAAAAAGATTTTAAACCCTGCCTATTGCTGCCCTTGGGACAATCATGTGCTCTCCTGATTGAGTCATGAATGGTCTCTGGTTTGATGATAATAATTGATTGAAGGATATGCCAGGCCATGAATTACAGACTCTTTTTGAATGTAATTGTGCTGCTGCCGATGGTCCACAGTGACTCATGCAAGCCCAGTCTTAAATTGCTAGATCCATTCTGATTCAATCCCATTTAACAATATGATACAGTATGTCCTTAGTTTTTTGTTGAAAATTCGTCTCCACAAGGACTGTGTGGTAATCTCTGGCCAATCCTGTCCATAATATCTACATCCATAATAGGTCAATTGATAAGACTGAGGTCAATTTTTTTTTTCCTTTTGGGTAGATCCTCTCACTGTCTTCCATAAGTATAAACTGGCAAGTATTATGTCTACATGATCAGTCATGGTGCTACCCAGGTAGTCTTAGTAATGAGCATTGAGGATCTTACATGGAATAGATTCTGTGCCCTTAATACCCTGACTGTTTTTTCCAAGTGCTGTTGAACATGGAGCAGTGATGATTCATCTGCTGAAAGAGGAGATATACGGAAGGAGCAGGTGATTTCCTTGTTCAAATTTGGCTACTGCCAGGAGATTCTCTGTGGTCCTAAGTCAATGTTGATGATTCCAAAGGCCATTCTTTCCTTATTGTATATCACTGTGTAATAATTTCTGGTCAATCTGTCCTGCTAGCAGTACCAGACATACCGAGGAATGGTAATGAAGGAGCCTGTAGCACCACAATCCTGACTCTATACCACTGAGAAGCCACCTCTGCTGAGTCAATCCTCTGACAGGACATCCTGTGTAAGGTTGACAGTACTGTCTGAGACATTAATTGTAAGGTATGATACTTTTTAATATGATTATGTTAGGCTATTGCTTTACTGGTGTGTAGGACAGCTCTCCCAAGTTTAGCACTAGCTTCCTCCCAAGAAGAGTGAAGAATGTTACAGGGTTGACAGGGAAGTGTGCCTCTGTCATGACCAATGCCCAGACTGATGCTGGGTGATCCATCCTGTTTTAATTGACTCTCTTCTGAGCAATTTCAATAAAACTAAGTTGCTCACTGGTATTTTCAGAGGGCAGTGCAGTAACAACCACATTAGTATCTGTCATAAGTCAGGTGTAGTCTAAGAAAGGGAAGAATAGCAGCTTTCCTTCTCTAAAGGACATTAAGGACCTTGCTAGACTTTAGCAACAATCAGTTTCATGGTCACCATTACAGAAATTAGATTTTTATTCCAGATTTTATTTAATTAATGGAATTCAAATGTTGCTCAGATGCCTTGATGGAATTTTAAATCCATGTTTTGTAGTAATAATCCAGTGAGATGACCACCAGGGTCCTGTCATAAAGTGTTATATTAGATTTGAAATGTTAACTCTGTTTCTTTTGTCATTGGCCAATTTAGCCCTGCTATTCCCAGAGTCATATTAAGTATTAAAAATGGGATTTTTTAAGATACACACAATATCCCAATTTACCGGACTTTCAGATGAAGGTTGATAGAAAGCGAGGGCCAGGTTTCTGTACTAACTGAGAATTATTTCTTATATGTAATTTGACTGTACCTACAAGTAAACAGACATAAACCAATGACATATAACACTATTAACTAGAATGCTAATTCTCTTATAAACTGCCGCTACAGACAGACAGACAGACAGACACACACACACACACACACACACACACACACACACACACACACGCAAAATCTGGAACGTCACTTCAATGTCCTTTTCTTCTTGATTCCAATGTTGAAGTCATCCTCTTCAGCTAGGCAGGTCATTCTTGTTGAGTTTAATTTCTCTGGAAGTTTCCAATGGTTTATAAGTGTAGAGCAACAGATTCACTTGAAAAATGTCTCTCATCAATTCAAAAGTTACAGCTCACAGCAACTGCTACAGGAAATGTAACTGGCTTTCTTCAAGTTTGAAGGGATTTTTTTTTTACTTCAGAGAACAGGCAGCCACTGCTGGGGAGAACAACACCTCTCTCTGTCTTTCTCTCCCTCTATCTGTGTCTCTGTAATTTGCTTTCAGTACAACCTGCTCAGTTAGTTGAGAATTAATCAGTTTTATTTGCAGACAACTCCTCAGTTCTGGAATGCATGATTACAGGAACACATAGCCACAAAAAAGTTCACAATAGGCGTTAACCCCTTGTTGTGAAATCATGTAGCCATCTGGTAAATCTGTTTTCAAGACAGTCCTTTCTCCTTGCAGTCCACAGTTTTTAAAAATGAATAAGTAAAAAGACACAGCTTACATTCTACACAAATGCTGGGAGATCTGCTGAGCACTTCCTGTTATAATTTCAAATCTCCAATACCTGCAGGATTGAACTTTATCTTATTCATTCATGGGATGTGGACTTAATTGGCTAAGCCAGCATTTATTGCCTATCCCCAACTGCCATGGAGAAGGTAGCACTGAGCTGCCCATCTTGAATCACTGCGGCCCTGCGGCTGTAGGAATAACCAGAGTGCACCGAGGAAGAGAAGTCCAGCATTTCAACCCATTGACTATGAACGAATGACAATTTAGTTCCAAGTCAGGATTGTACGTGACTCAGCTGCGAGCTTGCTGGCTGTGGTTTTCCCATTCATCTGTCCTTTTAGGTGGTTGAGTTTGCAGATTTGGAAGGTGTTGTTAAACGAGCTTTGCTGCATTACTGCAGTGCATCTTGCAGATGCACACATTTAGTAGGTGTAGTTTCCATTGTGTGTCAGCAGTGAAGGGGCTAAATGTTGAAGCTGGTGGTTAAGATGACAGTGAAGCGGGTGACTTTATCCTGGATGGTGTCAAGTGATTTAAACGTTGAAGCTGCACCCATCAGGCAAGTAGAATGTATTCCAACACGTTCCTCACCTTTAACACAATGCCACTGTTCCTGAAAGCACCAACAGTGCCACCAGGCTGATGCAGGAAAAATAAAAGTCAGCACTGCTTTCTAAACCCTGATGTTGCATAATAATCCCTGCTGGGAAATATACATTTTGAACAGGATATGAGGATGGGACTGAACATAGCCATGATGTTCCTGTGGTTGATTAGCCACAACAACTGATTATGTTCACTCATAGTAAAGAATGACAATTTGGGGAAGATGTAATAAAATAACCTGTGTTTCCGCAGATGAAAAGAAAATGGCACGGCATGACCAATGACTGGAGGGTTGCAGCAGCCTGGGGTGAAACCATTTTAACAAGGTTTGAAAATATAGAACAAATGTGTTGTTGGACCAGGGACCAATGTTGGGCAGCAAGCACGAGACAAATGTGAATGGGACTTGTTGAAGAGTTAGGATATAAACTGTTCATTTTTCACATGATCTTACAGTGCTTGAATATACAAAGCCAGAAAGAAAGTATAGTCGAATCTTACAATTAACCAAAGTGCTCGAGTGGAATATAAACATTAACATACTAAATTTAAGTAAGGGGGTCTTGGTAAGAGGAAACATCATGCCCACATCTATCTTATGGGAAAATCTATAAGGTCGGAAACCACACAGCATCGAGTTACAGTCCAAAAGGTTTATTTGAAAACACGAGCTTTTGGAGCGTAGCTCCTTCGTCAGGTCATCATTTGTAAGAGATTAGGCAAAGTGAGGTTTTTCGAAGGTGAAACTCTGAGGTTCATGAATCTTTAGAACTCTCAGCCTGAAAGCTGGTAGAAGCTGAATCCTTGAATATTTGTTAAAGCAATGGCGGATAGATCCTTGCTAAGCAACGGGGTGAAAGATTATCAGACGTCAGCAGGATTTGACATTACAATTAGATCAGCCACGAACCTATAGAATAGCAGAGCAGGCTCAAGATGCTGAATAGCCTATTCTTGCTACTAATCCACACATTCATATGTTCACGTGTACATAAACTAAATAAGCATATCGATTCCACACTGCAACAATAAAACTCTACTTATTCTTTGAGATTTGTCACAAGATCTGTGGTTTATGTAACAGAATGAACTCAAACAATGTATGAAACCTGCCCTCAAGTGGTGTAAAGGCATCCTTACACTAGCAATTTTGTAGGGTTTAACAAACAACCACAGCTAACGTAATTAGCTATGATGTAATTAAAGCATTGAAGAAAACCACTGGAGGCAAGATGATAAAATGGTTAAGGAGGCAAATGCGATTCTTCAGCGCTGACGAAGAGACATCAGACTCAAAGCATTGACTCTGTTCTCCCCACAGATGCTGCTAGACCTGTTGAATTTCATCAACAATTTCTGTTCGTATTAATAGAATTTGGGATCAAAATTTATTTTTCCCTATTTGCATCCTATTCACCCTCCCCATCTATAACAGCCACTTAAAGACCTAAAGAGTGGGCAGAATACCCGACACCTCTGCCAGACCCTGTAAAATTTGAAACAGGTCAGTGCCAGGCAGGAAGGTGGGGGACAGGCCATCCATTGGATTCCATGATCTCCTTGGCTTCAAACCCAGCCCACAATGGGGGAGTGTAAAATCCAGTCTGTGAATTTCCGAAAGAGTGATGGATGACTATCCACAGAGAAAAAACTGCAGACCTATGGGAAAAGTGTGACTAGGTGAGTTGTACATGCAGAAATCCTGCATAGACAGGACCAGCTGCGTGTCCCTCCTATCCGTAACCATTCTGTGATTCCACGATTATCAATGTTAATATACTGCAAACAAAAAATTTCTGTACTCACGAAAGAAAACTTGAAATCTTTCAGTTCATGAATTAACAGCAAGATACAAAACAATGTATCCTCTGGAGTTATACTGGGTTTAGGTCCTTCTGTCTTTTTGTTATAAGGAAAGGAGCTATCAATAGGATAGCTGATGGCATACTTCATAGTGATGTATGGTCACATGATGGGCAGAATGTACAAGGTCTTACTGTCAGATTCAGGTTTGGACATCTCTCTCTATATGTATTACATCTCCCCCATTCCATAAAGGGTTTGAATATATAGGCTTGCCCCACATCTGTCTTTGAGCATACAACACAGTGGTAGCCATGAAGCCAAAAAACCTTTCCTTCAAGCAACGTAGACAGCACTAAGTGGTGATCCGTAGCCACTTTCTGATGTTAAAGCAAAGGATGGCAGAAACTATCTTGGACAATTCACCAGACCAGCACAGAGAAAACCAGCAGATCTCAGAACAGACAGACTCCAACAGTAAGTGAACCTTGGGGCAGATTTAATCTCCCTTGGTCTCCACCCTATCACAAACCTTCTTCTTTGTTCTTTCTACTCCTTCCCCATTTCATCTTAGTTCTGACATGTGGTAATTGAACTGAAGCATTAACTCTGCTGCTTTCCCCAGACACTGTTTTATCTACTGAATTTTCCAGCTTATTTTGTTCTTACTTCAGATTCCCAGTATCTGCGGTATTTTACTTCGATATTTATAGGTGCTTTGTCCTACCAAGAAGAACCTCATAGTTTTAAATGTAGAAATTTGGCAGTCCTTGTAATTACAGTTAAAATTAAAGCCTTTATTTGGTGTCAGCTTTTAGCCAAACTGACGAACCATTCCTCCTGAGCAGAATTTGCCACTCTAACTTGACAATGAACTATATTGAATTTGAATGAATATATTTGACCGAGCACCGGTAAGAGTAAACACAAAATAACTTGAAAAATGTAGCGAAATATCTTAAGACACATCACAGGAGGTTAAATTATCTTGCATTGTTTCATCCACTCTATTGACCCTAACTCCACATCTCTCAGGAACAAAAACAGAAGTTGCTGGAAAAGCTCAGCAGGTCTGGCAGCATCTGTGAAGAAAATATCAGAGTTAACGTTTCGGGCCCGGTGACCCTTCCTCAGATGCTGCCAGACCTGCTGAGCTTTTCCAGCAACTTCTGTTTTTGTTCCTGATTTACAGCATCCACAGCTCTTTCAGTTTCCACATCTCTCAGACCTGATATTCTCGAATATTGAACACTTCCTCAAAATTAGCTTTAGTTCAATTGCAGCATTTCTAACAATGATTACACACCTCATCCCTGCTGTTCATCAACTTTAACCCTGCTCTGAAAGTGGCTTAAATGTTCCAAATTCATCAGGGATTACACCAATGACTCCTTGTGAGAAAATAGGGTGCCCCTGGATATGCATTTGTTGCTAAAGAGTGGAGGCAGTGACCAGTAAGGGAAGCTGCATTAGAAACTAACGTACACAATTGTAAATTCACTGTCTCCAACCTGATGTGAGTTAGACTCCTGCTGGTGGGAACAAAAGCAAAGCAAAACGAATATGGCTTCACTTAATGACTCACGGAGATAAAAGAGGTAATACAACCTCCTGGCAAAAAAAACATGTAAAATAGTTGTAGGAAAGGATCCAACCTTTAAGGTTTGAACTGGTCAGCAGGTATGAGGTGTTCTCAGTGTTGTTATACGAGGTGCAGATCTGGCCCATTCCTCACCCCTGTGCTTTGGCAATCACACAAGCCATCTTCCACTTTATGTTTAGGCTGATGATGGACTGTGTCTGCAAGGACCCAATGTATAAACTTTTTGATAAACAAGAACAAATCTTACTCAGCATTGTGTGGGGATTATCATTTCAGAGATTGAGTAGAGGGAACATAATGTTAATTGATTACCTAAAGCCCAAAGTTTAACATTTATCATTAGAGTTCCCACATTTTCTTTGCTGTTTTCATGCATTTCTTGCCTGACTATGCCAGTGCTGACTACTCCTCGATGGTCTCCTACTATCTACCCTCTGTGAACCTGTGGTTATTGCAAACTCTGATGACCATATCCTTCTTCACGACAAGTGTCATTACCTACCACCCCTTTGCTTGCTGACCTACATTTGTATCAGCCAAGTAACATTATGATTTTAAAATCCTCAGTCTTGTTTTCATGTCCTTCCATGGTCTTACCACCTTTCTATCTCAGTAATTTCCTCCAGCCTCGCAAACTTTGAAAGCAAAATACTGCAGACGCTAGAAGCCTGATGTAAAATCAGAAGATCCTGTAAGTGCTCCATGCGTCTAGCAATATTCGTGGAGAGAGAAACAGAATTAATAGACCAGATTTTCCTACATGAAGTGGGAATTGTGAGTCAGGCCACTTCCTATTGTTGCATTCCCACCTCCTAGTTTACCTGACAGGCTCATCAGATTTTTTTTGCCCATGGAGCTAGGCAATGCTGGAGTCAGGACTGTAGCCTGCTGAGGCAAGTATAAGACAGGAATGAACGAAAGCCAAGGTGGGCATCTTGGAAACTCATTTCTACTTACTAAGACATTTGCCCATTTGTGCAGAAATGTTAGGCATTCCAACTCGTTCCCATTACCTGCATTAACCCCCACAACCCCCTCCATATAAACCCCAAAACACAAAAAGCACCAAGGGCTGAATCTTACTTTATTTTGGATATCAGTTTTGTTAATTTCAGTGGAGGGTGTAGTGATTGTAACAAGGTCAGCCAGGTGAACATCTTTAACAGGCGACATGCCACTGCATAGCAAGAATCTCGACTCTACACCCAGAACTTAGTTGAAAGATGCAGATAGTTGTTCCCAATTTCCAAGATAGGCCTCTCTGAACCCTTCACACCACTCTGCCATTTTTCTCACCATAGTCTGTGTTGTTCACATCTCTGTAAGATTCTATTCCAAGTGTACAATAGTAGCAGAACTCTTGGGCCCTACAATAACACTGATTAGTCCTGGAGGTGCTCATAAAATTATAACAATAAAGAAACATCCATTCAAAGACCTTTTCAAAAAACTACAGGTACTCAAACTAAATTAAATCTAAGTAAAACTCATAGCGTCTTTGACAACTGTGTCAGCAACACATGTTGAGCCAAATCCATGGTAAGTTTGGAACTTACCCAAACACTCATAATATAATTCCATTGAATAACTGCATCAACTAACCTTATTGAGCTAAAACCTTGAAGCTGAGCCAAACCTTCTTAATGGGTTTTTAAAGCACTGCTGGGTCAGCAATGCTTCCGGATCTATATAAATTTAAAAATATCACAGTAGAGAAATAAAAGATCATCTGCACCACTGCTTCAAAAGGCTGAACAATGCCTGGACTATGAATCAATGAAAGATAAAAGTACAGAGTCCAAACGGTGTATCTCAAAACTCCTGAATGCAAAAGAGCACTTTATCCAATGGAAAATGTAGTACATTATGTCTGAACACTTTCACAATACTGGTTAATTTATTGGTCACTTACCTTTTAAGAACAAAGTTGTATCATCAATCACTGTATTTGAAGACGCACGCCAATTATCATAATGTGTTTAATTATTACATGTGAAGCTCTCAATAACTTTTAAACTTATCTGCCAAAGGTTTCCAATTCCAGAACCAGCTTCCCGTACGGTTCACAAACACTTTGATCTGCTCTGGTTCACACAGGCTTCAGAAAGTAACTGGTCATTGAAAGGTACAAATTTCAGGAAACAGAAAATGTAGATAGGCTGCAATATCTGCCTTTTGGTGGCTCAGGTCTCAACTGAACCAGTTTCTTGTGCCAGACAAAATGTAATGTGCAGAAATCAGGTGGCCATTTTGTATTCTGAGACAGAATTAGTCATGTAACTTAGGGCCATATCTTCCAATAGGAAGGCAGTCATTGTTAAGCATATTGAGATCATATAGAAATCCTAATCCAACTGACCCCATAAGAGTTGTCTGGGAAGTTGAATTTCTGATGGTCTATTACCTGGTGTCTCAAAACCCACCAAGGGAAATCTCAACTCTGACCTCGAGTTGAAAACTTCAGATGATTCCAACTCAGTTGTCTATGTAATTGTCCAGGCAAAATTGGAAGAATTAAAGCAACCGTAACTCTGGCTAAACTGGCATTCTGCTCCCTGCTGACCATCCCGTCAACTGTGGACTCTCTCACAATTACCCCCATCTGATTGTGCCCCTTAACTGAATCCTAACTCGTTTCACCAAACACCCATGAGCACCCCCTGGATCCAACACTTTCCCTGCCAATCCAAAGATCAACTCCCCCAACCCCTACGAACACCCAAAGTCCTCCCAAACAGCCCCAGCTGAAGGTCCTAACCCAGCAGTGGCACCCCACGGACCCAACAACTCCTCTCAATCTGGAACCCAATTCCCTTACACTCCACAAACTTACCCTGTCCAGTTCCATGCACCCCACCAGCCTGCCCCTTGCCACCCTCCCAAAACACCACATGGCCCCCAAGTACCTCATGGACCCAATGTTCCACCAACCCCACACCTCCCCAACAACAATAACTTGTGCATCATTTGTTCCTGAGACTTTCTGTGAATTGTCGAGGTTTCTTTCATCCAGTTAATGGTACAGGGAGAGTATAATCAAGAAAAAGGTTGATTACTCTTACTGGATATGGAGGTGAAGCACTAACACAGTTCCAATCTGGAAGTGATCAAGTAATGGCATCAGCATCAGAGGAGCTGAAGTAAGAATAACAGCAAGTAACAAGAAAGTGGAGGTAATTAGTTCTGTTTATGACCAGGATGTATGGTTTAAAGGTTAACTCAAGGTCACAGTTATGCTAACATCCAAACATTATGCCTCATTCAAGAACGTTAGACAAGTAGTCCAACAGTGAAAACCTACGCTGTCTGAGGTTACATGCCTTTTTCCTAGGTGAGAGGGAAGGTAGATAACTTATTTCCAAACCTCTCACACACTGCCTAATGGTGCTACAAGTTACACAAGACCAGGTCAGGTTGACGACTGCTAACCTTCTGAGCTGCTACACAGAGAAACACTTGGCAACACCTTTGCTGCTGCAGAGGCAGTTAGAAGTAGCCAATTAATTTAAGGGGGAGGTGACGGCCTGCTGATATCTTTGCTCAGCTATTAATCCAGAAACTTAGCTAATATTCGAATCCTGCCACAGCAGATGGTGGATTTTGAATTTTTTTAAAAGTCTGGAAGTAAGAATCTACTGATGAGCATGAAACCATTGTCGATTGTCAGAAAAACCCATCTGGTTTACTATTGTCCTTCAGGAAAGGAAATATACTGCCCTCACCCAGTCTGGCCTATTTCAGGCAACTCCAGACCCAGGCTACGTGGTTGACTCTCAACTGCCCTCTGAAGTGGCCCAACAAGCTACTCAGTTGTATCAATGATTACAAAGTCGCAACAAAGACATTTCTTTCAACAAAGACATTTCTTTCAACAAAGAAAGGAAATCAAACAGAAATCAAAGGAAATCAACAGGAAATCACAGCAATCTTCAGCCAGAAGTGCCAACTGGATGATCCATCTGGTGGTCCACAGCATAGAGATACCAGTCTTCAGCCAATTTAGTTCCCTCCAAATGATATCAAGAAATGACTGGAGGCATCAAATACTGCAAAGGCTATAGGTCCTGACAACATTCTGGCAATAGTAGTGAAGACTTGTGCTCCACAACTTGCCCCTCCCCTAGCCAAGCTGTTCCAATGCAGTTAGAACACTGGCCTTTACCCAACAATGTAGAAAATTTCCCATGTATGTCCTATAAACAAGATCAGGACAAATCCAACCTGGCCAATTACTGTCCCATCAGTCTACTCTAGATCATCAATAAAGTGATCACATAGCACCTGCTCAGCAATAACCTGCTCAATGATGCCCACTTTGGATTTCGCCAGGGTCACTCAACTCCTAACCTCATGACAGCCTTAGTTCAAACATGACCAAAAAAGCTGAATTCCAGAGATGAGGTGAGAGTGACAAGCCTAGACATCAAGGCTGCATTTGACTGAGTGTGGCATTTAGGAGCCCTAGCAACACTGGAATCAATGGGTATCGGGGCCAAATTCTCCACTGGTAGGAGTCATGCTTAACACAAAGGGAGTTAGTTGTGATTGTTGGACATCAGTCATCTCAGCTCCAGGACATCTCTGCAAGAGTTCCTCAGGGTATTCCCCTAGGCCCAACCATCTTCAACTGTTTCATCAATGACTTCCGTCCATCATAAGGTCAAAAGTGGGGATATTCGCCGATGATTGTGCAATGTTCAGCACCAATCGTAAGTGCTCAGATACTTAAGCAGTCTATATTCAAATGCAACATGATCTAGACAATATTCAGGCTTGGGCTGACAAGTGGCAAGTAACATTTGCTCCACACAAATGTGCTGCAGTGACCACCTCCCATAAAAGACAATCTAACCACCGCCCCTTAATATTCTATGGTGTTAGCATTACTGAATCCCCTACTATCAACATCCTTGGTGTTACCATTGACCAGAGATTCAACTGGACTTCACCACATAAACACAGTGGCTATGAGAGCAGGCCAGAGGCTAGGAATACTGCATGAATATCTCATGTCCTGACTCCCCACAGCCTGTCCATCATCTCTAAGGCACAAGACAGAAGTGTGACGGAAGGCTCTCCACTTGCCTAGATGAATGCATCTCCAACAACACACAAGAAGCCTGATATCATCCATGGCAAAGCAGCCCGCTTGACTGGCATCACATCCACAAGCATCCACCCCTTCCACCACCAACACTCAGTAGCAGCAGTTCATACTATCTACAAGATGTAGTGCAGAAACTCACATAGATTCTTAGACAGCAGCCTCTAAACCCATGACCACTTCCATCTGAAAGGACAAGGGCAGCACATACTTGGGAACAGCACCAGTTGCAAGCTCCCTTCCAAGACACTCACCATTCTGACTTGGAAATATATTGCTGTACTTTCACTGTCGCTGGGTCAAAATCCTGGAACTCTTGCCTTCGGGTCAACCACAGCAGTTCTGCAGGGTTGCAGTGGTTCAAGAAGGCAACTCACCACCACCTTCTCAAGGGCAGTTAGGGATGGGCAATAAATTCGGGCCAGCCAGCGACACCCATGGCCCATGAGTGAATATAAAAAAGTAAATATGTAAGCTTAGGATTAATTTGCTGAGGGGTGTTTCTTCAACTGCCTGTGCCCAGTGAAGTTCCATAAGGATCAGGTCTTCTGCTGCTTATGGGATATATAAATGATGTCAAAGTGAATGTAGGAAGGTTGATCAATAAGTCCATGGGTGATACAAAAACTCATGGGTAGGTAAATAGTGCGGAGGGTAGCCTTAGGTTACAGGGGGATATAGATGTGCTGGTCAGATGGGTTGATCAGTGGCAAAAGAAATTCAGTTCAGATAAATGTGATGCACTGGGCAAGAGAAACAAGACTAGAGAATACATTATGAAAGGCAGTACCTTGGGAAGCAACAAGGATCAGAGGGACCTTGGTGTGCATGTCCACTAATCCCTTAAAGTAGCGGGACAGGTAGCTAAAGTGGTTAAGAAGGCATATGGGATATTTGCCTTTATAAGCTGAGGCTTTGGGTTTAAAAGCAGGGAGATTATGCTTTAACTATATGTGACTATGCCTCCATCTGCTCGTTATTCAAATCATATCTAGCCTGAATGTACCACAGAACAGATAAACTTGGGCTCATTTTTGCAATAGTATTGAGAAGATATGGCTTGACATGGGTGTGCTATATAATTTTATCAACACTTCACCTACCTAACTGCATTTTTAGGTTTTATAGATAATAGGAACTGCAGATGCTGGAGAATCTGACACAACAAGGTGTAGCATTGGTTTGGGCGGCGCTATCTGCGACTGGTTTCTTTCTTATTTCTCCGACCATAGACAGCAAAACACCAGTTCCTTTTTCTTCATTGTTACCTCTGGTATCTCCCAAGGATTTGTCCTTGTCATCCTCCAGTTTCCAGCTACTGCTGTTCTGTGGCAACATTTTTTGAAAACTTCATAACAAGATTCCATGTATGCACCTCAATACTGTCTGTCTCAAACCATCCACTGGTTATAACTTATGTTTGTATTTTATGCTTGAATAAATTTCCTCCATTAAAGACTGAGAAAACTGAAGCCATTGACTTTAGTCCTCAATTCAAGCTCCAATCGCCAGCCACCAATTCCAACCCTCTTACAGGAAACTAAGAAGGCTAACCCTGACTGTTCACAACCTTGTGTCTAGATGACTCCAACATAAATAATCAACCACATGTCATCTCATCACCATGACTGAGTATTTCTATCCTTGGAACATCAGCTGACTCCAAACTTCTTCAACTCACTGGTGCTGAAACCTTCACCTCTCACTGCCATGTCTCTGGACCTGATTATTCAAACACACTCCTGATCAGCCTCCCACAGACTAACTTCCTTCAAGTTAAAACTCTGCTGCCTTTTCTTACTCACGCTACCCTTCATCCATTATTCCCCTGCTCACAATCTACATTGTCTCTTGTTCAAGAAATGCCTCAATTTTAAAATCTTTACTCTTGATTGTTTTTAAATCCTCTATGGTCTAGCTCTATAATTTCCTAAAGCCCTATAACCCTCCAAGATATCAGCATTCTTCAACCATTGGCATCTTGCCTTTATCCTTTTTTAGTTGCTCGACCTTGGCAGCCATGCTTTCAGCTATGAAGATCTTAAGTTCAAAAAGCTCCTTCCTAAAGCTTTCTGCCTTTTGACCTCACTTTCCTCTTTTAAGACAATTCTTAAAACCGAGCTCTTTGACCAGGTTGCATTATTATGTGATACGAAAGAAAAAGCACAAAGGAGTGCTTTTCTTTCTCTCTGTTTGCAAGAGGCCAAATATGACAGCAACCTTTGGGAGAACACTTTCATTCTAACGCTTAGCATCTTCCCATCAGAGGGTGAGAGACGACCTTGGCAGTAAGAATATGAAAAGAAGTGTCAACAAGGAAATCAGCACTTTTTTTGGAAATAGTGCTGGAACTTTTGGGGCTGAAGTACTTCTGATTGCTGATGTCAGACAATAACAAGAAATAGGATTTGCCAAGTAGTGTTCTGAATGGAACACAGGAGTGCCACTGATTTTTGACATCAAACAATTAGTTTCTGCATCAAATGTCAATGGTTTGTATTTCTGTATCAGTTTATGCACCACTGCTAATATATGATACAACACACATTTCAATATTCAAGTCCTGAGACAAAAGGCGTAATGATTTTTCAGGCTAGGCCTTATTTTGCTGTTTCAAAGGCAATAAAAGTAAAGTTACAGAATTATTGCATTTCCATTTCAGGATTTCTTTCAACACACATCCCCTGCATAAATAGTGAAATGCAGCTTAATGTTTTCTATGATCTGAAACTCTCGGTTTTAAGGCATATGTGGGTTATCGTGCCACAGTTACCACAACACTTAGTGCACAAAAGCCACCTGAACCATTCATATTTTACTCTCCACTCTAAACAATAGAAGCCACATAACACTAAGATCGGATTGCTTGGGCTGTATGTGAGATATAAAAAGCCCAACAATTGAACAAGTATAGGACCCTTATGAAAATGCCATAGTTAAGGTGACTCAAGATGAAGTTGATGTACCTCTTCTGTCAGAAGACAATGAACTTAATGTATTTTATATGCTATCATTGTTGTTCAAATTATTCTTGTGAAATTATTTCATTACTAATTTTATGTTTTATTCACATTTCAAATAAATGACTAATTACACCAAACAATGTTATACTCTACATCAAGTCAAAGTTTGTTTCTGGAAGAACTTTTGGAAGGTTCAATGAATAACTTATACACCACAATCTACATTTTATAAAAAGACAGTTGGTAGCCAAGTTGAATGTGTGCTCCCAAAATAAGAAGCCCAAAGGTGATACTGATCAAAATGTATCATATCCTTAGCCAGTTGTTTCAATACATCTACAACACTTGCTCCTCCTTGACAATATGGATAATTGCTCAGGTATGTTCTGACTTCAAGATAGGTATATAAAATTATGAGAGGCATACATAGAACAGACAGGAAGGAACTATTCCCTTTGGTGAAGGGGTCAGTGACCAGGCTTCAGAGATTTAAGGTAAGGGGAGGAGGGCTTGAAAGGCATTTTAGCTACACAGTCAAGAAGGAGAAGCAGGGATTGTTCTCCTTGGAGCAAAACAGATTGAGGGAAGACTTAATCGTGGTCATTACACATGTGAGACTTTCTACATTGGGTACATTTTAAACTATCTCTTTTAATTTACGGTAATACAGCATGTTCTGAAGGGAAGGTAACGAGCTGCATTCATCCAAGCAAATGGACAGCATTCCATCATGCTCCTGACATATGACTATTGGATCATAGAATCATATAACTTTATAGCACAGAAGGAGGCCATTCGAACCATCATGTCTGAACCAGCTCCCAAAAGAGCTACCCGGCTAGTCCCACTCTCCAGCTTTCTGTCCACAGCCGTCTAACTTCATCACTTTCAAATATATCCAGAACTCTCCTGGATAAGCCTTGAAGATTCAAGAAGTGAGTTACATGCTGCAAAATTCCCAGTCTCCGATTTTCTTGCTGTCATAATATTTATACAGTTTGTTAATATCTAAAATTACTTTTATAGTGAATTCTAAAAGGCAAGAACTCACCAAACCTCCTTCAACAGCACTTTCCAATCCCATGAGGTGTCCCAGCCAGGACAGGTGTAGCAGACTCATGGAACACCACAAGTTACCCTCTGAGATATATATCCATTCTCTCATCTGGCACGTTGAGCATGTTGATAGTGTGATCATGGATCCTGTATTTTCCATTTCAGCACTTTTTTCTCACCCAAAGACTATTCTTCTGAGTTCCTGTTATCAGATATCCAAGATCCAGTTGGATCTGCCAAACAAAAATGGCATGAGAATGGAGAAAGACAACAAAAGCACAGTATGGAAGAAGAGGCACCATCAATTAATTTGGCCCTCACAATCATCAGTTCAGATATTGGTGCTGTATTTACCTTGGAGGGCAAAATAGAATTGCAATCAACACTTGTTGAGCCATTCAATCATAAGTAGCCAACAGCCAGACCAGGGTTAAAAGATGATTCACTTTCAAGAAGTGTTGTATTGAAATTGTTGAATAAAGAACCAGACCACTACAAAGAGTCTTCAAAATTTCTAGAATAACCAGACTGACCAAAGTCCAATTCATGTAAAATTACAGAATCATGAGAAGAAAAGATTGTTTAATTTCGTACTTAACTTACATAATTTGTTAAGTCCCAAAAAGAACAGAATTAAAGGTCTTGAGGTCCATTTAAGAATCTGCTAAATGATGCATATTATCTGGATGCTTCAGATCTACAGAGCCCTTGCACAATGTAATAACACATAGGATTAATATCACAACCCTGATGGGAAGAGTCCACCAGAAATTCAGTATTCCATGAGTCACCACAAATGTGAAATATAATGATTTAATGACTTGGATGCTTTGATGCTGGGACCACTATCTAAGATACAAAAATATCACAGAAGGTTTTACAAATGAACAAGATAACAAAAACATATTTAACAAATGTATCCTATAACATAATGTATCATCTGCATTCTTAAACTGTAATATTCTGTTTACTTTTTATCAACCGCCCCCATTAAAAACATTTGATGCCACAGAGTCTCACAAAAGTTTCAAATCAAGCTTCTTAGAAAAGGAAAACATGATGAAGTTATTTATAAATTCAATTTCTTTTTCTTCTAGGTATGCAGTGGTGGCATTAATCCATTTAATAGCAGATTTTTTAGTTTATTTTTCACTGAAGTGCACAGACTTCTGTGAAGGACAATCAAATTTTTTATAATTTGGTGATGATAATTTTAAATTCTAAATATTCAAAGAAAATAGGTTATGATGTGTGTTGCAATGCCAATGACTACCTGCTCGTGATTGGAATAGTTTGCACACCAAGTTAGTCTTAATTAAAAGAAACCCTTGTTTTAAAGCAGATGTCATTTGATGCTGGATAACAATGAAGTGCTAGTTGCTTTAATAAGATAGAAATTGTTACTAAGTGTTTGACAGACCTAGGATATAGGTCTTCACTCAACAAGATCTGAAGCTGCTTTTCATCACCCAATTCCAAATGAGATATAGCTGGAACTTACAGCAATCTCTAACATTAGGAGCATGGAGACAGGAATAGGCCATTCAGCCCCTCATGCCTGCTCCTTCATTCAATAGGATCATAGTTGATCAGTGGCTTAAGTCCATATAACTATCTTGTGCCCATTTACCTTGATGTCCTTGCTTAATAAAAAAATTTGTCTATTTCAGATTTAAATTTAACAATTGAATTAGGTTTCACCACTGTTTGAGTTCTAAATTCCCATTACTCTTTGCACGTAGATGTGCTTTCTAACATCTCTCTTGTTCACAGACTATGCCCCTGGTTCTAGAATCTTCAAGCAGTGGAAATAGTTTAGTTTTATCTATTGTCTTTCCTGGTTAATATTGGCACAGTGGCTCACAGTGCCAGGAACCCAGGCTCGATTCCACCCTCGGGCGACTGTGTGGAGTTTGCATATTCTCCCCATGTCTGTGTGTGTTTCCTCCGGGTGCTCCGGTTTCCTCCCACACTCCAAAGATGTGTAGCTTAGGTGGATTGGCCATGCTAAATTGCCCGTAATGTTCAGGGATGTGTAGTTTAGGTGGGTTATAGGGGGATGGATCTGGGTGGGATGTTGGGAGGGTCAGTGTGGACTTGTTGGGCTGAAGGGCCTGTTTTCACACTGTAGGGATTTTATGATCTATGACCTCAATTAGATTAACACTTAACCTTTTATATTCTAGAGAATAACAACTAATTTTTCTAATCACTCCTCATAACTTAATGCCTGAAGTGCAGGTAGCAAACTTGTCAACCTGCATTGAACTCACACCAGGGCCAAAACATCCTTCCTAAGGTGTGGTGCCCGGATAGGTTCACAGTTAAGTGCCGTCTAACTAGGGTTTTCTTCTGCATCCCTATACTCCAGCCCTTTAGCTATGAAGGCCAGCATTCCATTGGCCTACTTGAGTATTTTATGCATCTGTTCTTGGCATTTTAAAGAGCTACGTACATGAATCCCCAAATTTCATTGGATTTCCACTGTATTTACCTTTGTGTCATCTGAAAAATACACTGATCTATTCTTTTCTGGTCGAAAAATAATAACCTCACATTTGCTTATATTAAAATCCATCGGCCACTGCTTTGCCCATTCATCTAATCTATCAATATCCTGTCATAATTTCATGTTGTCATCAATATTGTCAGTAATACTGCCCAATTTTGTGTCATCAGCAATTTGGATATTGGACTTTTTATGCCATATCCAAGTCGTTAATGAATATTGTGAATAATTGAGGCCCCAACACTGATCCCTGAAGAACACCACTAGTCATGTCCTGCCAATTTGAATACTTACCCATTATTCCAGCTCCCTGTTTCCTGCCACTCAACCAATTTCCTATCCATGTCAGCAACTTTCCCTCACTTTCCATGGCCCTCCACATTAGCTGACAGTCTCTTGTGTGGAACTGTATCTAAAGCCTTCTGGAAGTCCCTGTGACAATATTCACTGACTTACCTCCAGCCACCACCTTTGTCACCTCTTCAAAAACTCTATGACCTACCCTTCATGAGTCCATGCTGAATCACCCAGATTCACTGAATTTTTTCAAAGTGATGAGTTACCTTATCTTTGACTATAGACTTGATTATTTCATCATCTATTTTTAGCCCCTCTTATAAGCTGCTTTCAGCTCTGTGTTGGTCTTTATTTTTTTTAACTCATTTAGAACTCTTACCGTATACAACTTCTTTCCTGGGCTTTATCCCCTTCTTAAACATTTATACATTCATGTGTATAGTTACATTTACCACTATTCCATCTCCCACCCAGCTGTCAGACCTCTCAAACTCAGGCAGTCTACGGGTTTGACAATTCTACCAGAATGGGACTTAAAAGATTGGTAAGTTTTTGACTTGAGGACTGTTGACTTTCAATGTGATATTGACACTGTATGGTCTTTAAAGTTTCTTGATAAGGAGGACCTTTTACCTCATAGGTATTCTTTGCTGTAGAGGTTGTTTCTACTAACCCAGATAATGGTTCCATTACCTTACCAAGAAGACTTAAAATCTCCTGAGTTTCTTTTAATGTGAAACTCTTCCCGGCTGAATCAGAGTGTTGCCCATAACCGGTCTGGCAGATCTTTAGTGTTATGAGTTTCTTTCATGGATGAAGGCTGCACTGAGGAAATGAGATAACAAGGTGTAGAGCTGGATGAACACAGCAGGCCAAGCAGCATCAAAGGAGCAGAAAAGCTGACGTTTTGGGTCTAGACCCTTCTTCAGAAATGGGGGAGTGGAAGAGGATTCTGAAATAAATAGGGAGAAAGGGGGAGGCGGATAGAAGATGGATAAAGGAGAAGATAGGTGGAGATGAGACAGACAGGTCAAGGAGATGGGTTTGGAGCCAGTAAAGGTGAGTTAGGGAGGGGATAGGTCGATTCAAGGAAGACGGACAGGTCAAGAAGGCAGGATGAGGCTAGTAGGGAGGAGATGGGGGTGGGGCTTGAGGTGGGAGGAGTGGATAAGTGGGGGGACAGGTTAGGGAGGCGGGTACGAGCTGGGCTGGTTTTGGTATGCAGTCGGGGGAGGGGAGATTTTGAAGCTTGTGAAATCCACGTTGATACCATTGGGCTGCAGGGTTCCCAAGCAAAATATGAGATGCTGTTCCTGCAACCTTCGGGTGACATCATTATGGCACTGCAGGAGGCCCAGGATGGACATGTCGTTCAAGGAATGAGAGGGGGAGTTGAAATGGTTTATGACTGGGAGGTGCAGTTGTTTGTTGCGAACCAATTGTAGATGCTCCACAAAGTGGTCCCCAAGCCTCCGTTTGGTTTCCCCGGTGTGGAGGAGGCCACAACAAGAACAGCGGATACAGTATACCACATTAGCAGATGTGCAGGTGAACATCTGTTTGATGTGGAAGGTCTTCCTACGGCTTGGGATGGGGGTGAGGGGAGAGGTGTAGAGGCAGGTGTAGCACTTCCTGCGGTTGCGTTGTGGATGTGTCTTTTTTTGTGGTATCTTATGTTTCTGGACCAAGCCATTCTTCTCAATTCTGTCCTACACCCATGAGTATTGGTCATCCCAACTCAGTACTGGATTCTTTGGAGTTGTCTGCAGCTCATCTTCAATCTGTGTAAGCAACTCCTCATTCCCAATCCACCATTACACCTATGTTGAAGTATGTAAACTCTTTACTTCAACTTGTAAATTCGGTTAAATGTATTCATTTGCCCTGTATGGTTGTCTTACAGATAAACTGAACATGTTCATATCCTCAATCATCTTATTGAAGGATTGCTGAAGACTTAACATTGTCACTGGTGACGATAATTCTTCCTTGGGAGGTGAAGAATTGAAACATTCCTTTTGAACTTGTATTGTTTTATTATCAGACATCAAATTGGAATTAGCTATTACGATTTGTTCATCAGGCTTTGTTGATGCCTGACAACTTTAACTTAAGATTCATAAATGACATCAAATAAGTTGTACTGCTCCCTCTTTTTTCACTTCATCTGCATCTTCTCACAAACGTTGCTGGCTTTGATACTCAGAATTTTCTTTACTGATGATGAATGGACATTATTTCTGCCATCGCTATGTCGTCACAGATTTCCATTCTGTTGACAGTATGAAACAGTTCTCTGGTGGCAGCACAAATAATCACAATGGATTCTACCTTTTAGGATTCTACCATGAGTCTAAGCTGCCCAATGAAATGTTCTACTGGTTGCCACTCGATTGATCATTCAAAACCTGATCGTTCCTGGCCAGCTTATATTTAGACATATTTTGGTCTGTCATGACCTTCTTGCTGTCTTTGTAAACAGTTGAACTCTTTCTGCTACTTTAAGAATGTTGAGGCCAAACCATGAGCACATGCTCAAGAGTGAGGTTTCTTGATTGCAAACTACATATATATCCTCGATGGTCACACTTTGTGGTTCTTTTCGTTCATTTGTGGAGCATAGTCATTACTGATTGTGTAGCATTTATTGCCCATCTCTAGCTGTTCTTTGAGCTGAATGGCTTGCTAAGTCATTTCAGAGGGTAGTTGAGAGCCAACCACATTGCTGTAGGCCTGGAGTCACATGTAGGCCAGACCAAGCTAGGATGGCAAATTTCCTTCTCTGTTAGTGAGCCAGATTTTTTTTTCCTCCAGACAATTGACAAAGTAGAATCTTAACTCCAAAATTTCTTTGTATTGAATTTAAATTCCACCATCTGCCATGGTAGGATCTGAACCTATGTCCCATGGACATTACATCAGCTTCTGGATTAATGATTTAGTGATAATACCACTAGGCCATCATCACCCCTTCACCAAATGCTTATTACAAACCTTTAATATTGAGAGCTGTTCCTCTTGGCCATGTAGTTTAATTTCTATGGGCTGTAAGTCCTGGCTCTTCACTGATGGTTAACCATCTGATAAGACAATGGATTGATTACATCTGAACAGGAACAGCTGTTAATGTTGTTGGGGCAGATTTGAACCATGTTGGCAGAGGGGATGGATCCTGACATTTAGTTCAGAGGGGAGAGAAATTGAGATGGAGTTTAAGAAGGTAAGACATGAGGAAGTGAGTCTGGAAGACAGAAGACATGTAAGCTAGGTAAGAAAGAAGTGAGTGTAGCAAAAGCCAAATGGAATATATTTAAATTCAAGGAGCCTGAGGAACAAGATAGACAAGCTGAGAGCACAGTAGGCACTTGGCAGTAAGACATGATAGCTGAAAGATAGCTTGGAATGGCTACTCAACACTCCTGGTACAGGGTATTCAAACAAGAAATGTTGGGGGTGATAGGGGGGTGCACGATATTGATCAAGGAATCAATTATAACAGTGAGGAGGGATGAAATCTATGAAGGATCATTAAATGAGGCTAAATGGGTAGACGTAAAAAATGCAAAACAAGCTGTAAGGTGCATACTATAGACTCCCAAATACTCAAGAAGAAATAGAGTTAAATACTTCATCAAATTTCAACTAAGTGTAGAATAATAAGGCAGTAATAGTATGAGATTTTAAATACCCAAATATTGTTTCAATGTGCAAAATAGGGCAGAAACAAAATTCTTAAATTGTATCCAGGAGAATTTTTTGTTCTTGACCCATATATAAAGTTGCCATAGCCCTAGAGGGTTGCTCTTTCACTAGAGAGAGATAACTGGCAGCGAGTTTAACCTGAGGGTCACCATACATCAAATGAGGAATGAGGTTGAAAAGGCAGGGTCCTCATGGCAACCTCAGCTGGTACAAGAATTGAACCTGTGGTGTTGGCATCACTCTGCATCCCAAATCAGCCTTCCAGCCAACTGAGCTAACTGAACACCTATTAACCCATCTCTAGAAAGCTCAACAAGGCAGGATACAATGATAGACCAAACTTTCAGAAGTGAGGCTGGGCAGGAAGTAGCTTTATCAGTACGAGTGCATTTTGGAGGTAGTGACCATAAATTCAGTTAGATTTAGGATAATTATAGAAATATGGTAAGGAAATTTTGGGAATTAAAGTACAAAACTGAGAAAAGGCTGAGTTTACAATGATAGGATATAATTTGGCCCAAGTGGAATGGGAACAGCTATTGGCAGATGAAACTGCATTATATCCAGGGAGGCATTTAAGAAGGAAATAGTAAGAGTACAAGGCAAACATGTTCCCATTAAAAAAAAGCATGGGATCATGTCTGGAGAACCCTGGATGTTAACGGACAAAAAGGTTAGGATTCAAAAAGAATGGTCAGGCCTGTGCAGATTCCAAGGTTTCAATGATCAAAAAGTTCACTGCTCTCATGAACATTGATTGGGTGATAACTAGCGAGGAGGATAGCCATGGACTGCTAGATGATATCAATGGATTGCTCAAGTGGCCAGAGCAGTGGCAAATGCAAAAGTGTGAGGTAATGCACTTGAGGAGGGCTAACAATGCAAGGAATTATACTATGAATGGCAGGGGCCTGGAAAATACTGAAGATGTGCAAGAAGCTTTGTGTGCACATTCACCAATCCTCAAAAGTAGCAGGGCAATGGGTAAGGTGGTTTAGAAGGCATATGAGATATTCATCACCATTAGGTGAGGCATAGAATACAACAGCAAGACCTTTTTGCTCCAACAAAAAGCTAGAAATGTATAACATGCTAGGCCATGTTAAATCATAACTGGAGTGCTGTGTGGAATTTTGGTCAGCATACTTTAGGAGGGATGCATCTGCTCTAAAGAAGTTGCAAAGGAGATTGCAGGATAATGCCCGAGCTCTTGGGTCTGAGCTATAGGAAAGATTAGTATACATTTTCCTTGAATCAACAAAGGTGAGAAGGAACCTGAGAGAAGTGTATAAAATTATGAGCAGCATTGGTAGGGTGAACAAGAAAGCATCTTTTTCACTAGTAGTGATGTCAGTAAGACCATAAGACCATAAGACATAGGAGCAGAAGTTAGGGCATTCAGCCCATCGAGTCTGCTCTGCCATTCAGTCATGGCTGATAGGTTTCTAAACCCCATTCTCCTGCTTTCTCCCAATTACCCTTGATCCCCTTGACAATCAAGAACCTATCTATCTCTGTCTTAAATGTACTCAATGATCTGGCCTCCACAGCCTTCTGTGGCGGTGAATTCCATAGGTTCATCACTCTCTGGGTGAAGAAATTTCTCCTTATCTCCATTCTAAAAAGGTCTTCCCTTTACTCTAAGGCTGTGCCCTCAGGTTTGAGTCTCTCCTACCAAAGGAAGTATCTTCCCAACATCCACTCTGTCCAGGCAATTCTGTATTCTGTCAGTTTCAATTAGATCCCCTCTCATCCTTCTAAACTCCATCAAGTATAGACCCAGGGCCCTCGAACGCTCCTCATATGTTAAGCTTTTCATTCCTGGAACCATTCTTCTGAACCTCCTCTGAGCCTGCTCCAGGACCAGTACATCTTTCCTGAGATTTAGGGCCCAAAAGTAGCAAAGAGGTTATAGATTTAAGGTAAGAAGTAAAAGGTTAAAAGGAGAGTAGGATATTTTCTTTTCACTCAGAAGGTGGTTTCACTTAGTCTGAAAGGAGTTGAGTCAGAAATTCTCATAACATTTCAGCAATATTTGGATATTCACATGCATTGCCATAGTGTGCAGGGTTATTCTCCAAAATCTGGAAAATGGATTGGCGTAGCCAGAGTTTGTTGATTGGTGCAGACTGAATGTGTTGTAAACATTTATGAATCTGAGTCTTTTCGCCCATGTATCAAGCTTAAGTTTAATGGAATGTCCATTGTTTAAACTTGAATTAGTTAGATTATTGATTTCCCTAGAAATACATTGGTATTTTGCTAATCTGGTCCCTTTACCAATTAAACATGTTTGCATGCATAGTCATTTGACCTCTTGCTGTTCTGCAACTGTGTTCTACTTCATACACTTCTTCTAGAGGTGACCAAGAGTTACACATATAACATTATTTTATAATTGCCGGACTTTGCTTGTGCCTGTGAGGATCACGTGCTCCACAGCATTGACATTGACTCTTAGCATCTGCTATTTAGCCTACTCTTTATATTAACTTGTCACCTCCACTTGGAGAGATTACAGTTAAGAAGGTGAATATGTTCTGTTGGTATTCTATAATAAAGAACTCCTTCTCCTCTCAGAATTTCTCTGTGGTCCTTCCTGTGTTCTGCTTCCAATGTAATCTTAACGACTTTTTCGAAAGTCCAATAATCTTTGCCCTGTGATAAATCTGACAAACGGTTCTCAGCAATTTCAACAACAGTCTGTCCCTTGGTAATTCTGATTTCAAAGCACCATAGTCACAGTTTCGTATTAATCTGTAGTGATCATTAATGAAATTATCAATGGATTCCTCTGGATGCTTAACTCTTCTACTAAATCTTGCTCTTTCAAGGATTTTATTTGTTCTGAGATAATTGTAATTTTCTTAAGCTTCTGAAACTTCATCAAAAGTATTTGTGCCTTCTTTTTATGTTTTGGCAAGCACATCTACACTTTATTGAATACAATACCGATTTTACTTGTACAGCTTGTGCATTAGTATGTAGTTTAGGAGCAATTCTACACTCTAAGAATTGCTTTGTCTAATATGTTCAATTTGGCCCAATTTCTGAATTAAACCTAGGGGCAGTATTGTTTCTCCTGCTATTTGTTCCTAAGGGCATTACTTGTTCTTCTTGCAGCAAAGCTTGTTAATTCTGCATTCTCAATATTAGCTTTATTGTGCTCTTTCCATGTATCCCATAGGCTTTGCACCTCCCCAGGTCCCCATCCAGCCAATTTATATGAGCTTGCACCTACCCACTTGTCCCCTCTAGCTCCTGGCATATGAAGTAACTATGCAAAACATGATTGACTCTCTGCATTGCAGAAGCATGGACTGTCTAATCTTGAAAAGCCCAACTGGACCTGGACAGTGGCCTATCACTTGGACATGATATGGGAAGTTGCCTTTGATTTACTGCGCCAGGACCTTCTGACTGATGGGTGCCACCATGGACTTGGTTGAAGGCCACCCTGAGACTTTGAAATATGGCTGCCTGCTTGCTGCTCGTGCAGTGTGTTTGATGCATAAGCTGTTGGCAAATGGCACCTTGTGAGGTTGACAGAGAACACTGCTGCCCCCTTGATTGAAGACTGTTGTCCTGCATGGCATGCTGCCTGGTTTTGTGACTACAATAGACAGACACACTAAGGCAAAGGAAGGCATGTATGCTATGAGCATTAGGTTGGTGCTAGGTAAACGAGAGAAAAGAGTGCAAGTGAGCAGCCCTGAGAAGCTACCTGGTCCAATCCACACTCAGCATGTCTCTGCTGCAGCCTTTCGATGTTAGTAGCCTGTGCATCAGGCAATACAAACCTATGATTGGCCAGCAAACAGATCAGAGCAGTGCCATGTTGATCATAAGGGGTTAACAAATGTCAGATGCCAATGTCTGTGGATGAGGGATTGTGTGTGGCTGGAACCTACAGCCCATGCTCTAAGTTGCTGCCATTATGGTGAATAACATGGGAGCTCTTCATTGCCAGCGGTGAGCTGAAATCACTAAGTACCTGCTTTGATTTCCATGTCAGGACTTCCCAACAGGTTAGATGCAGGAAGAATATTACCAATGATGGGGTTTATAGTTTAAAGATATGGGGTAAACCCTTTAGGACTGAGATGAAGAGAAATGTCTTCACCCAGAGAGTGGTGACAGTGGAATTCACTACCACAGAAAGTGATTGAGGCCAAACCATCGTGTGCTTTCAAGGAGGAGGTAGATATAGCTCTTGGGGTTAAAGGGATCAAGGGATTGGGGTTAGATGGAAGAGAGGTGCGCGACTATGATCAATGATCAGCCATATTCATATTGAATTATGCAGCAGGCTTGAGTTGAATGGTTTATTTCTGCTCCCATCTTCAATGTTTCTAGCTAAGTTATTCTAATTTAAGCCTGTTTCCAAATAATACATTTATTGATTTTCTATCTCTCACAAAATAATAATTTTGTTCTAGAATGAATCTAGCTGAAATCCCTTTATCATGTTTCAAATGTGCAGGACCGTCTAAAAGCTACGGAAAAGACAGCTGAAACATTGCTTCTGTCACCTTCCCTTCACACAAAGAGATTCGCAGACACATTCACTGATAGTGACTGTCCATGTTGGCCCAAGAAAGAAAAGGCCAAGACTGAAGGAAGGATGGAGGCTAAGGGGAGACATGATCCCTTTCTTTGAAAACTTCTGTCCACTTCAGATTTTGAAAGTAATCCTTTAAGCTTCACTTTACCAGCAGGTTGAGGGATCCCCTTGCAAAATAATTCACAAAAGAATAGAACTTTTCTCGAATCATAGAAGTACAGAAAGAACCCTCCGGCCCATCAAGTCCATGCCAGGTTGTTTATACCATTCTGCACATTGTTCATACGAAAGTGCACTTTAAAGCTTGGAAGGTGAATTTAAGGCGAACATAGAATATGTCACCCAATGACAGTGCTGTACATTTTCCTTTTCACTGTGCTCACTTGCCAGTCACTTTCGTCAGGTCAAAGAATAAAAAGATTACAGAAACATTTATGTTTATATTCATTATTTTAAGATCATCTGGATGGGGCCGGTAAGGCCACAACAAATTACAATAAACTCGTAGAATAAGCAGATAATTTACAAATGAATTTCACTGTAGATGAGCATGACGCATTACATCTTACTAAGAAAAATAAAGAGACCTCATATTTACTTAGAAAATATAAAAGATATTTACTTAGAAAATATATTCCTTAGGGAATATAACTATGCTAGAAGTACAAAAAGTAACAGTGGAAGTAATAAGGTTGTAAAACACGAAACCAAACATGAGATTTATTGCTGGAGGCATAGGATTAAAACACAGAGATCTTACTAAACTTGTATTAAAACTTGGTTTGCTAAACTTGGAATACTGTGCCCATCATATTACAAAAAAAAAGAGGCATTGGACAGTGTGAAAAAGGTGATATTAGGTTATATCAATCAGGACAGGATGAAGAATTATCTCTTGAAAAGAGAAGCCTGATCATAGAATCATAGAAACTCTACAGTGTGGAAGCAGGCCATTCTATCCATCGAGTACAATGCTCTGCTTCGAAAGAGCATCCCACCTATCCTCCTTGGAACAGAGAATCTTGAAAGGAGATTTCATAAAGGTATTAAAAATTATAAGGGATCTAGTCAGAATAGAAGAGCAAAGGATATTGATTTAATGTGGTTGACATCAAAAGGAAGCTGTTGCATAAGAGTGTAAAGGGCCCAAGGAGTTAATAATAAGGAGGATGAGGTGAGAAGTCAGACAACACCAGGTTATAGTCCAACAGGTTTATTTGAAATCACAAGGTTTTGGAGCGTTGACCCTTTATACAGACATTGGAATATAACATCCTAGGATCTCAAAGGACTAAGACCTTCCTCATATTCTCTGTAATATGTCTAAGATATCAATGTAATTTGAACCTAATTGCTATCATGCAATAAACTACATCTCATTTAAGACAAGAGTCTCCCCTCATTAAACTAACAATGGTTTTCCTCCACCTCTCTTGACCAAGAAGATCCTATAGATCCCTATCAGAAGAAGATGGTGACAGCAATTCTAAGACATAGAGCAATAGTATAAAGAGCTCACTATTATAGTATAAGGGTGATACAGATTGGTTTCACAAAAGAAGCAATTATAGCATGAGGAGAAATGTTTTTACTCAGCAAGGTGTTGGGATCTGGAATACTTTACCTGAAAGTTTGGTGGAGGCAGATTCAACTGTGGCTTTCAAAAGAGACCCGGATCATTACCTGAAGAAGTAGAATTCTCAGAACTATGGGGAAAAGTAGGGAAGTGTCACAAAATTCACTGCTCTACAGCAGAGAACCAACATGGGCATGATGTGCTGAATGGCCATGTCCTGCGCTGGAACCATTCCTAGAATTTAAACTAAAGGAGAAGCAAGATTAGGCATGTGAGGAAGAAGGAGCCATTGGGTTCTGCTGGTTAATGGGGAAGTCTGGTAGGAGAAAATCATAAAGTGCTGGTATTTACTGCTGTAACCAAATGGCCTGTTTAGTACTGGATATTCTATTTAACATTACACAACTGCTAACATTCTAATTAACTTAAATTTCTTAAAAAATTAGATTAATCTACCATTAGTGGACTTAGTTCAGTCAAGAAAAGGATATCAAAATTCACTGATTTGTACAAGGCATGTTATTTGTATAGAAAATTAATTACGAAATTGTTACAAAATTAACTCAGTCATCTTAACTCGATATAAGGTAAAGTCACCATTGTCCCAGAGAACCATTGGGCTGCTCTCTCATTAAAGACAGACAGCTGGTGGTGAGTTTAATCTGAGGGTCACCATGTTTCAGATGAGGGGCTAGGTAAGAAGGTGGGACCTTCATGGTGACCTCAGCCAGTATGGGAAGTGAACCTGTGATGCTGACATCACTCTGCTCAAACCTTTTATCACTGAATCAAGATAGAATAGGGTTTAGGCCCGAAACGTCAAGTTTTCCTGCTCCTATGATGCTGCTTGACCTGCTGTGTTCATCCAGCCCCATGCTTGTTATCTAGAATAAACAGTCAACTGCCACTAGGTGGCAACCTAAGCAGAACAATTGGTCAGTAATAAGTCAGGCTGCATTATCTAGATTATAAATGGAAGAATTTGTATGTTGTATTTAAATTTTATCACAGACTGTGCAAAAACAGATTTGGACACTTTTGTTAAGATCCTAAATAATTAACTCACTTAATTACTCATGCATAATGAAATCACAGAAAAGCTATCATCCTCATTCAGTTGCGGCACAATCATCAGACAAATCCAAAAAGATCACATAACCCAAAAAAGACTAGGGGTTTCTCCATCTCACCACCTCCCTAACCCTAAGGTATGTTCCATGCATTCAGGGGTTTCACCAGAAGCCCTTTTATGTTGATTAAACTGTCCCTAAAAGTTTGCTTGGGTCAACAATGAGAAAGTCTAGGAGAATAAAAGACCATTACACCAACCTCCAACAAAGTGCATAATCCTGGTCATACCAGTTAAAAAGATCATGTCCCTATGTTTAGTAATATTTGCACACTTAAAGTCCCAAACACAATGTAATGCCGCTTTTAGAAATTAAAATGAGTAAAAGTTATTACATTTGACAATTTAGGTTTGTTCAACAGTCAAGTCCGGAAAAAAGAGGAACCATCAAAACCAAGGAGTATGTCTATACTTTTACAGACACACTACATATTTTCATTCTATCACCAGACTGAACAAAAATTGAGGCATGCATGTTCTTACTCGTTATTCAACAAGCAGGGAAATGAGGTTCATGATCGTTTTGTCATACTGAAAATAGTCAATAAGAGCACATTTTTTAAAAAGTGCAAGTTACTCATTTGCATTTAGAGACAAACAAAATTGGTAAAAATTGCATCTATCATGATTTGGAACAGAGTTTTACGTCACACACTGTCAATGTGCTGATTTAAATCTCAGGTTGCATTAGTACAGGTCTGAACAGAGCAGATGGTCAAACAATTAGTTCCACTTCCCCCTCCTAAACAAGGTCAGAAACAGCATGACAACAGTAACCATTATTTTCCACAGTTGATATGAATCATTAATCTTGTACAGTACACATATATTGCTTCTGCCACTGTATGTTTTCTGTACTTCTTTTCTATTTGGTAAAATACTATTTTAGAATTCAGACTGAACAGAATTCACCCATCAATAAAGAAGTTAAACTTGTAACTAAACTTTGCTGGTTAACTGCTGCCTGTCCTAACATTCTCATAAATGGACTGAAAATCCTGCAGACAGACTGACCCAGTACACAATTTCCTGATGTTTCCTGCGGGGCTGCACAATTCCTTCCTGCAAATGTGTGTAGAACAGAGTTCATCTCTGCTGTTTGAAGCCCAGCAAAGCAGAACTCCACTTTCCAAGGGCATAGAGTTTCTCCCCAGTTGCAGTAATTTGCCTGGTCATGGTATGTTGCTCATATGGAACACGCCTATCCTAATCTGCCTTCGTAAGACCGAGCAACTTTCAGCCAAGCCGCCCAAAGGTCTGTGATATTGCTTAAATATAGATGCAGTCTGTAGCTATTTAAGACAGTTGTCCAAAGAGAGTTCTTTGATTACATACAACAAAGTTGATTTTGAAGTATTTAATATTCATGTACTTGTTCAAATGTATTTTAAATGTTGTAACTGTACCTCCATCTATCACTTCCTCTGATAGTTCATTCCACATGCTAACCACCCTCTGTATGAAAAAGTTACCCCTCAGGTTCCTTTTAAATCTTTCTTCTCTCACCTTACAAATATGTCCCTAGTTTTGAACTCTCCACCCTAGAGAAAAGACATTTGCCATTCTCCTTGTCAATGCCTCTCATGATTTTATGAACTTCTGTAAGTGCTTCAAATATACTGTTAGCTGCTGAACATGTCACACAGGGCGATACAGACTTAAGCAGTGCCACCATGAGCATGGTTGTGGGTGGGTCATAATAAACGGCAGGATAGGAAGCAGGTTAAAGATTTCTGAAGAAGGGTCCTGACCGAAAATATCAGCTTTCCTGCTCCTCTGATGCTGCCTGGCTTGCTGTGTTCCTCCAGCTCCAGCTGTTGTCTCTGACTCCATCATCGGCAGTTCTTGCTATCTCTTAAAGACTTATCCTGTCTTGTTGTTAGTAGGAAAATGGCAGTTCTTTGAAATAGGGCAGAATTCCAACAAAAGGAGATTCCTCCTATTTTCTCAATCCGCATCGAGTTAAAAGGAGAGGCTGGATACGGTGGGACTTTTTTCACTGGACCATAGGAGATTAAGAGGTTACCTTTTAAAGGTTTATAAAATCATGAGGGGCATAGATAAAATGAATAGCAAAGATCTTTTCCCTAGGGCAGGGGAGTTCAAAACTAGAGAGCATTTTTTTTAAAGTAAGAGGTGAAAATTTTAAAAAGAATATGAGGGGCTACTTTTTTTACACAGTGTGTTGCATATGTGGAATGAATTGTGACAAGTTTGAAAAATGGGCAGCATGGTGACTCAGTGGTTAGCACTGCTGCGTCACAGCACTAGGGTCCTGGGTTTGATTCCACCCTTGGGCGACTGTCTGCGTGGAGTTTGCGCATTCTCCCTTTGTCTGCGTGTGTTTCCTTTGGGTGGGCCAGTTTCCTCCCACAGTCCAAAGATGTGCAGGGTAGGTGGATTGGCTATGCTAAATTGCCCATAGTGTTCAGGGATGAATAGATTAAGTGAGTTATAGGGGGCTGGGTCTGGGTGGGATACTCTGAGGGTTGGTGTGAACTTGTTGGGCCAAAGGGCCTGTTTCCACACAGTAGGGATTCTATGATCTATGAAATGGGACTAGTTTAGTTTGGGAAAGTTGATCAGCATGGACGAGTTGGACCAAAGGGTCTGTTTCTGGACTGTATGACTCTATAACCCTATGATAACTGATGATTTTCTATTGGTTTTGGCCAGAATTTTGGTTAGTTTGTTACAGGAAAATACTAAATGATTCACAACAATCAGCCAAAGAATAAATGAGGAACAGAATGATAAGAGGAAGTAGGTGGTCAGATACCATTTATTGTTCTTTTTTAGATATTGCTACCATTCTGTCTATTTCTATCCATTGGCATCAAAAGCAGAATTCAAGTTATGAGGTGAACATTTCATTTCAATTTCAAACCATTTCAGAAAGACATTGACTGAAATGTGCACAAATGGACAGAAGAATGGGTGCCTGCAAGAATGGACATTTAATGCCTAATAGAAACATTCTAAAGCCATGCAAACTCCAAATAAAAAAATGACATCAGCTTTCAATGCACCAAGATCTTTACAATTTCGATTGAGAGACATACAGGTCAGCACCAAGTGGTAGCCAATTTTATGAAAGAAGTGGCTTTTGTGGAATGCTGAGTCCTCTACCCAGTATCCATTGTAGCAGGAAATATCTCTGGGATTGAATGCTTCCATAGTTCAGCCCAGGGATAAAATGGTTTCTATTTCCGCTATAAATTCAGGGTGTGAAACCTCAATTGAAGAGTAGCCATTCTTATCACAAACCTCGCAACATGCACACTTACCACATTAAGCCTCCAAAGTGATAGAACAGGTAGGTGAAATGTGAGAGGAACTGTCCTTTCCTGCCCTAGTACCATCGCGTTCATACATATCCAGCAGCCATAAGACAGCTTTTCTTTCTTTGGCCACATCTTTGGTTTTTTGTGGTTGTTCCTTTTCATTGAAGAGAGTTAGGAGATAGAAAGTGGATGACTGTACCTATCTTCTGGCTTTCTCCTGTTCCACACAGTGATGGGCAGGCCTGTAAATTCCACCTATCCGTCAATCTTCCTACAGACTCCCCAACAATCAGAAAATAGCAGTTTCATTCCAATACCTATTGGATTGCAATGTTCAATGATTTAATTGATCTTTGTTTGAATATATTGTTCCATTATTATGTGTTTACAATGCATTTTTATTTATTGTAAAGAAATCTGTTGTAGATTTGGAACTAATGTCATCCACTCCGCGGCTCACGGAATATATGTTGACGTTTGATATGACAGTAAGTGCTCTTGAGAAGACACTTTGGGCCAAAAAAAAAGTCTGAAACATGAAATAAATTCCATCAGTGATCGCAGGGAAATGTTGACCCCACTAAACAATGCATGGCATATTGTGGCAATTGTTTTCAATTGGTGCACTAACAAATCAACTTACTTGTGATCAAATAGTTCAAATTTCACGAATTAGGGGATGTCTCCTCATGGAGAATTTGGATTTGACCTCAGAAACAGTCATAATCCTGGCAATCAAACTGAATGAGCCATAAAATGAATAACTTGAGGAATAAAGTGCATGCAGTAATCATTTTGAAATTAAAGATATGTACAAAAAAAGTGCAGCTGATGCCAGAGATCCATACTTTATAGGTTTCACTGCATTGACCTAGGTGGGGATGAAATGAGGACTCACCAAGACTAAAACATCTAACTTACATTTAATTAACATTGTCACTTGTGCCTAAGTACAGAGACAAGTGGATAGTGTCGCCATGTTCCGAGGCCTTCTTGGATGATAGAATAAATTATTGAATAAATGATAAAATACTGAATAAATTAATACTAATTTGGTATTACTAAAATTAAAACAGCTTCAAAAGTTCATCTTGCCCTGTCCATGGACTTCACCCTCTCTGCTCCTCCAGTTGCCGTTGTCCAGCATTATCCCTGGGTCCTGGCAATGGGCTCCTTTTCTGCTGCTACCACGCCATTGTTCTTGTCTCCAAGCTGGAGACGGACACATCCGATGTTCCAAAAGACAACATTTATATTCCTTTGAGTTTGGGAGGTGAGCTGAATAGGATATGTAAAATGATTCTTAAAAATGAAATTTAATACAGGAAGCCAAGTTGTGTCCTCTGGTGGAAAATCTGAAACAAGGCTTCATAACCTCAAACTTAGAACTAGGCCATTTACAAAAGAAGTCAAGAAACCTCTTCACATAAAGAAAACTGTCTTCCTCAAAAGGCTGTCAAGTGTTGGGTCAATTAAAAGTTTAAAGCTGTTTTGTTAGGTAAGGGCAATAAGGTTTAAAAGCAAAATCAGGTTGTTGGGGTTGAGGTACAGGTCAGCCATGATCTAAAATAGTGGCAGAACAAACTTGAGAGACTGATTTGGTTTGAATTATTGTTTTTGATTTATTATTGTCACAGGTATTAAGGCACAGTGAAAAGTTTTGTTTTGCGTGCAGTACAGGCAGATCATACCATTCATAGTCCATTATGCTAATAGAACAGAGCAAAGAATACAATGTTATGGCTGCACAGAAGGTGCACAAAGAGCGAGATCAACATTAGATTTAAAGTTTGAGAGGTCCTTTCAGAAGTCTAATAACAGCGGGGAAGAAGCTATTCTTGAATCCGTTGATATATGTGTTTAAGCTTTTGTATCTTTGGCCCAATGGAAAAAGGTGAAAGAGATTATAACTAGGGTGGGCCATGAATGGCCTACTTTTGTTTCTGCAAGTTTACGCAAGGGATTATATTTCATAGAGACTTAATAAAAGATCTTGATTATCAAATAGTTTTGAAAAATCAGTTTACATACTGCATAATTATTATATTGTCAATAAAAAACTTAAGGGTTTTTAATGTATGGCTGCTGTTACTATGCTAATTTGTACTTTTAATGATTTTGTGATCGTACAAACAATCCCTAATTTTCCATCAACACTCAGGTTTAGATTACAGAATGTGTACCGGTTCCAATAAACTGCATGAAAATTCTGAGCAACTTTAGGAGTCTGTAAAGTGTAGCATATTGTTCATCAAATGAAAATTTCAAAGCAACTTGAGTTTGAAGGTTGCCATGTTTGTACTTCAAAGTATATGTATTGACAAGAATGGTATTTCCTTGAATACACTCCAGGCTATGAATGATGGACATTACACAAAAATTAGAAATATTTAATAGTGAACTTACTGTAATACAATTTTCAAACATCTGCTGCAAAGAAGTGTAATTCACATCAATGTCCATGCCCTGGGGCCTCAGATCTAGACATATCACATTTTTCCATGAATCACAAAGTACTCATCAGATTTGGGGACAACACACGTTATGGATCAGTCCCACTCCCACTGCTGACAGTGTAATTTTGTGGCTTAAAGTGAATCACTTTTGCTGTTATGTCAGTTTTGAACATTAAAATATCTGCAGGGTTATTGCTTCTCTCCTACTTCTTTGGCCTCAGAGATATTACATGAACTTAGCACTGCCCTGCAATAGATTGGAAATGTTATAAAACAAATGCAAAAATAAGCTCCCTTTGCAAAATTTGCACAAGTTTATTGGACTAAAAGTGGAACTGTAAAATGGCAGATTGGTTTTGTAAAAAGCATAAATAATTACCTAGATGTAAAGTGTCTAAAAATGACAAACTGTAAAGCAGTAAAAATAATTCCTTATTAATATGGAAGGACAAAAATATAGATTTAATTATCCTCTTGACTGTACAAACCCTGAACAAGAAAACTTGAGAGCAAACAGAGGTGGAGTCAAATACCACCAGAGCAGCATTAGATGCAGTCAAGCTTCATCCAGCCTGTTTCCTTGCATTGGAAATGGGGGTGGCCTCTGTGACCAATCGGGGATCCAGGATGGGTGAACTGGACATCAGCCATGCCCACCAAGTTTAAAGATCCCCTGCCACCTCATTCTCTCCTTATTTCTCATGTGAACAGGGAAGAAATAAAGAATACCAGCCTCTAAATGCTGCCATCTTTGGCAGCACATACTGGAGCTATGGCCCCATGAGCCACTGCCTAGTGTAACTGACTTCCAATGGTTTTCCCTTGAGACTGATTCATTTGTTACTTTACCATTGTCAGTGTTTCTGTTGTGCGAGCAGTGAGGATGTGAAAGGGTTAACTGACATCATAAGATAAGCTCGGTCAATCAGGATATAAAGGATTTCCATGGAGGTGCTAACCAGAGTTCCTAAGGAGTAACCAATGTGTTGTACCAGTGTGCAGTGCAGAATCTTGCCCATGTCAGAATGTTTCAGGAAAAGTAATGGTAACTTTGGCTGAGTTCGGTACATCACATGAGACCATTGTGCATTTCTGATATAATATAGCTAGCTTTGTCATATGTAATAAACATATTCTATTTAACTAAGATTGAGCCAATCTTCTGCCTAACATGTTGTGTGGGCACCCTTCCACACTGGATGTCCATAATATATGTTAATAACCATTAGAAGGACTGATGGCAGTGAATTAGTCCAAGATATCCCAGAAGGTGTGAGCAGAATCCAACACCATACAAGATGGTAGCAATATGGAGCATCACTGTTTTAGGTATGTGTATCTATCAGTCTACGTTCTCCTGAAACAAAAGAACAGAAATTGCTGGAATAACTCAGCAGGTCTGGCAGCACCTGTGGAGAGGAAGCAGAGTTAACGTTTTGGGTCCAGTGACCCTTCTTCAGAATGTGAGCTTTTCCAGCACTTTCTGTTTTTTGTTTCTATTTCCACAGTTCTTACAGTTTTTTTGTCTTACATTCTCCTGAAGTCTGTTATTATCCATCTTGCTGTTTGTAGCCATGTACGCTGCTCAGAATCAGGGAGATAAGGGGCCTGGATTTTTCAAATATCACCTTGATGATCAAGAATCTGTAGTTTCCGGCCTCGTTGCACTCTACTACAAAACCAATTTCACATCACTTTTCCCAGGACACTGAGTTATTTCAAGAGCTTCTGATAATTGCAAATGACATTGAGCAAGATGAAAGCCATAGATTAGAATTTTCAGGTTTTTCCCAAGATTCCCTGCATTCTGAGACTAACCTGAATGTTAATCAGCATCACGTTCTACCCCGAAAATTAAGCGCAAGCTTTCTAATATGCTAACAAGCTGGACCGCTGGGCTTGGGATTTAAAGAAGTCTCGTTATTTAAAAGCAGCTGAATGATGCTGGGACCTTAACTGTGAAGATAGAAGAGGATGTAATGAGCCACAATGATTGCAATTTTAGGTGATTCTTATCAATAAAGGGAAGTGAGTAGTGGTTTATCATGTTAGCATGCAGAACTCTGCAGGAGGTTGCTGGGCATGTGGATTTAACCACTACTTCAATTATTCACTGATCCAAAGATTGAAGATCAGATATTTTCTGAGAGGAGATGGTTCCTTAGGCTGTGTTTTATACCTAACTTTCAGAGCAGCACATGAGGAAGGCTAAGAACACCTGGCCACTGTTCAGTCTTAGATGGTGTAAAGAATAGAAAGAACAAATCCAGATAAACAAGGATTAAAAAGGAACACAGTTATGACAGAGGTTAGAGGTGGCACATTGTTTTCTTTTCTAATCCCACTCGACCACTGGCCAAAACAAACTTTACGTGTAACTAACTTGATGATGGGGCCAATTCTATGAGTCTCAGACTGTCAGGTTCAGTATTAAGAACAAGTCAGCCAGGTTTCATAAGTCAAAAACCTAATAACCGGTTATTTCCAAAAGCAAACTGACTCAAACAACGATACAAAGCAAATTCATCTACCTACTTATTTAAAATAAAACACACACACACACACACACACACACACGCGCGCGCACACACCATAGATAAATTCTAAAACACACATACACACATGCATCTGAGGGAAATAAAGAAAAACCCTGCAGAGTGTTAACTTAAAAGTACGTTGAACAAGTATTGATCGAAGTCAACACAATACTGATAAGTCACAGATTGTTCCAAATGGTGTTCTAATTCTGAATTTACTCTGCACACACAGGCTGCTGGTACTGGCTGAATTCTTCACATGGTGGAGTGGGTTCTGAGAAAATCCCCTTCAGGAACTTTCCCTGATTGGTGAAGATAACTTCCAGTGGATATTCAGCTCACACATTTTGCTGAAAAGAGCTACGAAGAAAGAGAAAGGGAGAAATGGGCTGATACTTCTCTGGTTGGTCTCAAATTTTCCTACTGTGTTCGAAATGCACCAGCCCTTGTGACTGCTTTCTGAAAGTTTTCCAGACCATGTGATTCCATTCCATCTCCCTCCTCCTTACAGATGCTACATTATTGCTGCTACAGGCAGTGCCTTTTCTATTGTGAAGTGTCATTTGTATAAAAGTCCAAAAAGAGCCCATATAAACGTTTGAAGAAAATATTTTGTACTACATCCTTTCATAACATTTGCTTGTTGGAGCCTGGGATGAAGGCCTTTGAGTATAAATGCTGTCACAGGAGTTTACTAAATGGACTTACACATTTATTGCAGCTTACACCCTCAGGGTGGAGTCCATACAGTTTTACATGCAAATATAGAAGTCAATTTGCAGATAGTACCACAACCAGCAAATGTCAGCCTAGATTACATGTGCGTCAATCAACCCGCAATCGTCTGAGTCATGGTTCACAGTGCTATTAGCTGAACATGCTGATACTTCTCCAGTGCAAAGTAACTCTCTCTCTGGTTACAGAGCTGGAGGCTTCCTCTCACTTGTTCAGTTAATCTCTCCCTCTGAATATTTCACCTGAGTTCTCTTTACTTTTTAAGAAAATGTTTTTAACCAAGGTGTTATAGATGCTCCGTCATTGAAAATATGTAAGGCTGAATGTAAAGAGATTTCTGGTCTTTCAGGAAATCAATGGATATTGGGAGGAGACAGGCACACTGTACTGTGGTGAAACAAAGGATCAGCAACAATTGTGTTGAATAAAGAAGCAGGTTTCACAAGGCTTGCTCTTTCTTCAATTTCTAATGGTCTTGTGATTCAGTGAAAGGTGAGGTATATTAAACCAGGCAGACAGACCAAAGTATTTGAAGGTGAAGGCTCCATCAACGTGTCACACACACAAAACTGCACAAATAATGGGACCTCAGGGAATGGGGAGTGGGACAGAAATTCAGGTGGGTTGGTGGAGGGGTGAACAGACATACAAACAAGGAACAAGAATAGATAACTCAGCCCTTTGAGCTCACTCCACTGTTCAATTAGACAATGCCTGATCTGATTTTAACCTCAAACCTACATTGCTCTATATTGTCATTAATCTTACATTCCCTTGGTATCAAAAACCTATCTACCTCTGCCTTAAAAGTATTAAGATCTGCGGTCACTGCCTTTTGAAGAAAGGAAATGCTAAAAACTCACAATTCTCGATGAGAAAATAAGGTATCCTCATGTTTTAATTTGAGTGAACTCTTATTTTTAAACTATGGCCCCAAGTGGTGGCAGATGGCCCTCTTGCTCTGAGGCCAATTCTGGATGGTTTATATGCAGCAGAGGAGCACTTTGCCAGGTATATCTGGCAGTCTCACTGTGGGCTCAGTGAGGTAGGAGGGTGTAGTATGAGCAGGCCTCCTGATCAGCCACTCAGTGCACCATCACGGTTCCCACACCACCACCACTACGGCTGATACATTCATCAACCGGTAATTCCCCAGGGCTTGCCTGCCTGGTCGCAGGGAGCCCAACCTGACTAACCTGGATTCTGAGACCTCCTTGAATGATTCTGTAGTCTGGTTTCAGTCCCAGCATTGACCACTGCTGTAGGGTGGCATTGCTGGGAATGAAGTGCCACCAGTACACTGACAGAATGGTGGGCTTTTGGGGTGGGGATGAGAAGGTCAGGGACCTGTTTCCTGTATACTATGGAGATGGCAATGTGCAAAATGACGGAAATGTATCATCAACGGTTACGTGCAAGAATCTGAGAAGATCTGAGATGGATTATCTGCACTGGAGACAGCTGTACCTACCTAGAAGTACAGAATACACTACAGTGTAAATGAAGATAACAAAGTATAGAGCTGGATGAACACAGCAAGCCAAGCAGCATCATAGGAGTGGGAAAGCTTGATGTTTCAGACCTAGACCCTTTCTTCAGAAAATGGTCTAGGCCCGAAACGTCAAGCTTTCCTGCTCCTATGAGGCTGCTTGGCCTGCTGTGTTCATCCAGCTCTACACCTTGTTATCTCAGATTCTCCAGCATCTGCAGTTCCTACAATGTCTGAAATAATTTTAACCACAGTGTAAACGAAGATGTTTTGAAGAAATTTACTGGAATCTGACCCTGCTCATTTATCAGAAGTGGGAAACCTACCTAATACAAAACAGGCCACCAGTTAATCTAAAGAGCTACCCAAGTAGCATTCAAAAGGACCAACTCTCCAAACCACGGCAACAGGTAGGTGATATTAATCTAAACATAATTTGTTGCCATTAACGAAACCCACTGGAAGAAATAAGAAGGAGACTTCTTCAAGAGAAGAATCAAAAGACTAAGCTTGGTGAAAGGCACACTGAGAATTGGTAACAAAGTCAGCACCAGTCGAGCAGTCACTGCCCTTTTCTCAGCCAATTGAGACCTCCGAAGCTCCATAGAGAGACCAGTGATGGAAGCTATAGGGAAAGTAGTTGCAGAGGTATTGAATAATGTTGGCTTTGCATGCGAAAGAAAAAGAGTGCCAGGTTTGTATAATTCTGTACACAGTGGGGCCCTTGCTGACAATGTCCTTGTTGATGCATACTCCAGCCAAAAATGGAACCTCATCATCAAGGGAATCTGATCTAGTCATAGATCTCAAAGGCCAAGGGAATCCACCAAATCCTTCCTGGGAGACCTGGTCTATGGTCATTTATTGCAAGAATCCACAATAAAAAGTGATCAGATTTCTTGCAGACAAAAGAACAATCTACAACTTGAAGAAATAGTTCAATACAACGGATGAGTCTATTAGGTGTGTGGGCACAAAGGTAGCATCCACACTCACTCAGAATCCTACTAACATGGGGCTCAGAGTGGGAAAACCTGTGCAGCCGTTTTAATGCGCCCGCATTATGGAACTAAATTGCAGCATCAAAGGCAAGTTTGTCCAGCAGAGTTCAGAGCGTTTCCAGGAAAGACAGCACTTCAAACAGTTCTGAAAATATAAATATGCAAACAAAGGAAGAAAGCAGGGAAATATCTCTGATGTTGCAGATCATCCAGGACATTAGGACTGAGGGAAGAAATGAGATACAGATTTTCTTGACGTAAAGGGTCAAGAACTAACATTTAGGCTAGCTGTTTTATAAATTAGAAACATTAAAACTAAGTTCAAACTTGTCACTGGAACAGAGCTACAGAAATGGCTGACCATTTGGAAGCCTCGAAGCACTAGATATCCGGCCATCAAGAATTATATTGCTGTGTCCAAGTAACACAGATCATCACATAAAAGGTCATATAATCACCATTTTTTACCTCAGAGTGCAAGATATTAATGCAATTCTCTAACTTACAGAATCAAAGAGCATCTTTACAGAGCAGCAATGAATGTATACAACTGGTATCCCCTGGACATTGAAGATTAAATCCTACAGCCTGGCAACTGAACTGAATTCTGCCAAGAATTCCCCACAGCTCAGCCATGTACCAAAGCAAACTCTGATCATGGCAGACACATTGTCTAAAGCTACGGCTGATCAAGCTGTAACCCAAAATGTAGGGTAAAAACTAACGGGGGTCTGAGCGACATGAGCTGCTGCAAGATTTGAACTACAGATAAAAGTCTGGAAAGACCGTTCGCAATTTTGGGAGCATCTCATTTCATCTTTTGCAATTTTCACAGGCAACATTGTTAGTTTCTCACCATGTAGTTGTGAGTTACCAGTTAAGACGGATTATTGCTTGTTAAATACCTTGTTGATTGCCCAGTTCACTTCATAATCATTCCGCTTTCCATCTTAGAAACCTCACCAAACAAGACATATATTGAGAAAAGCTGACAAAGAAGCCAGAGTGGGTACCTAGGGATTTCAGCTCACTGCTAGCTCCAAATGACTTTAATGTCGAACACCGAGTGCAAACATTCATGGCTTTGTGGGCACAGGCCACACACTTCCTACGTCCATGGATGTTGAGGTCCAGTAGAAGCTAACCTCTAAGAACTATCATCGATCTAATTACAAGACACTTCCGCACATCAATGCTGCACCTCGGTTTGCAACAGTAATCATTATTGTAGTGCTGCAGCAAGGACACTCTGCACTCAGGGACATGCACCCAGCTCACGGACTGGACCAGGCTGCATTTCTTGGTGCTTTGCTCAATTTCATAGCATTCCTCACTTTGCCCCTACCTGGATGTTCATAGCATCCCTGCCTTGTCTTCTTTTATTGCATTCTGTCCCCTCAGCCAGAGATACTAAGACAATATTACTTCTACCTTGCCTTTCTGTTTAGTGCATACAAAAAAGATGAAAGCTTGTCTTGGTTGTCAGCAAGCCTCAAACAAGTCAAGAAGAATAGAATTAATCCTTAGCTCCCCCTTCACTCAGGGGGTCACAGCACTGGAAGTCAAGGGCAGCTCTGATATTAATCCAGGGGCTTGGACATGGTCAGTCAGCCACTCAGAGTAGGCAGAGCAAGGAGGCTCACCATATATGGATGAAGGAGCCAAATGCTGCATGTCTTGAGTCTTTCTGCCATATTGATGGCTGCTTTCCTCCTAGAATGATAGAGAACCAGGTGTTAATGGAGGTGAAAGTAGATGGCATGGTTATTACTTGTGATGCAGGTCGGAAGGTGCCCTGAGCAAGTGGGCATAGGTGAGCGAGTGAGTGTGAAGATGTTACAGACAATAGTGAGAGTGGTGGACATAAACCTTGGTGAAAGGTGGATACAATAGCAGAGAAGGTGGATACAATAGCAGAGATAGGGTGAGTGTCAAGAATCAGAGAGAGGATCACTTGGAGAGTAAAGAGATAGTTGACCTTCTTTCTCACAATGCTGTGTACCTTTCTTGATGGCCGAGACTGCTTTAACATGGGTGGAAACCTTGGACCAAGCTGGCATGGTTTGGTGTTGTGGCCTCCACTGCTGGTCCTGGGGGAGAGGAAGTCCTGCCTTTACAGCAACCCATCCAGCAGGACCTCCAGATCCCTGCCCACTCAGCTGAAGGCAGACTTCCCACTGTCTGCAATGTTCAGGCAAATATCAGCAACTGTGCAGGACACCTTGGGGCTATAAAGACATTTCAACCAGTTTATTACTCATAAAGGCATTTACCCAGATGCTCTTACTAAATGACAAACAAAGGACTGCGGCTCAAACTTGGTTTCATTGAAACACTCACAAATTATAGAAAAAACTCTTGCACAAATTAAATGAATTTTTCCCAAACTCGGTTGTCTGCCTGAAAAACACATGGACTTAATTGTGCTCCTGGATACAATTCATAAAGCTCTGTCAATAGGCCACTTGGGGTCTTTTCAGTACGAATAAAAACCGAAAGAACTGTGGATGTTGTAAATCAGGAACAAAAATAGAAGTTACTGGTAAAGCTCAGCAAGTCTGGCTGATGTGATGCCAAGGGGTCTGGCCAAAACTAGGAGATGCACAAACATCACATCTTTGCCTAGCGTTCTGGCTGATAATCGCTTAACAAGTTCCGTGTCATGACGACTCTGCCGTTGCTCAATATGCAATACAGATCTGGGCTGATTTTTGTTTTTGATTTGTGGTAACCTTGGCCACTTTGGAATCCATCAGGTTTAATGCTTGCATCCATCCATGCTTGCAAAGACGGTTTTAGCCAATTTTATGTTAGGCCTCGTTACTTAGGCCTTTGGCTACTTGGGCCACAATAGTCTAAGTCATAATTACACGGCCTAAGTCGCTGTTGCCCTTAACTTTCCTGATAAAATCCTAACCAATATGCTTTCTCATCCCATGGTTCCCAGAAGTATCTGTGCCTATCTACTTCTGGCGTCTCAAGCATCTCTGATTTTAATTGTTCCACTATTGACAGCCACCTCTTCAGCTGACTCTGACATTGACTCGAAACCTCTCTGCCTGTCTACTTCTCATTAAGACCCTATTAAAACTTATCCTGGGGACCAATTCTTTTTCCATCTGAGATAACAAGGTGCGGAGCTGGATGAACACAGCAGGCCAAGCAGCATCATAGGAGTAGGAAAACTTGACATTTCGGGCCTAGACCCTTTATCAGAAATTTCTGATAAAGGGTCTAGGCCCGAAA
>JAHRHZ010000087.1:23500213-23511345 GCA_024137785.1 Ginglymostoma cirratum
GCAGATGCTGGAGAATCTGAGATAACAAGGTCTAGGCCCGAAACGTCGAGCTTTCCTACTCCTATGATGCTGCTTGGCCTGCTGTGTTCATCCAGCTCCGCACCTTGTTATCTCAGATTCTCCAGCATCTGCAGTACCTATTACCTCTTTTTCCATCTGCCCTAATTTTACATGGTTTGGTGCCAGATTTTGCTTTATAATGTTCCTGTAAAGCGTTTTGGAATGTTTCATTATATTAAAAGGGGCCAAACAAATAAAAGAATTTTTATGTTTACACAAGCAGAACAATAGAAATCTAAAATAGAAAGTTTTAAAACAGCTTAAGTCAGGATCTGAGGCGCATATTGACCAGTTAACCTTCAGGTAAAATGTCGACAATTCAGCTTGAAAAACAAAATTAAAAATAATCATATCTTTTTACACCCTCTTGGCTTCATTCAGTTTATTTTTAAATGCTGCATTATTGTAAATTTTTCCAATCTGAGTTAAAGAGGTTTTGAATGAAAGGTTAACTTGTCTGTTCTCTCCAAAGATGCTGACTGAATGTTTCCAACAATTTCTGTGTCTGTATTCACTTGGGGAAGGTGGTAGAGGGGTAGAATAATAGTCAAATGCAGGAAAATTACTGTAATGTGACCATTTCCTTGTCGGTAGAGCTGTGCACTAAGAAGCACCTCTGCCAAGACAGCAAAACCAAGTTAAAATTAAATACACCTACATTAACTTTCCCTTGGTTGTAATCCAATGCCCATCTCTATTTTTAAACACAATAATATTCTGAAGCTTAGCAAAATCTACTCCAATTTGAAAGAAGCAAGTGTAAACTGCTTTATATTATAAATTCTAAATGGCAAAGTGCATTTTTAAAGCGTGGAGAACCTTTTTTTAGATGCGAGTCATACAGAGGGCATGACAGGTTTGAAACAAAGGAAGGCATGACTAATGCAGATTAGAAAATAAGTGGGAAGGATTTTAGCAAAAACAGTTGTGTCTTGTAAATCTTATTATCACAGCATCACAGGTTTAGCAAAGTGCTAGACTGCGTTTTAAGGTTTTAAAAAAGCACCAAGTGTCACACAAAGAAAATCTGCCCTTTGATTCTATTGGGTGAACTCGCTACATCACACCATGAAGTGACACTTTACCGGATTTCATCAGACTCCTCATTTACCATACTCTGCTTAATATTTAAAGAGGCAGAGTGGCTCCTTGGGATGAAGTCTACAGATACCACAATACATTTTAGAAATGCTTCAAATGAAAATAAAGGTTTTCATTATTTGTGAAGATATGAGCCTTTTCAATTAATGAAATATCTATGTTTATTCAGTTTTGATCTCTTTCACAAAATGACTCCACTGGAAGACAGGCTTGCTATATTCCAGAAGGTGAGGGATCTAACTGATGACGATCTTTATAAACTTTTGGAAGAAATTATTTACAGACAGACACATTACCAGCAAACACTCCTTAACCTAACCATCCACAGCTCCCATTTGTTCCTAATTATACATGCATAAGCAAATCCCCAGTTTATTTCACTGATTTAAATACAATATTTAACCAACATGGCAATCTACCCAAAACAACATGTTAAGTTGCTTTTGTTATCACCAGACCCTGGCCAAGATATAATAACTCGTTATGGTCCCACACAGGATACCATGAAACATTAAGTTCCTAGATGAGGAGGGATGCCCTGACTCCCCTTCTTTGTTTGGTCTCTGGAAGGCAAATTTAAATGAACCCTTCCCTTGTGCATACCATTTCACACAAAAGAATAGAAATTATGTTTTAAAAGGATCAATATAAGCAGCCTTTCTTGAGTTGACAAAAGAGTGAGTTATTTGTTATTAAAGGAGAAATAATAATACATCACAAATACAGACAGATTAGAAATATAATGTGAGTCCAGAAGTGATGAAAGTTAAAATAATGACACCCGGATCAGTCTCTGCAACATTCATGAACAATAGGTCATGCCAAGTTGCACATTATATTGGATGGAACTAGTAGCACTGATGTTAGTAGTTGAGCAGCCGATTTTGAGATTCTTGCTTTGCAGGTTGTTTATAATTCTTTTGTCCTGGATCCTTACAACAGCGGCTGAACAGCAGCAGATTGAGAGAGTTTATTTTCCCTTTCTTTACCTGCAGTTCAGGGTTGTTTAATGGCTGTCCTAAAACTGTGACCTTTGCAGCGCACCAGCGTTTCAGGCCAGTAACACACACAGTCCAGAGGTTTCAGCTGTTTTTGAAGCCCCCTTTTTTCTGTAGATCCCTGAAAGGATGTTTAAACATGTTTGCAGGAGATGGCTTCTGCTGAGAGGGGCCAGGAGGTGTAGTCAACCTTTGGTTATCTCTTTCATCATTTGTCCACAGACTTCACCTCCTGTCTTCACACTTCTCGTACGAGCTGAAGTGATCCTTTTGTGTTGGAGGAGCTTTATTTCCTCTCTTTAATTTGGATTTAATTCCTCAGTAACATATGCATAAACTATTTTGAGCTGGGACCACAGATCACAGCAAAGTTAGGTACAGTCTGATGGGGCTGGGGAATGATTTTTATTGAGCTCAAGGAGTGATAATCCTTCGATAATCGGTGATGGACAGATTTGCAGTTTGCAGGACTTGGATCATGGTTGGTCCTGGAGGAAATGGTCCTTGTCCCATAGACCACAAGCTCCTCTGTAAAGTCTTTCAACTGGTGGGGCCACACTTTCTTACATCTTTTTACCAACTGGATTTCCCAAAATCCAGCTGATTTGAGTTAAAATTGAAAGATGGTTAAAACACGAGCTACTTCATGCTTTCAATAACAAACCGAGTTCCTGAAAACGGGTTCATGGCCCCACCTCCCAGCCTGCCTCCATTAAAACCAGAAGTGGGCAGGTTGAAATTTGAAATTTCCAAGGTTTAAAATTTCCACCTAATTCAAACCTACTCACGTTTGAAAGTTACAATTCATATTGGGAACATTAATTTCAAAAATCAATTTATTCTTCTTGAGTGTAGTTAACTAAAGCAGTATCTGATGGATTCTGTGTAGGCTTTATTACAGCTGTTATGCAAGGGATTCTGAAGACACGTTACAGAGAACATCATGTGATACTTAATCCATTCAGCCACAAAAGTTTCAAGCACTAGAATCAATCTGAATGATCAGTCCTGAATTGACATGAATAGTTACAATGTTCTAAATAGATGAACAAAAATGTTGCCGAACAGAGAACCAAACGATAACTGCGAAGGATGACATTTCATGCCATCTTAAAATTACAAAAGTCCATTATATTTTGTAACATGGGAGTACACAGAAATATATCCATTTTTGAAACAATCATAAATTATATAGATGTGAAGTTGGCAACTAACCATCTTAGTCCCACGCTCTGTAATTTCTTCACCAGATGTATTGCCACTCTCTGGTCCTCAACACTTATATCTGATAAAGCTTTCAGGCACCTCTCCTAATATTTCCTTCACTAAGTTGGTATGAATTTCTGCCTGACTTTGTTTAGGGACAATTTTCTTTAATAAAAGGCATGGTGGCACAGTGCTAGGGACCCAGGTTCAATACCTGCCTCAGGCAACCGTCTGTGTGGAGTTTGCACATTCTCCCTGTGTCTCTGTGGGTTTCCTCTGGGTGCTCTGGTTTCCTCCCATGGTCCAAAGTTGTGTAGGCTTGGTGGATTGGCCATGCTAAATGGCCCATAGTGTTCAGGGATGTGTAGATTAAGTGGGTTATAGGGATGGGTCTGGATGGGATGATCTGAGGATCAGTGTGAACTTGTTGGGCCAAAAGGCCTGTTTCCAAACCATAGGGATTCTATGAAAAGGTGTTTTCAATGCAATTTGTTATTACGGAAACTAAAATGTCCAGTGTTCAATAATGACAATAAAGAATGTCTTTAATAACACTGTCTGAAATATAAATAGTGAATGCTGATCCTATTTGTGGATATTTAACTGTAAATTGTTTATCTGCTCATATTCTAATTCTCACTGGTATTGGAAGCAAAGCTCAAAGCCATAGTAAGTGCTATCTCTCACTTCTACGTGTATAACATGACATTCAGTTGCAAAACACTCCTTAAATCCTTGGTGTGTGCTTTTGCCTGAATTCAGTGAAAGCTCTTACAGCTCCGTTTTTTTTATTACTGACTTTATTCTCCTTCAGACATAATGCGCTCAGAAAGATTGGTCTTGAGTGAATTGTACCAAATTCACTGAAGCTGACACAATAAGAAAGATTATTTCTAATGTGCTTTTGCCTGAATGTATGCCAGTACAAGCAAAGAATCTCATCACTATCATCAAACTCTTCCTATTTTACCATCAAGATGTTCAAATTCTTGTCTAACGTAATTTTAACTTTGTGCCAAAATTATTGTCTCCCCCATTGCATTATTCTGATGTCTTATGCAAAGAAATCTTACAGCTACCACGTCTATACCAATTATTACAATACTATTTATTCAGGGCTTTATCTTAACACCATTCATACTTCTGCCAAAGTGTCAATTTATCTGTGGCATTTAGAATGTCATTCTAAACCCAACTCAATAGCTATACAACATAAATGTAGATTTAAAATTGAAATTTATGAAATATGAACACCATTTCACTATACATAATACAGAAAAAAGATTAAGGAGCAGATCTAATGTTAATTGAAGTAAAATGATGTAAGAAAAGGTGGCTCTACCAGGTAGAAGCTTTTACAGTACAGCTGGTGATCCAGGGGAGTAGGACCATTTCATCCCTGGTGAAGAAATCCATTTTAAAGTAACACCAATATATTGTCTGAAGGTTCCATTTTTGCTTTTCAGTGTTAACAGAAACAATGCAAACATTTGGTTACCAATTGCCAATCAGTTAAGCATATGTGTAAATGTGACACCAGCTCAAGCTTAGGTAAATAAATAAGATTTAGCTATTTGTACGATAGACTTGTTGAGTACATTTTGACAATGGTAGTTGAAATCTCAAATTTCTCTGCACCACTGCCACAAGTAGCAAGTGATCCAGGTTTTCACAACCATTTACAACCTATACTGCAAGTGATCTGATTTCATTTTGTGAATTATAATGCTTGTGCAGTGTTTGAGTGTATGTGTGGTATTCTACTGGAGTGCAAGGAGAAAGGAAATCGTGTCTTCATTGCTGCAGTGATTTAAAGGGTCCTTTGTGGTCTCAATTCTTTTCTGATGTTTCTACTATGGCTAAACACTCCTCTAACAAAACATGGAGCAGTGGGAGTTGATGGCCGAGCCAACTGCCTATTCAAATTGGCCATTTATATGAATGAATATGTTTGGTGAATGTGCCGTGATGTCATGAGTGTCATGTGTTGTAGCCATGAAGTTAAATGAAAAGGGCCAACTGTGGCTCAATTGGTCGCTTTCTTGCCCACAAGTCGGAAAGTTGTTGTGGGATCCATGTCCTACTTTGTAACAATGAGCACTAAATCTAACATGTGGGTGTGCTGTCCTGATGCAAATGTTCTCTTTCCAGATGGACATCAAACCAATACCTTGAGTGAAAACTCACATGGGCCTGATCAGCGGGAACTGTGGCAGAGTGGAAGTGAAGGCATATCTCAACATTAAGGGCAACTCACTGTAACATTTAAGTAGGTCTACATTCAGTGCGAGATTCTAGTTTGGGAGTGGGCGGCTGTCTGTTAAGAAGGGTTATAACTAGTTAATGACCTTATTAACTGCAGGTCTCACCTTGTTAATATACGATTTCCTATCTTACGGGTCCCCCCTGCAAGCAAACCAGGTACCAAGAATTCTCTACTCTGAAGTCAAAGCAGGTACCTTGAGACTTCCGGACAGCATCAGAGAAGCAGGAAAGTTGACATTTCGGGTTGGGACCCTTCTTCGGAAAAAATGAAGAAGGCTCCCGACCCGAAACGTCAGCTTTCCTGCTCCTCTGATGCTGCCTGGCCTGCTGTGTTCCTCCAGCTCCACACTGTGTTATCTCTGACTCCAGCATCTGCAGTCCTTGCTATCTCTCCTTGAGACTTCCACTGTCTGCTGGCTGTGAAGAACTTTTTTGTTGCTTCACAAGAAACAACATCTCAGAGCACAGTTTAGAGGCCAGCCACATGAAGGCCTCATCCACAGACAATGACATTCAAAAATTGTCAAGCCCTCATGATCTTCATGGAATCTCTCCAAGAGACGTGCAGGATGCTTAGGAAGTACAGACCTATATTTCAGGGCGCACTGTCAATTTACATTGAAAGGCTACTGTAAGGCTGCTCTGCAAGCACCGAAAGGCACCCAGATCACATATGGGACGAGGCTACATCTCATTTAGCATTGACCTGCTTGCTCACAGCATCCCTGTCTGGCCTTGCCTTTCCCTGCCAATTAGCACTGTCAAACAACCAGGCAACTTGTCTTGTTGGTCAGCAGTTCTCAGTCAAGGGGATGTACTTCTTGCTGTATGGCAGCATGCTATACCAATCGCACACCTACACCATGCTGGGAGATAGTAAGAACTGCTGATGCTGGAGTCAGAGATAACACAAAAATTTCTGAAGAAGGTCCTGACCCGAAATGTCAGCTTTCCTGCTCCTCTGATGCTGCCTGGGCTACTGTGTTCATCCAGCTCCACACTGTGTTATCCCTACACCATGCTGAGCAGTTTACACGACAAACACACACTGGATGTGCAGCTAGCAGGCAGTTGCGTCTCAAAGTCTCAGGAGAGTAGTCCTCACTGAAATCTATAGAGGTACCCGTCAGTCGGGGTAAAGGTAGTAAACCTAAATTTTCTGGGTCAGCTGGAAAAAGAAAGAAACATATGAAGCCTGCCCAACTGGTAGGTCAATTGGGTGGATAATGACTGAAATGTTTCCTGCGCTTTCTGCAGAATTATATGTGTCTAAATCGAGACTTGTAACTCAGTAGGTGTACTGATGTGGTGACACAGTATACAAAAAAAAACAGAGAACAGCAGATGGTGGAAATCAGAAACACAAACAGAAATTGCTGGGTCCAAAACTCAGTATCTATGGTGAGAAAGCAGAGTTAAAACTTCCAGTCTGTAATCCTTCTCTGGAACTGTTTGTAGTGAGGAAAAGGTTGTTATTTATGCTGAAGATGGGGTTTGGGGGTGGTGGAGATGTGGAGCATGGAGTAAACAATATGGAAATGAAGCCCAGAGAGAGATAGAACAATAGTTGGGCAAATGAAGTAATGCATAAAGGTCAGATTAGGTGAATGAATAGCTGCTAATTGGGATGGTTGTGTTACCAGCCCATGTGACAACAAGGCCTAGTGTGTGGGGGTTGGGGTAAGGACATGGGAGAAGATGCTCAGGCCCTAAAATTATTGAATAATGAGTCCAAAAGGCTGCAGGGTCCCCAAGCAGAAAATGAGGTGCTGTTCTTCCAGCTTGTGCTGAGCTTCATTGGAACATTGTGACAAGCCCGAGGCAGTGATGTTAACCGGGGACCAGGATGATACGTTGAAATAGCAGGCAACTGGAAGCTCAGGGTCATTTTTATAGACAGAATGGAGGTGTTCAGCAAAGTAATCACCCTGTCTGAGTCTTGTCTCCCCAGTGTAGAGCAGATCATATCGTGAGCAGCGAATAAAGTAGAAAAGATTGACTGGAGAGCAGGTAGAGTTCTGCTTTACCTGCAAGGTCTGTCTGGGCCCTTGAATACTGACAAGGGAGGAAGTAAATGGGCAGTGTTACATCTTCTACGATTGCAGGGGAAGGTATGTGGGGTGTGGGGAAGATTTGGGAGTTGAGGTGGAGCAGACCAGGGTGTCTCTGAGGGAATGGTCCCTGTGGAAGGCTGACATGGGAGAAGAGGGGATATGCGTCTTGTGATGGCATCCGTCTGGAGCAGGTGGAAATGGCGGCTAATGATCCTATGGATGCAGATGCTAGTAGGATGGTAAGGACCAGGGGAACCTTATTGCTGTTGTAGGAGGAAAGAGAGGGGATGAGGGCCGAAGTGCCAGAGATGGGTCGGGCACGGCTGAGGGAGTTCGCTGAAATGTCCACTTTCTTCTTCAACCACCGTGGTGGGAAATCCTTAGGTGAGGGAGAAGGTGAACATTTCGGAGATTCCCCCTCGTCGAAGTCGGCATCATCAGATGTGACAGAAACAGAGAAACTGGGAAACTGGAACAGAGTCTTTACAGGAAATATGTTGTGAGGATGTAAAGTCGTCAACCATGGGAGTCGGTGGGATTACAGTGGATATCGATGGCCAATCTACCCCTGTCGTGTGGCTGAGGCAAGCCAAGGCCTGGGGCATTTCTTTGTTGGCTAGCTGAGGAGTTGTCATAGTGAAATGCTTGCGAGATTGTGCTCCCCAACTTTCTACGTGTGATATTCCCACTGAAGTGTCCTGCTGTTACCTATAAGACACAAAAAGAGAAGGCATCACGGTCAATAGTTGGAAGCAGTGTGCAATGACAGAGACATACAGCAGGGCTAATGTGAGGGTTGCAGTGGAATGAAGGACTGTACTTATTCGGTTGGCGGGACATCTCCTGTGAGAGGCAGGTTTCACTACTGACAATGGGTGAAGAGCATGATGTTGAGCACCCTTCGGGCCCTTTTGTGGGCTGTATTCCGGAATGAGATGGAAGACAGTGACACAATTGTTAGTACTGGTGGTGTGGTGTCCTGGGCAAGTGTGGAGGCAGTGCAGAGGCCTTGCAGGGTTAGCGGTGTGGGAGGTCAGGGAGAGACAAGAGTCAGTGAGGTAAGATGTTGCGAATAGTACTGACTGCAGCAGAGTGTAGGCTTCAGTGGGAGGTAGGTACAATAGCAGAGATAGAGTGAGTGGGGTGGAGAAAGCCACTGACCTTCTTGCGCACTGCTGGCAATTCTTCCAGATCATGGAGATCACATCGGATCCGGATTGTGACCTCAGATCAATCAGGGTTTGATGGAGTTTCCTGAGGACAATCCTCCTCTGGACCACTCCACAATCTCTGGGTCCCTGACAGAGAATCACAGCAGCATCTTGCTTTCAACAGTTTTCCGAATGAATATCCATCACTGAGTATGCAATGGCTTTATAAAGATGGTATTGGTAAGAAAGTGCATAATGGCAAATAATAAGTTGTTTCAGGAATGTTGCACAGTAAGAAGTGGCTAATATGGGATGAGAGGGAGAGGGATGCAATACGGGTTTGAGATGTAGTTAATGAGGTGAAAAAGGCATGTTTAGGGATCTCACTTGGCCGTGCCCCAAGGAAACCTCCAAACGACTTGATAAAGTTGACACTTATTCAAAAGTCAGATTCGGTCTTTTGTCTCTGTCAGAGGTGTATAAAATATTCCTTGGGAAATTTTTGATAAAGAGTAGTGAGCTCTCTCCAGTTTCCCGGTTTTTATAACAAGTATCACATTGCTATTTTTGGGATCTTGCTGTATACAAATTGGTTAAAGAGGTTCTTGTCTGCATCAGTGTCTAAAATTCAGATGTGCCTTCTTGGTTTTAAGCATTTTGTAATGTTGTAAAAGGTGCCGAGAAAAAAGTGCTTCTTTTTCTAAAGCTTTCTGACAAACATCCCGTAAGCTCTGTATATCATTTTGTAGTCTTTACATATTGCAATGCAAAGCTACCAACAGTTTGGGAGGTCTTTGAAAGCCTCTTTAACATAGCTGAGAAAAGCTTGGCTGTGTTTTGAATTTCAAAGCATCCATATAAGCAGGGGGCATATTGGTAAGAGCTGCCAATGGTGACTTTTGGCCTTTCCAATTGACGTTGGTACTTGTACAGTTTACTTTTGTAGATTAGTATTCAGTACATGACTACTCCACTTTTAAACCAACCAGGAAAACAATTAGGTGCCAAGTCTTCACAATCCACATGCAATAGCAACCTCTATTAAAAATCAGGTGCAACAGGTCAGCTAGGCGTAACGTTGTGAGACATTTATTAACGACTTAAAATGTCATGAGCCAAGGTCACCACATTAACCATCTCCTCAATGAAACATACAACAACTATGCATCACACTGTCTTTCCTCATCCCAGTTACTGTACAATCCCTGTGAAATTTCTATCTCTGGGCTGCTGTGTGTTGGTACGGGTAATGGTATATGTTACACCAGTAAAGGTTTCAATAATCACTGCAAGTTGACAGCCCAACCATAATCTATGAATTTGGTTCAATCTAATGTCAGCCATGGCTCAGTGGGCAGCACGCAGGTAGATTCAAATGCTGCTTCAGCGAATGGAGCATGTAATCTAGACTGACAATCCAGTGCAGTACAGAGGGAGTACTGCACTGTGGGAGGTACAGTCTTTCAGATGGGACATTAAACTGAGGCAGATGTAACAGATCTCATGCCATTATTTTGATATATAGTATGATGGAACTGTCCTGGCCAACATTTATTCTGCAACTGACATCAGTTAAAAAAAAATTCATCTGACTATTATAGGTGACACAATGGCTCAGTGGTTAGCACTTTGTCTCACAGCGCCAGGGACCCAGGTTTGTTTTCACACTTGGGCAACTGTCTGTGTGGAGTTTGCACATTGTCCCTTTGTCTGCATGGGTTTCCTTCCACAGTCCAAAGCTGTGCAGGTTAGGTGGATTTACAGGGTTACAAGGATATGGTAGGGGGATAGAATGTTCTTAAAAGGATCAGTGTAAACTAGATGGGATGAATGGCCTACTTCCGCACTATAGGGATTCCATGATTATCTCATTACTGTTTGAGAGAGATTGCTACATGCAAATTGACTGGTCTATTTCCTATATTACAACAGCGATTACACTTCAAAATTTTTTTCAGTGAGTGTAACGTGCTTTGGGATACCTTGAGTTTGGGGAAGGATCAACATAAAATTAAGATGGTGGCAGAGTAATACACTCCAGTTGGAGCTCCTGTGCTCACTAGTTCCTTTCTCCTTTTCTTTCTTTTTTTTCCCCTCCTCTATGTAGTATTATTTGTTCTTCCCGCAACCCCCCCACCAACTTTTAACTAGCCCTACTTGGAGAAATGGAGTCAAGGAAGACAAGCCACAACCAAAGCCCAGGTAGGAGAACAGTGCATGGCCCGAGTCCTGCAGAGGCAGCAGAGCGAACACAGGCCGAGTCCTGCAGAGGCAGCAGAACGAGCACAGGCCGAGTC
>JAHRHZ010000087.1:23511355-23530310 GCA_024137785.1 Ginglymostoma cirratum
CAGAGGCAGCAGAACGAGCACAGGCCGAGTCCTGCAGAGGCAGCAGAGCAAGCACTGGCCGAGTCCCGCAGAGGCAGCAGGAGCGAGCACAGGCCGAGTCCCGCAGAGGCAGCAGAGCGAACACAGGCCGAGTCCCGCAATGGCAGCAGAGCGAACACAGGCCGAGTCCCGCAATGGCAGCAGAGCGAACACAGGCCGAGTCCCGCAGAGGCAGCAGAGCGAACACAGGCCGAGTCCTGCTGAGGCAGCAGAGCGAGCACTGGCCGAGTCCTGCTGAGGCAGCAGAGCGATCGCAGGCCGAGTCCTGCTGAGGCAGCAGAGCGATCGCAGGCCGAGTCCTGCTGAGGCAGCAGAGCGAGCACAGGCCGAGTCCTGCAGAGGCAGCAGGAGCGAACACAGGCTGAGTCCTGCTGAGGCAGCAGAGCGAGCACAGGCCGAGTCCCGGAGCAACAGCAGCAGAGGAGTCCCAGTCAGAGGCCAGCACGTGGAGGCAGCGTTGCCTCGTGCTTTGAAGCCTGTGGGCATAGACCCATTGGAAAAGGGCTAGAGCTTCTAAAACTTAAGTACTCTATAGTCACTTTTTATTATCATCCTGGACTTTTTAAACTCTATTCCCATGCTTACCTATATTTCTTTTACCCTGCAACAACACTTAAACTATCTGTACCTAGATACGCTGTACCTAAGATGGCGCCAAGAGGAGACATTACAAACTTTTCATTGCATTCATTCGAAAGCATGTGTCAATAAAGGCTGTTCTATTCTAAGAAGGCAATTTTATAAATGTAAATCTTGCTTAAAATCAATTGCCAATGCTACTGCATCACAAGATGCTTAAAATAATCCAAAGGACGTTCAAACAGAAAATGGAAGAACAAAAATAACTCTCAAGCTTTACCAAAAGTTCACAGCTAGACAACTGGAGATTTGGGTGGGGACAATTCACTGAAACTGAAAGCACAGTATGCAGCAGCAAGAAGTGAGAATCAGATCTTGGGACAAATACATGGATGGATCTTAAACATTTGGTGATAATGGCTGGAATTTAGTACCCTCCCTTGAGGTAATTTGGGGTTGGGGGCATCCGGAGTTCAGTCACGGAGGTGACCCTGCTCCCCTCCAGCCTCTACCTCAGACTGGGATGGCTTGTAAATGGTCTTCCAATGCCAAGCCCACTGGTCTGTTTGGACTGGGGAAGGATGGCCTCTCCACATAGAGGAGGCTGTGTCTCTACCGCCCACATGTCTCCACCCGTGTAGAGATATTTTCTAATCAACCTGCTCAGAGAAGTTATGTCTCTAGGTCCAGAGGTAGGGACACTACCTCTGTGTCACAAAAGCCCACCCACCCTGGAAGAATGCAAGTAGGGATGGATCGAGGTCCTTAATTGGTCACCCATTTGTCTCAGTTGGCCTCAATGTGGGAAAACCATCCACACACGTTGAACCATGGAGAGAGCTCCTCTGCATTGAAAAAAATGGCAGGAATGCCAGCCCTGCCTTCCCTGGCCCACCAGCTCTCCCCGACTCCAGAGGGCTTCAATTTATCTGAGCTGTGAGGAGAGGTTAAAGAGCCTGGAGTTATTTGCTCTGGAGATGACAAAAAGTTTGAGGGAAATTTAGGGTCAAAGTAAATTTAACACTAGTCATGTGTTCTAGATTGGCACAATCTCTTGAAACAGGAGGAACAATCTCAAAGTTAAATAGAAGGAAGGTGCAAAGACAAGTTGAATTGGTGCTGAATGGACAGTCTGAGGACACAGACAACTTGGAAGAGTTAGAACTGTACAGACTATTGTAAGAATGGGCAATGAACAGGTATTAGTTTATAAGACAGGTCTAGGTATGAGATCTGGTTCAGTCACACACATCATTTAGGTATAACAGGTGCTGCTTAGAGACCAAAATTCCCATTCAAAGTATGCACACACACTTTCACCATGACTTAGGTGGATACTATCACAGTGAAGGAAAGAAAGAGGCATCCTTTGCCTACATCTGATGGAGGTATTCAAAACAGGATATTTCCAAACACATGTTGTGGTCCTCCACACACCTTTGGTTTACACTGATGCAGTCATTGCCAATGTTGATTGCCTCCAGAAAAACCCAATGAAAACATCATGTAATTTAAAATTGCTAGGTATTTGACATCATCATCACCACTGCTGACATCCAACTCGGATCTCCAGCGTCCCCAATGCTGTGCACATCATTGTCTGGTCTTGGCACTAACTGGCTAGCTGGTCCTATCACTACCCCATCTGACACACCCCCTCCCACCTCCAATCCAAAACCTCCCAAACCGTACTTCTGAGCTACATAATCTCTCTAACTGTACTCTGACAGCACTCAAACTCTACTCCACCTCCCTACCCAGCCAGCCTACAGCAGTGCTCCCAAAGTCTCTGATATTTCTGCTGATACCCCAAAAGTTTTTAATCATGGAGGCACACCCAATCTCTCTAGAAATCCATGTAAAGATAAGGTTGCCATTGTCCAACTGGACCTTGGGCTCATAAGAGGGAGAAGACTGTGGTGGTTTAACCTCAGACCATGTCTGATGAGGGGACAGGTTCAGAAGGAGACCCCATCATGGTAACCTCAGCCAATGTGGGAATTGAACCCACGCTATTGGCCTCACTTTGCATCGCAAACCGGCTGTTCAGCTTACTGAACTAACCAACTCTAAATCCACATAAAGCCTTTACTGAAACAAGATCATGAGGGGTCCTCACAGGGTTTGTGTGGGAAAACCTAGAACTTGGGGTCACTCCTTAAAATGAGGGTTGCCAATTTAAGACAAGAATGAGGAGATTTTTTTTTCTCCCAGAGGACTGAGAGTCTTTGGAACTCTCTTCCTCAAAAAGTGGTGGAAGGAAAAACTTTAAATCTTGTTAAGACAGAGGTAGACAGATTCTTGATCAGCAACGGGGTCAAAAGTTATGAAGGGCAGATGGGAATGTGGAATAATCAGAGCAGCCATGATCCTACTGAATGCCAGAGCGTGCTCAAGGTCAGGTACTCCACTCCTGCTCCTATCTCATATGTAACTCAATCATCTACCTGAACATTGGACTTCTACCAAAGTTACTTTTCGGTGAGAGCTGAAGCTCAAATTCCAGGGTTCCTCAGAACAGCCAAAATAGGCACACCAATGATTCTGATGCTTGGATTTGTCTGGAGAGGCTTTGCAATACATTCAAGATAGAGTGTGCCACTTAGTCCAAGCATGCTGGGAGAATGGAATGAGTCTTCTGAGAAGGAATATGAGGGTTGCGAGCAGGAAGAACATCAACTTCCGCATGGTAGTGCAGTACAGCATTAGATGCCACAAGCCAATCAGAACATAATTGATACCTGGCTCCAGGAGATGAGAGCTGGAGCAGTTCATTGACAAGAAAATTGCTGTTGCTTGAAAGGCAAGCATTGGGCTCCTGTTCCAAGAGGCAAGTGTAGCTTCTGTTTCTTTGTTTTCTCTTTGCCTTTTCTGCTGTTGAATAAACATGACTGGTTTGAAGGCTTTCCACATTGTGGTGGCACCACATTGAACAATGATAAGATGTTTGTTTATGGTGGGCTTTAGGGCAACAATAGGAGTGACTTAGAGAGAGATGTAAGAGATTTGGCAAAGGATAGGTAAAATGCATGGCCTGGTACTTAAACAGTGATAGGTGCAGGAATGTTATGGGTGTATGTGCACTGAAGTGTTAGCTGTATCATCTGTGTGCCCCGAGAAGTGTTAGTTTGTTGATGCTTTCCGACTACATAAACCGTGTGGGGCAACTCTGGACTGTCAACAGTTGACCGGGAACATGACTGTAGTTTAAAGATAGTTCCAGAAGCCAGGGATCCATGGATATCCCTGCAATGATGAATACTTCTGCCTATGACAAGTGGAAAAATTGGGCTAACATCAGACAAGATAGGCACAATCGGGGCATCGTATCTAGTTAATGAGGCAAATTTGGGACAATAGCATGAGAAAATTCACTGAGCCTCGCAGAGAGAAACCCTCCTTGAAAATGATATTTAGACGATTTCCGGTAAAAGTCAGCCCTTAGACCTAAAATGCAAGGAAGCAGGAGAGTTATTATTCATAAGAAAAATGTTTCCTTCATAGATTTCAGTCCTTCACAGTTGAGAAAAAACACTTCCAATGAAGTCTTTCATGTTATTTGCCTATTATACAAAAAGACTTCATTTACGTCTGGAATCTTCTTCCAGTTTGAGGACTTTAAAAGGGTATCTTTATGTGTCTTTTGATAATGGACTCAGTTTATTTTCTTTATAATCCCCTGATAACTCCTTTATATCTTTGATGAGCTGGAAAAATATTGGGAAAAAGGCAGGAAACCTCTAACTGAATGAAAGAGAAAGCTCTTGCTGACATTCATTAATAGTGTTGATGAAGATATTGCAGTTAATGATTTGTAGATATTTTCTTATCAAACTGTTCAGAGATAGGATTACACACCTCTGAAGCAGGTGGCACTTGAGTCTGGGCCTTTACCACACATTCTGGGCTTGTTTTTAAAATAGAAACCCATCCAATTAAAAGAGCAACGGCCATATGAGTAGAAACTGGTCACCTAAGCGAGTCTTGTGTCATAATATCAGCATTCCTACCTGAAGGCCAGAAGGCCCAGGTTCAAGTTCTAACTCACCTGGAGATGTGCCATAAAAAGTCTGAACAGGTTGATTAAAATTAATTGTGAAGTTGGTCAAGGAAATAGTGGTGAATAGTTTTTGTTTTTAAATTGGAGGGAAATATGCCATTTTCTTGCTCAACGGTCAATATTAAGACGACTCGTCTTCATGATATGCATTAATGACTTCCACTTAGGAATACAGGGCATAATTTCAAAGTTTGTAGATGGCACAAAATCTGAAATGTGTCAGGAGGTGTAGACAGATTGATGAAATGGGAAAGCACAGTTACAAATTAACACTGGGGTGAGAAGTGATCAAACAAAAATAAGAATTGCTGGAAAAGCTCAGCAGGTCTGGTAACATCTGTGGACAGAAATCAGAGTTAATGTTTCAGGTCCAGTGGCCCAAAACGTTAACTGATTTCTCTCCACAGATGCTGCCAGACCTGCTGAGCTCTTCTAGCAATTTCTGTTTTTGTTGCTGATTTCCAGCATCTGCATTTCTTTCAGTTTTTATTGAGAAGTGGTTAATTTTGGTAGGGAGAAAGAGGAGCTTCAATATATCCTGAATAGTGCAATGTTAAACAGGGTTCAGGAACAAAGGGACCTAATGCTGTAGGTGGTCAGGTATTTGAGGAGGACAAGTCAGTAAGAAAGCATACGGAATCCTTAACAAAATCAGAAATTGCTGGAAAATTTCAGCAGGTCTAGCAGCATCTGTGGACAGAAAGCAGAGTTAATACTTCAAGTCCAGTGACTGTCCTTCAGAACTGATTGTAGCTAGGTAAAGTTTGGTATATATGCTAGAGGAGGGGTGGGGGAAGGGGAAGAGTAAACGGTAGGTGGAGATGGAGCCCAGGGAGAGAAAAACAGTAGGACAGACAAAGGAATGGGTAAAGGTCAGCCTGGGAGAACAAATAGCTGCTAATGGGGAATTTATGATTTTGTTTCTGATTTCCAGTATCCGTAGTTCATTGTTTCTTTTGTTCACTGTGGAATCCTTAGCTTAATGAATAAATACGTTGAGTACCAAAGCAAGGAAATCCTGTTAAATATTTATAAATCAAAATTTGATCCCAGCTGGAATATAATCTAGTTCTAAATTGCACAGTTTAGGAAGGATATCAAGGCCTTTTGGAGGATTTGGAAATGATTGACTAAAATGAAATAAAGCACGAAGAGATCCATGCACACAAACAGAATGAAGAAGCTGGGATTGTTCCTAGAACAAGGAAAGTCAACTGAAGAAATTATAAATGTATTCGAAACCCTGAACAGTTCAGATAGATAAAGGAGAAACTGTTTTCAGCTGTAGAAGATTCAATAGCCAGAGGATAATACAGATTTAAGGTCATTGGGAAAAGATACAGGCAAAATGGGGAGAATTTTATTTTATGGTCTAGACGAATTGTCTGAAAAGATGTTCGAAGGAGATTAATAGCAACTTTCAATTGGATAAATACTTCAAAATAAAATTTGTCTGGGCCATGTGTGCTGCCTTTCTATGAAAAATGAGATCAGTACGACGCACAAGGGGATGAATCAGAGTTGTAGCAGATGAGGTAAAAACATATACTGGAAATTTGAGTGTGTTTCACTGATCACATAGAACGATTATCGTATAAAAGTTTTTCTAGGAACTCCCCAGTAAGCAGTCAGTAAATGACATGGCATTGAATAACATAGATTAAAACTGTTCATCTGGGGTCTGTGCTAAATTGGTTGGACTCATCTGCTAAGGGTACTATACAAATCCAAGCCTTTATTTTTCTCAATGGCTGACGAGTCCACCAAAATTGAACACAATTCTCAAACTCTATATTTAAATATTACAGATATAGGCTCCGAAGATTAGAGGCAGTCTCAGAGGTAACAAAATATTGGGGCTTGCTTCTCAGACTGCATTCGGTAACCATCAGGTATAATTACAGACCACACCAAAAATATACACTTATACTTGTTTTGACACCTCAGAATATGGATATGATTCATTTGGAACTTGCCCACACTATACTGAAACATAATAAGCTGTAGTCAGTGGGTTGTAACCACATCATGTAAAGACAGTTAAAAAGTCAATCTAATTTTACTTCTCAAATTACATCCCCCATGGTATGAACCACTGTTCCGTACAAAGACCACTTAAATTTACATTCAAAAGGGCACCATCACCACAATGGAGTTTTCAAGTGGGTGGAGTTCACAAAACAACTCACTGGAAAATCTGTACTGAAACTGTACTGCACTAACCACAAGAGAAAGTTGGTGAAGCAGTGTAAACTGTGCATGGCAAATCTGCATCATTTTCTTTTAGTTCATATATTTAAAAGAAAAGTGAAAAACATTTGGCAATGTACAGATGTTCCTCCACAGACATGCTGTTTAAACAACTTTCAATCTTTTAAGTTTGTTTGAAATTAATATGTGCAGAGCCGAGAAGTACTGCACAAATTTCAATCAGAATTTTAAGATGCACAACGCAAATAAATTTAATCTTAAAAGAAATGGCTGTTGGATTTGTTTGTCACATTTAATTTATCCATGTGTAATGACCATACCGGATCAAAACACTGAAAGTCTCACATTAGCTTTATTGTTACCTGCTGACTGACTTTCACTGTTGCCTCATATTCCATTATCATTTTACCATGAAAGGAAGACAGCCAGAGTCAAATCATTACTCATGGTGCTCAAGTATAATGGAAAACAAACACATGACAGATGAGCACATTGCAACATCTGCTGAAGCAGTAGTGGTCATTTCATTGTGGTTAAACAGCACTGAGACTGACATCTAACTGAATGAGGCATGAAACTCACAAGACTCCACCGTAAGCATGGAGCAGAGTGTTTTTTTTAATTATGATGCAGTCTCTTTGTGTCAGTACTCAAATGAGAGACAGCAAATTGAACAAATTAAACAAAGCTAATATAAGTATGTCATGAGTTTTATTACAAAACAAAGGTGCTGTTCTAAGAGCAATCAATATCTCTACAGTAAAACAGCACTGACGATGCAGAAGTATTTGGTTATAAAGGACTTGGGGAAGGGAGTATCCTAAAGTCATGAAACGTGCCTTCTTAATGATCGTTACTTCTTTCCTTCTATTTGCATCCATACTCTTCTGAATGGTCATTTTACATTTGGACTTTGATCAGAACAGCAACTTGCATTTATATAATGTCTTTAACACAGTAAAAGTGCTAAGACTTAAGGAGATATTTGGATAGATGATTAAAAGCTTGGTCAAAGAGGGAATACCTTGGGGGGGCAAATGAGATACCAAATGGAGTGATGGAAATAAAAATAATTTAAAATTTTAAAACGGGGGATGGAACAACAATACAAATGCATTCTTTAAAAATAAGAATACTATATTACTCCAGAGTTTGGGCCTTGGCAGCTAAAGGCACAACAATCAATGGTGGAGTGAGCGGTTAAAATTCAGGCTGCTCAAGAGGCCAGAACACAAAAAGACCAATCATCATGAGGCAATTCACCCCCAACTGCTGATGACCAACTGGAGAGCAGACCTTGAGAGACACCGTGCAATTGTGAGAGCTCAATTACACACTCAGCTGCTGATTAAATGCCAACGATAGTAGGAAAGGTCCATAATTGGCCATTTAGGTGTTTCAATTATGCTGTGGACCAGGGGACCATCCATCCTCCATGCTCCTTTCTACTGGGAATGTAGCATGGCTCTGGGAAGATGATGGGCACTCCCATCCTGCACCATTTTATGAACCCTCCTGCCTGTTTCCTTAGGGCTAGTAACATAGAGTTCACTAATCTTCCCAATTTACATCCTGCAGTGTGCTTATGGAGTAAAATTCCCTTTCTTGTATGAACTCATGAACAGGAGTACAGAACACTTTCACGTATTCATTGTAATTCTTTTCCTATGGCAGTATTAGAAGAGGAAAATGTTGGCAGGTTCCACTTTCAGTTTGTATCTGCACAACGAGCACTATATATGAAAATCAAGAGTCAATGAGTCATAAACCACAATGTACTGACTCTAAGCTCTCCTAAAACATTTTTCTTATCAGAAAAATAGTTTAAAGCTGCAATTAAGTGTGGTTTGCACACGTGACCAGCTCCAGTTATGAAATCTATTTCTCCAGATTTTATTAAAGCCAACGTAAAATTTATTTTTTAAAAAATCCTCTATTCTCTCTGCAGGATATATGTTTGCTGTCTTAATTATTAGTTAGATAAGTCTTTATTCAAGTGTTTTCTTCTTTCTGGTTTAATTACATCTCCTGACACCATTTCTCAATAAAGACAGAGAACATGTTGTGTGCATCAATGCGTTTCAGTTCTGAAGAAGGGTCACTGGACCCAAAATGTTAACTCTGCTTTCTGTCCTCAGATGCTGCCAGATCTGCAGTGTTTTTTTCCAGCAATTTCTGTTTTTTGTTTCTGATTTCCAGCATCTGCTGTTTTGGTTTTATATGCTTCAAGGCCCCAGCCAGTGCAATGAAACTGCTTATTCAGAAACATAGAAGAAAAGTCCAAGTGACTCTTCCTCAGATATTTCATCCTGCCTGTGTTAAACACCTGGTTTTCATTTAGCACTTTGCCATAGCAGTACATGGAGTAAGTTTTCCCTTTAAATGCATTTCCCTTAAAGTACATTTTAAACAGCATTTAGCTAGGTTCAATGCATATCATTACTATTTCTTTCACTACCTGAGAGTTTTGGGTTGAATTTTCCCACAGGCTTGAGCATTCCAACATCGTGAACAAATGGGGAACCCAGGCCCATGTAGGCTAGGAGTGAGACTGGCTTGACACTGTTCCCAGAGACATCTCACTGTCCAATTTAGGATGGCAGATAACTTCTCTTTGCTATAAGCCAAACCTGAGGATCAGCAGTTCTGAAGCCTCTTCAGAGGAGAATGAACGGCAGATAAGTGTGTGGGGAATGTCAAGATAAAACTCAATTGATGGTAGAACCACACAACAACCACCACCAGCTTTGTCGAACTTTATTCTAATCCAATGATCTGAAAAGATTTTGTCGAGCGAAGCTATGCTTTAGCGGTAATATGCAATAGAAATGCAATCCACAAAATGCTTTTGATTACATTTATCCTGGTCCAAATCTGAAGAGTATTCATTGAATTGTGTCTTTCAGAGCAGTCAACAATTTTATCTTCAAACACTGCTGCACTGTACAGTGGCTCAGTGGTGAGCACTGCTGCCTCACAGCGCCAGGGACCCGGGTTCAATTTCACCCTTGGGCGACTGCGTAGAGTTTGCACATTTTCCCTGTGTTGGCGTGGGTTTCCTCCAGGTAGCAGAGAAAGCTAACCATGAAACAATATACCCCCACTGTGGGAAAAAGCTGTCCCCCCACGATTGGGATCCCACATCATCTGATGCCTCGTCCAGGCTGACAGATGTCACAATTGATTTCAAGGGTCTGCCACCATTGATGGCAATGCAAAGAATACTACCCTTGAATAGATCAGCATCCCTGTTAAAGTAAAGGACAGAGAGTTTGTATAAGCACGTTAAATGTATGTCTATCGCTTAGACTGGAATATCTATCTTGATGTTTGTTGAAGTTGGTTGGCTCGCCAAACTGGTTTGTTGTTGCACAGACGTTTCGTTACCATGCTTGTAACATCCTCAGTGCAGCCTCTGATGAAGTGTCGGTGTGTTTTCCCACCTGGTTTTTAAACTCTGGGGTCCATTGCGATGGATTGCCTCACTTCCGGGTTTCCTCTGTAGTGGAATGTATATGGGGTCGAGTTCAATGTGTTTATTAATAGCATGCTTCGTGGAGTGCCCTGCTTCCAGGAATTCTCGTGCTTGTCTCTGCCTAGCCTGTCCCAGGATCTTGGTGTTGTCCCAGTCGAAGTCATTTGTTGATGTTTGTTCTCAATGTACTATCTCGACAGCAACAGGAAATAAAAATAAAATTGCAGGGAAGGATCAGAGTGGTAGACATGAGCTGAAAAGGTAGTTCATATAACACAAAAGTATTGGGAAAAGCAATGAGCAGTGGGAATCGCAAACGATGCACTGCACAGGAAGACCTGTAACATTACGTAAAAATAGTCCAGATTCCACATAAGTAGCCCAAAGAGCGAGCCTTTTCAACAGTAGATGGAAAACTTTGCTGGACAAACAATAGCTTTTTGTTTGAATACTTGGGCAGTTCCATCTCATATTTTGACCCTGCCTCAGCTCTATCGCTACTGAAATCCTCATCTGTGCATTTGTTACCTCCAGATTCAACTATTCCTATTGTTGGCTGGTTTCCTCCCTTTCACTCTTTGCAAACTGGAGCTCAGCCAGACAGAAACCCTGTGACCCATTGTATCAGAGTGCTCTGTGAAAAAGATTGATAGTGGAATGCAGAACAGAATGGTGAAGTGTTGAGAACTGCCAAGCACCCATTTGAATACCTACTACAATCATAAAGACTTCATGAATGGGGTTGCTCCATGTATGCTGACCTTCTGATTGTGATTTAAATAACTGTAAAGTCCTGCCACATCAGATATGATTGCAAGAAAGTGTAAGTTTATTCCTTTAAACTGCTTTAATGATTAAATGCAGTCTTTGCACTTAGGAGTTGAATTAAACGTATTTTCTTATACTTACTTTGTAGAAAAAAGATCCTGTTTATTCTGCTGTCTGCCTCTCTAGTTCAAGGATAGGTCACACATATTTACGTGTTGCTACTCTTACAAAGCTTTCTTTTTAGATCCAATTGGGACAATGGGAAGGCAAGCTATATGTTCGATGGCATTTGACAAAATGTTTCCCTGGGAACACATGCATTTAACTGAGGTTGCACAGACCCAGGGTCTTAATGCTTTTGTAGTTTTTTCACCCCCATTGCAGTCCAGTACTAACTGTACTGCTTATTGTTGACTAACCTCATCCCTTATTCGATTAATGTATCACACGTGTTAACGATGGACAGTTACATGCTCATTTAAACAAAACATCTTCCAGAGGAGAAATCTCTGAAGGAGGAGAGTAAATGGTTGCCAGTTGGCACAATGCCAGTTTCAGAAAGCCAAGGCTTGATTTTGCGATAATCATTTTTTTATAATTTTATAAATGATCCATGAGACCCAATAAAATCATGAGATATATGGGTCCAGATCGTCCCTTCTGCTCTGGGCACGGCATATTGAGTCATTTTCTTAACTCTTCATTCTCTCACAGACCTTTTGTCTCTGAGATGTGAGTGAGCAAGGTTCAGGGTTAAAACAACAGGGACGCATTTCGGTGCTCAGGCATAACGGTTAAAAGTGGCAAATACCTGAAACATTGAATGCTCCTTTCCTCCTGATGCTGCCTGGCTTGTTGTGTTCTTCCCGCCTCCTGTTTCTCATAATGATTAAAAGGCCCACCTTCGATCTCTGTGATACTTGCCCAACTTTCTTCATATTAGTCTCCGTAGCCATCAACTCCACCCCGCACCCCACCACCTTCCCCCCCCCCCAACCCTTCCCACAACTCACGTCTCTCTTCTGGCTCCTATACCCTCTCCATCCCTCCCTCTTATCCCTATGCCTAATCACCACCCCATATTCTTTTTATTGCCTCTTGCCTCTCATATATATTCCATTCATCCTCCATATCCTATAGCCTATTTCCTGATGTACAGAACCACTGAGCCATTGGAAAGACTGTGAAATCGTTGAAGTGTTCCTGAAGCTGATAACATAAGCAGAGAGTTTGAAAATCTACATTGTCAAAACCAATCAGCTTACAATCTCATAAAAGTATCAATCAACCACAGCTATCAACGTAGGCATTGAAAAACCACATTAAAGAAAGAATAACATATTACAAGGGGATAAAGATGTCCATCAAACAAACCTTACATTTCCCTGCAAGCTCTGTTAACAGACTCCCTGCTAAGTTAAAGACACTATCCATCCTTGGAGCTGAGATAAACATTCGTACTGAAGCCATTTAGCAACCGTATCCGCTGAAGAAGTTAGAACAGATGGTCAGAAATCTTCTTTTCCAAATGGCCTCATTTTAATATGCATTGTAATTGGAAATCAGCCTGACTCTTTCTAGAGGTTCAGGTTGATATAATTAAGGGATCTGGATACCAGTGAACTTAAGAAAGGTTGTTGATCCCAAGACATTAAATTCTGTTTTTTGACACCCACGCTTCCCGAACGTTTCCCCTTTTGAATTTTGAAAATTTTTGTGAGAAATATAGGAACTATGATAACAGCAGTGGAAGCTAGTGTGGAAGACTTATGAGAGCAAGTGACAGGGGAGAGGAGACCTGTGAGCTTGTGGGGGAAGGGAGAAGAGATAGGTTGGAGCTCCATGATAGCAACTGTGACCCTGGAGATCACAACGCCAAAAGTTTAGCTTTCAACTCCACTCATGATCCCACACCCAAATTTGGGAAGACCTGATCTGCAGAGATGAGTTGGAAATGGTGAAAAAAGTCAGATTGACTAATTGAGACTCAATATCAACATTCAGGAGTTAATTATAGTTATGTGAAGTGAAGGAAAGTAATGATAGTGAAAATAGAACACATTTAGTTAGAATCAATGTTCATTTGGAGTATGGTTCACTTTGAGGATACATACAGACTGATTAGCGAGAGATAATAGGAACTGCTGATGCTGGAGTCTGAGATAACAAGGTGTGGAGCTGGAGAAACGCAGCAGGCCAGGCAGCATCAGAGGAGCAGGAAAGCTCTTCTCCTTCTTCAGAAGAAGGGTCCAGAGCCGAAACGTCAACTTCCCTGCTATTCTGATGCTGCCTGGCCTGCTGTGTTCCTCCAGCTCCACACTTTGTTATCTCAGCCTGATTGGCCTTGTTTTAGTGTCAAAATTTCTATGCAAATCTATACGATAATGCCAGAAATTGCTGGAGAAATTTCTTGAATGTCTGCCGGTCTGGCAGCATCTGTGGTGAGAAAACTCAGTCAACATTTTGAGTCCAGTGACCCTTCTTCTGAAGCGAGCAATGAGATCACCGATGAACTGCACATCTCACTCAAACCAGTTGACAAATGTTTAACTGATGAGTTGGAGTGTGACACAACTTGGTGAACAAGTAGCTATGACAAATTCAACTAAGATGTTATTTGCTGAGAAGAGACATATTCATGCAGATGATTTGACTTCCTTATCTTTGCAGGAAGAATCCTCAGTAATTGTGACAGAGATCATGCCAAGCCAGAAGCAATCCTTAAAAAGCGGAACTGTGGAATTGAGCATGCTGGTTTCAGAATATAATTGCTGAGGGTCAATGACAGTCCAGCCAATCAACGTACTGAAGTAAAAAACATGATATGCTTAACAACAAATCTATAGGCAGGATGAGCGTAAAATCTGTCAACACAAATTGAAAATGTGGAGCATATAACTCATTGGAAACAACCACTGAGAAGATGCTACAAGGAAGAAATCGCCTGTTACATCAGGAAAGACATCCTCTGCAAAACAAATACAAGAGATGAAAGGTCCTCCGGTTTAAAGGGACCCACCCAGGCTGTCAAGAAGAGAATCAAACTCTATCGTGGCCCCGCACAGCAAACTACCAGTCTTACAACTCCGAAAAGGATGAGGTCTGGTAAAATAATGAAACTTCCAGATTGCCTGAATTTGTAAAGTCAGAAAGTCGGTGGAGGGTGGGTTAGTAGTGAATTTAATCATAAATTAAGTCATAAATAAATATATAAATTAATAATTAGAAAAAAAGTTTTGGGTGAGATGTTCTTATGGGTCTGAAAGTGGTAATACTGTGTGCCATAAGCTCCACCCACCATTATGAGGTCAAATTAACTTGTGGGCTTCACAGCTTAGCACCTTGTAGGAGTGAGAATTGATAACTGGTCCTCCTCAAAATCTCAGTAATGATTTCTACTATATTGAAGCAAACTGTAACTAGTTGCTAATAGCAATAAATTTTATCTTGTTAACCACAAAATGCTCTTCTAGTTAGACCAGGAAGTGTTTTATTTCTGTATCACATGAGACAACACAGGTACTGTTGTTTTCTACTGTTAAAGAGATAGGTGGTAGCAACAGTCATAAGCAGCCACTATAACATAGAATCCATACATTTGGAAACAGGCCATTTGGCCTGTTGCGTGCACACTAACCCTCTGAAAAATATCCCACCCAGTCCTGTATCCCTGCATTTCGCATGGTAACCCGCCTAGCCTGCACATCCTTGGATACTATGGGCAATTTAGCAAGGCCAAGCCACCCAACCTGCACATCTTTGGACTGTGGGAGGAAAGGGAAGCACCCAGAGGAAAGGCACTCAAATGCAGGGAGAATGTGCTAACTCCACACAGACAGTCACCTGAGGCTGGAACTGAACCTGGGTCCCTGGCGCTGTGGGGCAGCAGTGTTAACCACTGGGCCACCATGCTGCCCCTACAATGTAGTGAGGTGGCATGCCCATAAAATGTACTGAACTTCATCATAATCCCTCTTGAGATAACCATTGTCTCTGACTTGTCACATTATATTTCCAGTATCTAATAACGACTAAACAGAAATTTTATATTAGGAATGCTGGAGTCATTGGACAGAATGTTGTGGGGGTTGGTAAGGTGGGCAGCCTGCTTGCCCACTCTGGATGGAAATTCAGTGGGCAGCTAATGAACTGGAAGGAAGTCTGCCTCACAGCCATAGTGCATGGCAGGTGCATTAAATCGGTTGAGAGAGTCCCTCAAGAGCTATTAACCAATTAAATTGGGTCATAGTGCCAGCACTGCCAAGAGATCACAGTAGGCAATGCCAGTCTTATGAAGGCCCAAATGGATCCTTGAGTGAGGTAAGTTGCAGTGACTGAGTTATGAGGAGAGGTTGAGTAGGATAAGTCTCTCCCGAATGTCTTATAAGGAGAGGTTGAATAGGTTGGGCTTGCACTCACTGGAGATTAGAAGAATGAGAGACAGCATGACTGAAACATGTTCAAGATTCTTAGGGGGCTTGACAGGGTAGATGTGGGAAGGTTGTTTCCCCTTGTGGGAGAGTCAAGGACCAGACAGCATAATGTCAGAGTTAGGGGTTGCACCTTTAAGACAGAGATGAGGATCAATTTCTTCTCTTGGAGAGTAGTGAATCTGTATTTTCTTTCTCACAAGGTGCTGGAGAGGCTGGGTCACTTAAGGCTGAGACAGACAGATTTTTAACCAGTAAGTGATTCAGAGGTGATGGAGAAAAGGCAAGAAGGTGGAATTGAGGAATATCCAATCAGTGGCCTGCTTCTGTTCCTACATTTTATGGTTTTATGGGATTTGACTGAAGTGGTTCAGAGAATGGTGATGAGAATGGTCCAGACATATGTTTTGGAGGGAAGCAAGTTGGAAGTAAAGGGGTATTAGAGTTGAGAGGGGGCATTGCAGAGGTGCTCCTGAAGAGCAACAGCTACCCAGTAAAGATAGTGCTACCAGTTCCACCCATCATTTTAAAATAAAAATGGGCTACCCAACTGCCAAACATATTTGCCAATTGTATTAAGGAAGAAATAGTGTATTATTCAGGTTGAAAGGTCTGATAATGAGCCTAAATCAGCTTTAATTATTGATTTCAATGTGGTAGTCAGAGTCATAGAGACGTACAGCTTGGAAATAGGTCCTTTGGTCCCACTCATCCATACCGACCAGCTATCCTAAACTAATCTAGTCTCACTTGTCAGCATTTGGGCCATATCCATCTAAACCCTTCCTATTCATACATCCGTCCAGATACCTTTTAAATATTGTAATTTTACCAGCTTCCACCACTTCCTCTGGCAGCTTATTCCATACGCACACCACTATCCATGTGAAAAAGTTGCCCCTTAGGTTGCTTTAAACCTTCTAAATCTTTCCCTTCTCACCTTAAAACCTATGCTCTCTAGTTTTGGACTCCACTAACCTAGGGAAAAGACCTTGGTTATTCACCTTAAGCGTGTCCCTCATGATTTTATAAACCTCTATGAGGTCCCCCCTCAGCTACTGACGCTCCAAGGAAAATAGCCCCAGCCTTTTCAGCCTCGTCTTATAGTTCAAACCTTCCAATCCTGGCAAATTCCTTGTAAATCTTTCCTGAAACCTTTCAAGTTTCACACCATCTTTCCTGTAGGAGGGGGAACTAAATTAAATGCAGTATTCCAAAAGTGGGCTAACCAATGTCACGTACAGCCGCAACATCATTTATATATTGCACAGGAATGGACCCTTCAGCCCATAATGTTATGCTGAATATGATGCCAAATGAAACTAATCCCTTCTGCCTTCCCTTGGTTCATATCCCTCCATTCCTTGCATATTCATGTGCTTATCTAAAAGTCCCTTAACTGCCCCAATCGTATCTGCCTCCACCACCAGCCCTAGCAGTGTGTTCTAGACTCCTAGGACTCTTTGTGTAAAAAACTTGCCCCTCGTGTCTCCTTTGAACTTCCCCCTCTCACCTTAAATGCATGCCCCCTAGTATCAGACATTTCAACTCTGGAAAAAAGATTCTGACCATCAACCCTACCTATGTGTCTCATAATTTTATAAACTTCTTTCAAGTTTCCTCTCAGCCTCTGCCACTCAAGAAAACACCTGAGTTTTTCTAGCCTCTCCTAATATTTCTTATCCTCTAATCCAAGCAGCATCTTAGTAAATCTCTTCTGCACCCTCTCCCACTTCCCCTGTGTCTTCTATGGACAACCTAATTCTGAATCCATGCGGCCAAGTCACCAAGGATCCCATGCATCTTAATCTTCTGGATGAGCCTACCATGAGGGGCCTTTTCGAAAGCCTTACTAAAATCCATGCAAACAAAATCCACTGCTCTACCCACAGCGATCACTGTCAACTCGTTAAGAAATGACCTGCCTAGCATATTAGCAGGCTCCACACAAATCTCACTATCTTCCATATCATTCTCCTGGGCGAACATGGATACAAAGTACTCATTAGGATCTCATGCACATTCTCTGCCTCCAAGCACAAGTTCCCTCCTTTATCCTTGAGTGGTCCTATCTTCTCTCTATTTATCCTCTTTTTTTAACGTATCTATAGAATGCCTTGGGATTCTCTTTAACCTGAAGGCCAAGGTCATTTCGTGGCCCCTTCTTGCTCTCCTAATTCCCTGCATAAGTACTTTCCTGCTTTCCTTATATTCCTCACAGGCCGTGTCTGATTTTAGCTTCCTAAACCTTGCATATGCTTCTTTTTCCCTTTTGACTAAATTCACAACCTCTCCCAATATCTAGGTGTCCTTACCTTCCCATCCTTGTCCTTCCTCCTTACTGGAACATGCTGGTCTTGAATTCTAATCAGCAGGTCTTTAAACAATTCCCACATGTTAAATGTGGACTTGCCTGATAACAGCTCCTCCCAATTAACACTCCCTAGCTCCTGCCTAATGCTGAAGTAATTTGCCCTCCCCCAATTTAGTACCTTTCCACAAGGTCCTAACTTATCCTTGTTCATTGCTATCTTCAAACCTAAGGAGATAACAAGCATGGGGCTGAATGATTTCTGATGAAGGGTTTTGGGCCCGAAACGTCAAGTTTTCCTGCTCCTATGATGCTGTTGTGTTCATCCAGCCCCATGCTTGTTATCTCGGATTCTCCAGCATCTGCAGTACCTTTTATCTCTGATTCAAACCTAAGGAGTTGTGATCACTGTTTCCAAAACGTTTTCCCACTGAAAGATCAGTTACCTGGCCAGGCTCATTCGCCAATACAAGGTCCAGTATGGCCTCTCCCCTAGTTAGACTATCCACATAATGTTTTAAGAAACCTTCTTGGATGCACTTAACAAATTCTGCCCTGTCTAAACCTCTTGCTCTAAGGGAGTCCCAGTCAATATGGGGGAAGTTAAAGTCACCCACTGTGACAACTCTGATTTAATTGCATCTTTCCGAAATCTGCTTACATATCTGTTCCTCAATGTGTCAGTGGCTGTTGGGGGGGCCTATAATTTAATCCTATCAGAGTGATTGCACCCATTTTATTTTTGAGCTCTACCCATGGTGTCTCAGTGGATGAGCCCTCCAGCATGTCCTCTCTGAGAGCAGATATAACATTCTCCCTGATTAGTATTGCAACTCCTCCACCTCTTTTACCTTCCCCTCTATCTCATCGAAAACAACAAAACCCTGGAATGTTGAGCAGCCAGTTTTGTCCCTCTCTCATCCAGGTTTCTGTAATGGCCACAACATCATAGTCCCATGTACTCATCTAGGCTCAAAGGTCATTTTCCTTATCTATTACACTCTTTGCAATGAAATAAACACTATTCAGCCCATTAGTACAATTATGCTTGTTTACCTGTCTCTGCCTACCCTTTCTTTCTT
>JAHRHZ010000087.1:23530710-23544170 GCA_024137785.1 Ginglymostoma cirratum
TGCTGTAAATCAGGAACAAAAACAAAGTTGCTGGAAAAGCTCCGCAGGTCTGGCAGCATCTGCGGAGGAGAAAACAGAGTCAATGTTTCGGGTCCAGTGACCCTTCCTCAGAACTCAGTGTTCTGAGGAAGGGTCACTGGACCCGAAACGTTAACTCGGTTTTCTCCTCCACAGATGCTGCCAGACCTGCTGAGCATTTCCAGCAACTCTGTTTTTGCTCGTTATGAAGATATTGGGTTCCCCTCCAGTTTAGATGCCACCTGTACAGGTCACCCCTGCCACAGAAGAGGTCCCAATGATCCATGAGCCTGAAACCCTGCCCCCTGCACAAGCTCCTTAGCCTCGCATTCATGTCTCCTATTTTTCTATTCCTTGCCTTACTAGCACATGGCACTGGTAGTAACCCAGATCTCCCAACTCCTATACTCAATGCACTAACCAATAAAGGCAAGTGTACCAAACGTTTTCACTACCCTGTCTACGTGCGACTCCACTTTCAAGGAACTATAAACCTGCAAACCAAGGTCTCTTTGTTCGGCAACACTCACCAGGACATTACCATTAAGTGTTTAAGTCCTGCCCTGATTTGCCTTTCCAAAATGCAGCACCTCACATTTATCTAAATTAAACTCATCTGCCACTCTGTGGCCCATTGGCCCACCTGATCAAGATCCCACTGTACTCTTAGGTAACCTTCTTCGCTGTCCGCTACACCACAAATTTTGGTCTATTCTGCAAACTTATGAACCATGTCTCTCATATTCACATCTAAATCATTTATATAAATGACAAAAAGGAGTGGACCCAGCACTGATCCTTGAGGTAGGTCACAGGCCTCCAGTCTGTAAAGGAATCCTCCACTACCACCCACTGTCTCCTACCGTCAAGCCAATTTTGCATCCAAATGGCTAGCTCTCCTTGTATTCCATGTGATCTAATCTTGCTAATCAGTCTACCATGTGGAACCTTGTTGAATGCCTTGCCAAGTCCAGAAAGACAATGTACACTGCTCTGCCTTCATCAATGACCTTCATCATTTCTTCAAAAAACACAATGAAGTTAGTGAGCCGTGGGCCACTGTTTTCTTTTATTATAGGACAGTTCAGCGGCTGGTTGGGAATACTTAGGCTAAATGCCCAAACTACTTCTGCCTGGCAATCTTTCACCTTTTATTCGTGCCAAACAATTCTATTCACTAACTGTCAACTGAATCCATTTCTTTGGCCAGCCTCTGAGACTGAACCAGACCATTTGTAACCATGGTAAAATGAGTCTGTATATTAACCAGAGATAAAAGGTACTGCAGATGCTGGAGAATCCGAGATAACACAGTGTGGGGCTGGATGAACACAGCAGGCCAAGCAGCATCATAGGAGCAGGAAGGCTGACGTTTCGGGCCTAGACCCTTCTTCAGAAAAGGGTCTGAGGAAGGGTCTAGGCCGGAACGTCAAGTTTTCCTGCTCCTATGATGCTGCTTGACCTGCTGTGTTCAGCCAGCCCCATGCTTGTTATCTGAGATCAGCAGAAATTAGGTTCTCAACATCAAGAGGAAAAGGTCCAAATCTCAACCAGGTTTTGAATGGCCAGGCAAGAATCTCACTAGTGAGAGGGAAGAGATCTCTTTGCAGCCTTTTGCATACATTTGCATGCTATTATTACCTAATCTCACCCCATTGATATGCAGTTTCCCACCCACCAGACAGAATGAGACTGTAAAAACGCCTGACTAAGTACCAGGCAACTCCAGCTCACTGTGTTCTCTTCTTGACGTCCATCATGCATAGCAGTCACCAACATTTCAGGCCACATTCTGTGCGCAGCTGCAGCCTGAAGCCCCATTACCTCCACTTCCCCCATTCACAGAAGGTTAATTTCAGGGGGTTTTTGATCACAGTCCCCTAATATAGGCTGTCAATAATTTGTAGCAACTTTTGAATAGTTTATTGAGTTTCTTAATAAGCAGCAGTTTTAAAATGATGCATTAGTTACTTAGGTAAAAAACGGATACAACCCACAACAAAAATTGGCAGGTAATGTTGCGGTTTTATAGAACCTTAGTTAGGCTGCATTTGGAATATTGTGTTCAATACCAGAAGGATGTGTTGGCTTTGGAGAGGGTACAGAAAAGATTTACCAGAATGTTGCCTGGTATGGAGGGCATTAGCCATGAGGAGATGTTGGAGAAACTTGGGTTGTTCTCACTGGAACGACAGAGGTTGAGAGGGGGCCTGATAGAGGTCTAAAAGATTATCAAGGGCATGGACAGACTGGACAGTCAGAAGCTTTATCCCAGGGTGGAAGTTACCAAGGGCCATGGGTTTAAGGTGCAAGGGGCAAGGTTTAAAGGTGATGTGCGAGGCAGGTTTTTTTACACAGTGGGTGGTAGGTGCCTGGAGCTTGCTGTGGGGGTGTAGTGGAAGCAGTTACTACAGTGACTGTTAAAAGGTGTCTTAACAAATACATGAATAGGATGGGAATAGAGGGATATGGTCCCCAGAAGGGTAGGGGGTTTTAGTAGTGACGGGCAGCATGTTGGTGCAGGCTTGGAGAGCTGAAGGGCCTGTTCCTGTACTGTAATTTTCTTTGTTCTTTGTTCATATTAGATGACAATGCTTCACTGATCCTGAAGATGTTCTGCAGAATGGAGGAGTAGACGTAGCACACTCTATGTCCCAGATATCTTGCATTCTTTCATGGTAATCTTTGTTAGATTTGTCTTTCACTCGAGCTCATGTAGGGGAACTCTTGGTCTTCCTCATGAAGATGGTGATGAAGGGTCATCCAGATTTGAAAAGTTAGCTTGCTGTCTCTCCATGGATGCTGCACGACCCACTGTGATTTCCAGCATTTTTTTGTTTTCAGTACAGATTCCGGCATCTGCAGTAATTTGCTCCTAAAATGGTGACTCACCTGCCTACTCTTGCTCGGAGCCATCTCTCCCCACCTATTTCGATTGACTTGCAATATTTTGGGGACTGGCCAACCCTGCTGCATCAATTACCTGTCTGAACCCTATTGGCCAATGACCATGGGCAGCTACTCATGATGCCATGACGATAGTTGTCCGCTTGACTGACTCCATTTTAAGGTTAGTTTTCATTCCTTCTAAGAACAAAACTTTCCTATTTCCAAAAATATTGCGTTGATAATAGGGTAGCGTAGCACCTTATAAATCATTTGTTTATGCCTGTGGATGGCTAATGTGACAGTTACATTTGGCTTCATGCTACACAAGAAGTATCAAATATGGAATGCAGAGTGACACAGGTTTAAGGGAGAGGCCAAATTTCCAACAGGAGGTTCACATTGGACATACACCAGCCTCAACACATCTTCTGACCCCCCTTACAGTATGGTTCTGCACTTCAAAGTTGCATTTTGGAACATACTGACATCTATCTTTGCAAACCTGTTGCCAGGACACTTGACATGCAGCAATAGGTACCCGACTCATGGATGGGACTGGACTGCATCTCAGGGCTCTTCATTTGTTCTCTTCGCATTCATTCACATTGTGCCTAATGAATGTTCATTGCATCTCTGCCTTACCTTACGTTCTTGCCTTACATTTTTGAAATTTTACCCCTCAACCAGAACACAAGGGCTCACAGTACTTTTGTCTTGACTTGCTGTTTGGTGCAGACACACATCCAGTCAGATTGTCATGGTTGTCAAGGGGGTACATGTTGTTGCATAGCACTGGGCTGTGTCAATCTCACACCTACACCATGTGCCAGCAGTATGTGCAGCAAGGACACTGCATGTGCTTCAACCAAATGACCCTGTCTCAAATTCAAAGGTAGGCCGTCCTCATTCATGCCAAGGAAGAAGCTTTCAGTCAGGAGACGCTAACACAGTGAGCCGAGGACAACATCCAATATCAGCCCAGGGTCTTGCAAAAAATCAGTTAGTCGGGGTTCTGTATCGGTACAGTCCACGTAATGGCTACAGGTAATCCTGCAAGACCGGTGCACCTGGTCTGGTGAGTTGCAGTAGGTCCGCCAGGGATCTGCACACAGAGACTTCAAGGATCTGGTCAGTTATCAGCTGGAGCTGTCTGTCCAAGTCAGTCAGTGGGATGGGATATGGTCAGTCCTGGGATGGAGGAGAGTGTGGGGTCAGCTCAAAGAAATTCCAGAGGGAATTATCAGGGGCCACTGCTGTGATATAGGGTTTGGGAAATCATTTCTGGGAATTGGAGGCAGCCTGGTGGGATGCAGTTGAGAAAATAATTGTGAAGTGAGGAAACACAACATATAATGAGAAAGATGGTAGTACAATGGAGGACATGAGCTACTATGGGAGAGAGGTGATCGATGGTCACAACCACACTGTCTTCAAAAGGAGGACAGTGTACTATGATAATTGGCACTAAGAGGCTAGAGGCCACACTGGACATTGGGGAAGAGTAGGCATGGTTCTAAAGTCGAATGAGGCTAAGTTCAGGTAACCCATGTAGCTTGATTTTTAAAAAGTATTGCATTTATGAATGTGCATTTGTATTTGCGATGAAGGATCAGTTGTGCCACCCATGTGACCTAAAAATGTTTGTTTTTGGTGCCTCTCCCACTTTATGCATGGTAGAATATAAAGGGCAACTCCAGGCTGGCAGCACTTGGCCTGATACCCAGTTGGGCTTTAATGATAACCCTAGAGCTAGGAATCCTGAGATACCCTGGCAATTGTCCTTCATCACTAGAGGGATGCAGTTTAAAAACAGAGACGTTATGCTGCAGCTGTATAAGGTCCTGGTAAGGCCGCACCTGGAGTATTGTGTACAGTTTTGGTCTCCTTACTTGAGAAAGGATGTACTGGCACTGGAGGGGGTGCAGAGGACGTTCACTGTGTTGATTCCGAAGTTGAGAAGGTTGGCTTATGGAGGAAAGATTGAGTAGACTGAGACTGTGCTCATTGGAATTTAGAAGAATGAGGGGGCATCTTACAGAAACATAGAAAATTACGAAGGGAAGAGATAATGATAGAAATAGGGACACTGTTTCCATTGGCAGGTGAAACGAGAACGAGTGGGCATGGCCACAAAATAAAGGGGAGCGGATTTAGGTCTGGGTTAAGGAGGAACTTCATCACCCAAATGGTTGTGAATCTGTGGAACTCCCTGCCCAATGAAGCAGTTGAGGTACCTCATTGAATGTTTTTAAGGAAAAGGTATATAGATTTTTGAACAGTAAAGGAAGTAAGGGTTACAGTGAGCAGACGGGTAGGTGGAGCTAAGTCCACGAAAAGATCAGTCACGACCTTATTGAATAGTGGAGCAGGCCCAACATCCCAGATGGCCTACTCCTGCTCCTTTGAATGTAATGCCAAGTAATTCGGCCTCTGGCATGAGCGAAAATATGGCAAGCAGAGTACCACGGACATGATGAAGTGAGTTTCAGACAATGGGTAAGTCTTGCCAAGGCTCATGGAGAGAAACTCTCCATGAAACTCACCAAAATTTACTCTTAGCCAATTTCTGGGAAAATTCAACCCACTGATATGATATACCTTTGTGGGGAGAGTGTATCATTGTCATGTGGACACTCTTCAGCCAGTGATTTCAGTGACATCAGACCTAAGCTCTGGAATTCCAAACAAGGAACAAACACATGAAGGGTCTAGGCCCAAAACGTCAAGCTTTCCTGCTCCTATGATGCTGCTTGGCCTGCTGTGTTCATCCAGCTCCACACCTTGTTATCTCTTATCTCCCTTTAAGCCTGATTTGTCTTTCAATAAGATTCTATTTGATCTGGTTTTAACTTCAGCTCTACATTCATTCACACCCTCGATAATCCTTCACTCCTTAGCAATCAGGGATCTATCTATATTTTCCTTAAAAATATTTAAAGATTCTGCATCTAATGCCTTTTGAGGAAGGAAATTCTAAACGCTCACAACTTTCTGAGTGAACTGTTTTTTTTCCTCATCCCCGTCTTAAATGGGCAATGCCTTATTTTTAAACGATCACCCCGAAGTCCAGGTTCTATCCAACTCGGTCAAATCCTCTCAGAATCTACAGTAGTTCAATTCCATCACCTCTGACTCGTCTATATTCCAGGCAATACAGGCTTAGCCTGTCTAGCCTTTCCTCATAAGTCAATCCACTCATTCCAGGTATTAGTCAAGTAAATCTTCTCTGAACTACTTCTAATACATTAAAATACTTCCATTCTCTCCACTATCTTCTACTCCTCTTTCTCCTCTTCTAAGACACACCTTAAACTATGGAAGGGTGTGGTATAGCTCAGTGGAACACAACCTATTGTTGCCAAGAAACTATAAAATGCGAGGTTATGCCTCTATTAAGTCATAGGTGAAAAGACCCAAGTCACAGCCTAAACATTTGCCTAAAGTGAGTATTTGTGTGGGATGTCAGACACAACAAATCTTCATGACTCTCTTCTGCTGTTATATAAACTGGTTTGAAAGGAAATGGTAAAGAGCAGGAAGCAGATTATTTAACTCCCTCACTCTCAACTCATCCAGTGTGATCATATCAAGTCTTCCTGAATGACATCACCCAGCTTTGGTGTTTTTTCCGCTCTTGTACTGCCGTTCCAGTCTGGGATGTCCTTTGAATAAATATCAAATGACTCTCCGTTTCTCTAAAAGACCCATTAGAGTACTTATGACTGCACACATTTACAGCCAGCACATATCTCTCTCAAATAAAACAAAGAACTGTGAATGTGAAACGAGCAAAAACAGAAATTGCCCGGGAAGCTCAGCCAATCTGGCAGCATCTATGAAGAGAAATGGCGTAAGTATTTATAGAGTCCAGTGACCCTTCTTAATGACCTTTCCTAATCTCCTCTCCATTGGGGAGATGAACTGCAGACTGGGTGAATGCTTTGTGGAACACCTTCCTTCTGTATGTAAAAATGACCCCTGAGCTTCCAGCTGCCTGCCACTCAACACATACACCTGCCCCCACACCTCCTCCCTCACCCCAATCCCAGGCCCCGAGAAGACTTTCCACATCAAGCAGATGTTCACCTGCACATCTGCCAATGTGGTATACTGCATCCGCTGTACCCATTGTGGCCTCCTCTACATCGGGGAAACCAAGCGGAGGCTTGGGGACTGCTTTGCAGAACACCTGCGCTCAGTTCGCAACAAACAACTGCACCTCCCAGTCGTGAACCATTACAACTCCCCCTCCCATTCCTCAGATGACATGTCCATCCTGGGCCTCCTGCAATGCCACAATGATGCCACCCGAAGGCTGCAGGAACAGCAAATCATATTCAGCCTGGGAACCCTGCAGCCCAATGGTATCAATGTGGATTTCACAAGCTTCAAAATCTCCCCTCCTCCAACCGCATCCCAAAACCAGCCCAGCTCATCCCCGCCTCCCTAACCTGTTCTTCCTCTCACCTATCCCCTCCTCCCACCTCAAGCCCCACCCCCATCTCCTATCTACTAACTTCATCCCACCCCCTTGACCTGTCCGTCCTCCCTGGACTGACCTATCTCCTCCCTACCCCCCCACCTACACTCACCTTTACTGGCTCCATCCCCGCCTCTTTGACTTGTCTGCCTCCTCTCCACCTATCCTCTCCTCTATCCATCTTCTATCTGCCTCCCCCTCTCTCCCTATTTATTTCAGAACCCTCTTCCCCTCCCCCATTTCTGATGAAGGGTCTAGGCCTGAAACGTCAAGCTTTCCTGCTCCTGTGATGCTGCTTGGCCTGCTGTGTTCACCCAGCTCCACACCTTGTTATCTCGGACTCTCCAGCATCTGCAGTACCTATTATCTCTGATATAATTTTAAACACCACCGCATTCCCTGGCCAACATCTCTGTTTCAGGCTGGCTGCAATGCTCCAACAAGGCTCAATACAAGCTGAAAGAGCATCGCCTCATCTTAACCTTTGGGACCTTATAGTCTTCGGGGCTCAACATCAAGTCTAATCATTTTGGAACATCACCACTTCCTCCTTTGTTTGTCTCTTCAAAGGTGCTGCCAGGCCTGCTGTGTTTCTCCAAAAATTTGTTTTTGTCTACTTCAGATATCCAACAACCACAGTTCTTTGTTTTATTCTCTCTTAACCACTTTACACATCTCCCCTCTCCCCTGCCCCTCCTTTGGAATGTAAATAAACACGGCAGTGAATTTAACAAGAATTAATTTTGATTTATGATATGGAAATACAGCTTTTGGAATAATTGCAATTCATAGGGAATCAAAGCAATGAACTGAGAAAGGTGAGATGTGATGAAAGCGCATTATGAATTGAATTAACATGCTGATAACTTCACTGTGACACATCAGGCTCTTTAATAATCACAAAAGTTGAATCTCTTTCAAGAAAAATTATTTAACACAAAAGGAAAATTAATTTTTCTTTATAAGTGAAAGGATTATTGTTTTTCATACCAGACCCCTTTCGAGATAACATCTATTCCAGTAGTCTTCACAGTCAGAATTTATTCAAAGGGAGAAATCAAAGTCTACTATATAAAGAAGGATATAATACTATTCCTGGTCATTAATAATAAATCCACTGTGACAGGGGCTTTTAGTACAGCTGCTGACTGGAATCTTAAGTCTAATCAATACATGTGCTTCCAACAGAGAAGCACCAGGCTTAAAATAAATTCATATCCTCTGCTTAACATTCTTGTCAAGAGTATTAGAAGAGATTAGAAGACTGCAGCTTGTGGCCCACAGTATGTGGAACTTTAATGTTATTAATTGAATGCGTAGAGGTTTTACATCATGCTTTTCTTATTTCGTTAACTCAACCTAATAAGTTATTTTATTGGCTACACTGGCAGTTAGTGGATTCTACTTAATTACATTGACAGCCATGCTAAATGCACTTCTTCCATTTGCTAGCTGAATAGATCATTGGTCATGACAAATCTTTGAATGACTTCACGAGTAATTTACAAGGCTGCCTTGCGGTCTCACCACTGGTTATCAATATTTGGTAAAAACAAATTCATCATAAATACTAGTTTACGCTCTTTTGTAAATACATCTCAGTTCCAGGACATCTCTGAGTAGTTCTTCAGAATTAGAATTAGATTTTATTGTGTGCACTCAAGTATGGGAATACATGAGTACAGCAAAAAGTGTACTAGGTTACCATTTTCTGGGGTAATGTTCTGGGCCCAGCCATCTTCAGCTGCTTCATCAATGACCTTCCCTCCATCATAAGGTCAGAAGTGAGGGTGTTTGCCAATGACTGCACAATGTTCAGCACCATTTGTGACTCCTCAGATACTGGACCAGTCCATGTGCAACAACACCTGAGCAATATCCAGGCTTCAGCTAACAAGTGGCAAGTGACATTCATACCACGCAAATGGCAGGCACTGACCGTCTCCAAAAAGAGACAATCTAACCCACCACCACTTGGCATTCAATGGTGTTACCATTACTGAATCCTCCATTATCAACACCCTGGGGGGTACCATTGTTCAGAAACTCAACTGGACTGACCACATAAACACAGTAGCTACAAGAGCCGGCCAGAAGCTAGGAATACTGTGGTGAGTAACTCAGCTCCTGAATCTCGAAAGCCTGTCCACCATCTACACGGCACAAGTCAGGAGTGTGATGGAATACTGCCCATTTGCCTGGATGAGTGCAGCCCCAACAACACTCAAGAAACTTGACACATCCAGAACAAAGCAGCCCGCTTGATTGGCACTACATCCACAAGCATTCACTCCCTCCAGCACCGATGCTCAGATGCAACAGTGTGTACTATCTACAAGATACCCTGCAGAAATTCACTAAAGATCATTAGATAGCACCGTTCAAATCTATGACCACATTCACCTAGAAAGACAGGGGCAGTAGATACATGGGAACACCACCACCTGCAAGTTCCCCTTCAAGCCATTCACCATCCTGCCTTGGAAAATATATCACAGTTTCTTCACTGTCAATGGGTCAAAATCCTGGAGTGACTCTCTAAGTGTGTTGTGGGTTGACCTACAGCATATGAACTGCAGTGGTTCAAGAAGGCAGCTCACCACCACCTCCTCAAGGTCAAATAGGGATGGACAATAAATGCTGGCCCAGCCAGCAAGGCTCACATCCAATGAGTAGTTTTCTTTTTTAAAAATCAACATAGAGCTGGATTCTGCTTTTCTGGCTAGGCCTTTATTCCAAACTTGGGCAGACTGAGAACATAATTTTATTTACTGAACCACCCACAACCTAGTTTTGATCCCCAAATGGTGTGTGGTACATCACTAAAGACATCAGTTTATCACTGTCCATCTCAGGAAGAAAGCAGGGCAGGGTTAACTGTATATTGCAGTAAATGTCATGATAATGTTTTCTGTAATGGTGCAAATATAATGCGCACTTTGAATAATACTCTTGCATTAATGAAGATGAACTAATCCTTCAAGATTGCTACTCTGCTGCAGTGTTGTTAGTTATAATTTCCTCATATCAATTCACCTTCCTGAATTACATTATCAGGACAGATTTCCAGAAAAAATGTATCATTTGTAAATTTTCTGAAGTTTGAAACATTTCATTACTGTATAATAGTAAACAACTTCTGAGAGTTAATTGAATAGACACATGAAGCAGTCTCATGGAAGTAGAATTAACAGTAACATTTTCCCTGCATAGAAAAACTATAATTTTCTTTTTGTGTTAAAAGTGATTTCATGCGAGAAACATAATGCTTTGTGGTTACTGAATCGCCTGATGTATCACAATGAATTTATTAGCATATTAATTCCATTCCAATGTGCACTTTTTTCACATCTTACTCTTCAGAATTCATTGTTTTGATCTCACAAGAAGTGAATCTGAAAATTGATACCCACAAACTATTCATTGAGCTTTGCTGAACTACAGACTGCAGTTTTGCACACAAAATAGCATTAATTAAAATCCATATTCGTTCCGTTTAGATTGCGAAACAATACAAACACTTTGTCAAAATTCACCTTCCTATGACGTCAGATGTAGATGTCAGTTTACCAAAAGCCATCAGTTGAAGAAGACAGCAGCTTAGGGAATGCTTCTGAGGAGACAAAACAGCATCATTGATCATCCAGACAACATGGCACAGACAGAGTACTGTATCAAACAGACAGTACTGACCCCATAGGCAGACACAAAAGGTGATTATGAGGACAGTAATATTCAGCAATTCTAATGCATTTCAATTGCAGCACTATTTCACTAAATTCAATTCCTCTATTATTTTGGAACCATTCTGAGACAATAATAGCACTGACTCAAACATCAGGCATTAAACAGACCATTCTGTCTCTTTTGCAATGCCTAGGTAATGGCACATGCTGCAGTAAAATTAACATCCATAATCTGTAAAAAGGGTGTGGATAAAAACATTAAAAAAAACAAAAAAGGTTAGGGAAGAGCACTATGAGGAAACCTTCTACAGTGAACAAAAGTGACCAATGAGAGGCTAAATAACTTCCTTCTGCATGTAAAATTCTATAATAACTGTAAATCAGTAGTTTATGGTTTATACATAGATCACATTTACAAGTTACGTATTTTGTGAATACAGCTAACTCTCAATCAGCAGCAAAATGACCAGTTAAGGTATAATGCATATCACTTCTGCAATTTATTTAATTTGTATCTGAATTTGGGTTTGCAAAGGAATGCCACCATATATGCCAAAACATATTATGCTGATAGCATTTAAACATGCATTCACTTGCTAGCATTTCACAAGATAATTTTTATTCCCACTGGGACTGACCATCGCATTAATCAGAAGTCAGATTGAAAATGATAGGAACAAGGTGCAGAGTTGACAATCTGATGTTGTTTTCACACTGCCAGTTTCATACTAACTTGAGGCAGATGTTTCAAAATAAGTTGATGATATCTGACAGTCAGAGTTATTTTTTTTACCAAGAACAGTATGTACGCACTGAATATGTTTGCATGCCATGCCTCAGTCCAATATCTTATCAAAAGACAATTATTATAAATAATTTCTAATGTTAAAAGCAGATGATGATTGAAATACCCAGCAAATAATCAGCATCGGAGAAAAAAATATACTGACTTGGTGTTACCTTTGCCACAGTTTGGTTATAATTATCTTGTGTCAAAGCTATTGATTTGTTCCTTAAGTTATTTGAAAAGACAAATGATTTGCTTAAATTAATTAAATCAGCTCACTTCGAGTCAGGTCATCTTTCTTGGGACTGGGATTCCATGTCGTGATAGGTGACAGAAGCTCCATTTTCTCTTGCAAATGTAGCATGGTCTTGAACAAGATAAAAATATTACCAGATGTCTATATTCCCATTCCTTTAGTAGTAATTATTTATGTTAAATTCTTTAAACTCTGGTCATTTCTAACAACACCACTATTGAATCATAGCATAGAATGTTATAGTACAGAAAGAAGCCATTCGACCCATTGTGTCTGTACTGGTTGCTGAAAGACCTACCCAGCTGATCCCACTATTCAGCCCCACCCCTGTAGCCCTCTAACTTTATCATTTTCAAATATATATCCAGCTCTTTTCTGAAACCTGCGATGGAGGCTACATTGTGGGACAATCAGTACAATTCTGATCTTTGAGCCAGAAAGGTTAGAGATCCAAGATTCATTGCAGAGATGAGTACAAAGGCTAAGTTGATGTCGTTACGCAATGCTGAGACAAGCACTGCATTGTCAGAGGTTCCATTTATCAGATAAATATCAAACTGACTCAGGTGAATACAAAAATTCCCAGGAACTATTTAAAAGCAGGGCAGGGAAATTCTTTGTGGAATCATGGCCAATATTTATCAACCGAAATAGATTATCTCATCACATTGTTCATTGTGGAACTTGGCTGCCATATCTTTTTTATTCAAGGAACAGTCACACTTCAAACATACTCAATTAGCTATAAAGTAAAGTACCATGAAACATTTTGAGATCATGAATGATGCTATGTGAATGCAAGTTGTTTCTTTGTCCACTTTTTTCAGCTGTTTGACCAGTTTTGCAAGCCTTCTAGGCCAATATGTGAGTGTAATACATAATTAGAATAGTTTTGTTCTCTCTTTTTAAAATAACTAAAGCTATTACTAACTAATCTTTAAACCACTCCCAACAGAAGGTGCAATGACTTGCAGTTTTTTGCTTTATCACTGATCAGAAAGACCTTTGATTGTTCATTTAAAAGGAACATTGTTACAAAAATGCAAACCCAACTAAGCAAATGCTTGGGAGAGTTTCATTTCCCTCCAAATTTTTATCCTTAGCTAAGGATGTTGCCCCCTGATGGAGCATTATTCCATCCGTGTCTCCAGGAACTTTGCCCATTTGACCATTTTTCATGTTACAATGAACAGCAGTAGACAGCCTGTGTGATTGTGAAGGATGGCAGAGTGCAACTTGATTCTATCCCACCTGGAACTGAGAGAAATATTACGTGGCAAGTGCCTTAAATTAGCAACCAGCACTCAGCTGGGTTTAAATTGTATCAGAGATAAAAGGTGCTGC
>JAHRHZ010000087.1:23544570-23603878 GCA_024137785.1 Ginglymostoma cirratum
AGACGTATTAAGGAAATGGATGAAGACCATCTTTGCAACAAAAAAAAGGAGTCACGGAGCAAAGGAAATAACAGGAAACATATGAAGATTCTGTCAGAATATAAATGCAGTTAGATTACGTGTTGAAATGCAGGAAACTGGAGCCCCCAAGACTGGATGCCAGTGAGGTAATTCAGCAGCACGGAGGCAGTGGATGGGTGAGAGGTAGAGCTGAGTGTCACCAATGTACCTTTGGAAACTGAATGTATGGGCCCTGATGGGGCCAGCATAGAGGTGGGTGAATGCAAAGAATCTCTCTGCAAGCTGTCCTGTCAGTTTCCTGTGTCAGTCTCAACTTGCCCCGTCACCTCCCCACCCCTCCCCAGTCATTATCCTGGAGGTAGGATTGTGTGGGGACGAGTCAATAGAGTCACTCACCTGCGAGTAGCGGTTAGCCAATTCTCCTGGATGATGATCCATTGAAGTCTATTGTTGAAAGCCAACTCGAATTGTTCAGTCAGTCTCTGGGCCCCTGGAGGCATTGGCCAACACTGTCTGAAGCTGCCTCCAAATGGCAGACTAGGGTTGGGTTAGAGTACCAGTGTTTCTCCAGGCAGGCTGAGAGACTCCCCATAAATGCATGGGTGCACCTGTACTTAAAACCTGAGCTTCAAATATCTTCATGGCTCGGACCTACTCTTGGAAGTTGTCTCTGAATCATGACACCTCAAGGACAGTCTCTAATATTCAAGCTCCTGCCAGTGGGCTAAGGGAGCCAGGAACCCATTCAGTTTCAATCAACAGCCTGGTAGTCTCTATTCGAATATTGACATTAGAGTTTTCAAGGGGCAAATCAGCAAACCCAAACAGTTTGCTACACACTAGTTCCTAGCTGTCAGGTTCCCTTGATGGGACATCTAAGAATTTGTTTTATTTGTGAAAATCGGTTGTTTCGTCGATAACTTGTGCCATGTCAAGTGTAGTACCTGCATTTTACCTTCATCGTCACTTTGCTCTGTGTCAACCAATGAGTGGCACCCCTCATCATGGCTGCCACCTGCTTTTGCAGCTGGTTCGAGACAAATACCTCCCACCTCCTGGATTTACATGGTACCATTAATTGGGCACCTAATTAGACCATTTACTTCTCAAAATCACATTGCAGAGTCACAAACCAGAATTTATCTGTGTTTTGGATTCTTGACCTGCTCTGAAAATCCAGCCTTGGAACAGCTTTCCACTTTTACCATTTTATAGCCCGATGATTTCACGGGAATGAAAATGATCTGTGTGCAAAATCAGCTGTTGATATGTTATTTTGTACTAGCATAGATAGCCAGTTTACCTGCAAAGATGGTCAAGAAGTCAATATAGTAAACTTGATTTGATTGCCCATTTCCAGTTTGACAGACTCTGTACTGACGTGTTTAAGTCAAAAATACGCAGAACTGAGCTTGCAAATGAGTTGGACCACGTATGCAAAGCTTCATTATAACCTAATTTGCAAGGATTATAAACTCACATGAATTGAGAGTCAACATTATTCTTAGAGCACATTATAATACAAACTTCATTTGAAACTAAAGAGGATATAACTTTAAAAATAAAAGATATTGATTTAAAATGTGACATGCACCGATTAAGGATGTATTTACGTAATGCATTACCTCTACTCCTGAAGTTGGAAGAGGTAATGTTTTTACCTATGTGTTTGTCTATTCGTAAACAGTAATCTCAAAAACTAATGTACCAATTCCAATGTATCTTGGTATTCAGGGTATAGTCAAAAGAAGAACTGATTATTGCTTAACTAAGATGTGGATCTGAATATTGGAACTTTTAAAATAAAGGATCTGCTAATATTGTGAGATGGGCAGGTTAATGTTTTTAATATAACAAGCATGGGGCTGGATGAACACAGTCAAGCAACCCTTCATCTGAAGGGTTTAGGCCCGAAACGTCAAGTTTTCCTGCTCCTGTGATGCTGCTTGACCTGCTGTGTTCATCCAGCCCCATGCTTGTTATCTCAGCTGGGTTTCTTTGGTCCTGGGTAAACCCTGCAGAGAACATCTTATTCTAAGCCAATTCTTCCTCAGTTCTCTGTCTGAAGGCAGATTCACTCCATCGTGCTACGACCTCCACCATGGATAGGATCCCAAAACTATCCCAATTGAAATGGGGATTGAACCCCATGGTGTTGGCACTAGTCTTATGCACACTGGCTCGCTATCCGACTGGTCCAACTGGTCCCTCCCAAACAGCTCAAGTTGTTGTGGCAACAAACACTAGGAGGGGCAAAAAAACTAGATTGCACAGGTTTAAGGTGAGAGTGGAAAGATTTAAAATGAATGGCAACCTTTTCTCACAGAGGCTGTGTGTACAGAACGAGCTGCCAGAGAAAGTGGTAGAGGTGAATACAATTACAACATTTAAAATACATTTGTACAGATACATGGACAGGAAAGATTTAGAGATGTTTGAGCCAAATGCAGGCAAATGGGACTAGTTCAGTTTGGGAAACTTGGTCGGCATGGATGAGCTGGGCCGAATGGCCTATTTCTTTGCTGTGTGGCTCTAAATGGTGGTCAGTGCTAATTCAATTATCATTTTTAAATTTAAATCTAGGATAGAAACATTTTTATTAAGCAGGAATGCCATGGACCCAAGGCAGGCATTTGGAGTTAGGCCACAAATCAACTATGATTTTATTGAATGGCAGAGCAGATTTGAGGGGCTGAATGGCCTACTTTTGTCTCTATGTTCCAATGACTTGAACCTGGAACTTCTGGCTTAGAGGCAAGGATGCTACCCAATGCACCACATGGCTTCTCTAAACCAACTAAGTTCAGCTAAAGCAGTATAGACTGTGACACATAGACTTGGACATTCCTGATTATGCTACACAGTTTGTTGCTTTGTCCTGCATCTGTCAGCAGAATTGTTGGGAAGCTGATCATTCCCAAGTGACTGCTCACACCAGCCATACTGAGGTGTGGGTAGCATATGATTCAATCCAATAGACGGTCAACATGTTCTAACTACCCCTTATTATTTACTTAAATATGACAAGTAGGCTGCTGAGTTTGGCAACCCATCCTTAACATATTAATGGGGTGAGTTCAGATAATGAGGTAGATTGGTGACGTGGTGATTATTTTATGCACCATTCCCCACCTGCTGCAAAAACACACCCTGCTGGAGCAAGTAAAATACAGCACATATGGAACATAGAACAGTGCAGCACGGGAGCAGGCCCTTCGGCCCACCATGTCTGTGCTGACCATGATGCTATTCTAAACATCTGCCTATACATAGTCCCTCTCCCTCTATTCCCTGCCTGGTCATGCGTCTGTCTAAATGCCTCTTAAACTTTGCTATTGTTTCTGCTTCTACCACCTCCCTGGTAGCAGTTTCCAGGTTTGGTAGTCGAAGAATGGTGATTTAAAATAGTTGGAAAAGAAAACAGAAGCAAAGTAAGAAAACATTATTTTACTTGAGTAATGAATTGCCCAAAAGCTTGGCGAAGCATATTCAGTTGTAACTTTCAAAACAGAATCGATGAATTATTGAAGTTGGCTATGGGGGAAATGCTGGGTATGTGGCTATCTGAAAAGCCTTGGCAAAGAACTGCCATTGGCATTATGGGCCGAATAACCTCTTTCACTGTTATATTTTTGTATGATTCTATGATGTAGTCCTTCAGTATCATAACAAGAACAACTATGCTGAAAAGAATTCTAAGTCAGTCCCGATTTATCAAAATTACCTCTTTAGATCATGCCCTCTGTCATTTATTTAAGGAAGCAAAGTGTATGGTTTGAAAAGGATGGAGTGTTTGCTGATAAATCTACTCCAGACTTAAGAAGTTAAACTTTAACTGTGGCACCGAAAATATTAAATCAAATCAAAATTAGCTTTCCTTGAGTGAGCCTTACACAACCCTGATGTACAACAGATACAAGCTGTTCATAGTTTGTACTAATGCCAAATCAACTCCAAGACCAAGGCTGCAAAACAGCTTTCATTGTTGAATCATAGCACTGGTTTACTGTCAAGGGTCTTTCTGTATCTAAACAGTTATTAGATTAAATACTGGACTTGCATTGGATGCTATATTGTACATCTACCTTCTGATTTCATTGTCCATGTTTAATTTTTATAATTATTAATTGAATAACATGCTTTCTAGCATATTTACTGATTTGCATTTCTAGGACACCAGCAATATAGATAGGATTTTTTTCATTTCTTTTCTTCTTCCAAATGCAAATATTTAAACTCAACCTTTCACTTGTACTATAGAAGTGTGCTGTGACACGGTGAATCTATACTAGTGGTACATTTCCTGCAGCTCACAAACCATGCATTGTCTTTCTTAAATCAAAGCTCTGCTAATGATTACATCTATCAATATAGAAACCTGTTAAAAACTAGATAAGTTTTGTCCCAAATGATTACTAGTGTAAACAATGTTTTAAAATGCGCGTTTACACAGTGAAAGCACAATTTTCCAGTCTAGTAATTATTTATGCAGCTGGAAAAAAATTAACTTGCAGAAATTTCATTGCGATTGCAAAATGGATAAGTAAACGAAAGATTAAATCATTGGTCAGAAGGCAGACACGAGATAGAACCAACTGTGAAATAAACGTAATATTTTGTAGCAAGATACTTTTTTTCCTTGTGTCAGGGAAACGCGATAGTCATGTATGGGATGATTAGTTAACACAATACGGATATCAAACTGCAGCTACAACATTCTCCAACGGTCACCAGGCTCAAACCCAAAATGCAATATATTATTCAACTTCAACAACAGAAATTTCGAGATCTTGGAAAGAAACAAAATATTCAAGAACATATTCTTCCGGTTCAAAATGTTAACTGGTTTTCATGGTCAACTTGCTTCAAGATTTTCCACAAAATTGCAGATCTAGCGATGACAAAGCATCATGCCGAAATGCTATGACTTGGTTTACTGGTTTGCCTTTGTAAAGGATCTCACACAGGCTCAGGGGAGGTGATTAGTTTCTTTCTGTGTTGGAACCATCGTTGATGTAATGATCAGTTGCAATTTCCTAAGCTTTCAGAGAACCGCCAATAATCACATTTCCCAGTTCAACAACACACGAATGCGGAGCTGTGAAGTCACTTGGTCTGAATTGATAGGGTCAAAATGCAGGCACTATCCTGTCTACTTTCAGCCGTGTAATGCTGATTGAAGGTAAGTCTTTGCAGAGTAAGAAACCGAGCATTTTTCTCCCAGACAAGAGAAACTTACTGCACAAGACCTTTTATTTATTTTCCCTCTGATAGTCAATAATCACCACTCTCATAAGATGGTTCCCCTTTTGTACATCATAACATCCTGAAGAGTATTCCATATCACGATTGTTGACTCTTCCATTTATTTTTATTTACAAAATTCATTTTTAAATTCCCCAATCGGTGAGGGCAAAAAAAAAGCAAAATAAATTTTCTTTAGACTTTGAAAGTCAGACTTAGTGTGCCACATTGTGTTCAAAACACTTGATTCATCGCGCATGATTCCAGCAACTTCAGAAAAGTGTCGTCCCAAATATCATCCAGGACAGCGGAAATCAAGATCTAATTTGAGGAACAAGGCTGGTTTTAATTCCTCAGGCCTGGTGCCTCCCGGCTGTTGTCACCCGAGTGGTTTTATTTGCATTTTAAGCAGCTGTCCTGCTTTCCCCGAGCTGCGTGTGTAAACATTGTGATCGCCAGTGTTTTTCAAATGCCCCGAACTTCTCTCATTGTTTTCCCTCAACCCCAATTAGCAGGTCTTTGGGCTTCAATGCATAATTTGTGTGTGTGTGTTTGTCAGACGCGAAGCCTTTGTGTTTTTCTTTCTTTGTCTTATGGTTGTCTATTCTCGACATTCTCCAATTTCATGTGTTGTTGGGACTTTGAAGCATGTGTATGTGTGTATGGGATGGTTGACTGTCAATCAGGCCAGCTCCTGGCCAATGAGGCATCTCTCTGTAGATTTTTTTTCGTGTCTGGGGGGGGGGGAAGGAGGGTTTTAGTGTGAAACTGACAACAAGCTGAATCACGCGGAGAGCAGAGACAGCCAGACAGAGGAATAGTGTGGAGTCGGGGGTTAGTAAGTAGCAGCTGTAACACTGTGACAGAGAGCCAAGGAGATTGTTCTCCTCGGGACTCTCGCTCGGCAGGGACGGAAGGAGGAGAGGGGTTTCAGAAGAGGAACTAAACCCTCCCCGTCCCCGCGATGCTCTCGCCTTTTCTCCTCCAGCAGCCCGGGCAGAGCCGTGTCTTGCTGCTGCTGCTTCCCCACTGCGTGGGGAGAGGAGCCCGCTGCGCCACCGGAGCTGGAGCCGCTGTCGGGAGGGGATCCCAGAGCTGGGCGGCCGCTACCTTCACCGCCGGCGGCGGGGCGAGGAGTCACAGCAGCGGGGGAGTGGGCTGTACAGCCGCCCGGGAATGGCCAGACCCTCGCCTCGGTGCATTGAGAGGGCTGCGCACGGTGAGTATTGCTGCGGTAAGGTTTCCGATCCCATTCTTTCCCCCCCCTCCCCAATTCATTGAATCAGTCTGCTGGCAACATCAGGAACAGGGAACTCCTGTCTGTTTGACACGTGAACATCATCTGTTCAGCCGGGGCGCAAAAAAGTTGTTGGTATTTTTAATTATTTATTATGTAACAGTGGCACGTAAGCAAAAAGAAAAAAAAGTCAGATGTATCGGCTCCCAACACTTCCCAGCCACAGTTGCTGCTTTTTTTTTTTGCTTAATAACCTGTTAAACCAACAGCTGCCTGAAAAAAAAGCAATGCTATAAGCCAGCTGTGCATTTTTCACGGTGTAGAGGAATTGTCAGATACAGTACGTTGGCTGGCTGAAGGTCAATAGCGAGACAAGCTCCTGGGTCAGTGTTTAGGGGTTTTTTTTTGCAAGGTTGGAGGACGGTAAGAGATAATTGCGGGGAGAGCTCGCTTCTCCGCAGCTTGCAAATTAAGATAACCCCTAGGGTAGGCGGGTGGATGCCTGTGAGTTTGGGATAAATTTAAGGTGTGGTTTAATTTGTTGTATTTCTTTGTTCAACGGTTCATATGTAAATGCTATCAATGCAAAGTGTTTTTATAATGTGTATAACTTTTTATTGGATAGCAGTTTGATTATTTCCTGAAGGCATGGCATGTTTACAGATTTGGTAATTTGCATTTTAGATTACAAGATCTTCTGAAATCACCATTTGTTTTGGATTGACCTCAACGTCTGCAACTGCACACCTGCCCACCAAAAATAAAACACTTTGTATTAATTCCTTGCAGCGGACAGCAATTGTTATTTTGTGATAGGAACATGGTGTCTTGGAACACAGCTTGTTTGAAGCACTGAATGCTTCAGAGGTTTATAAACGGCACAGTAGGAAGGGAGTATATGGACGGAACAAAGTGGTAATAAACTGGTTCACTGAAGTCTGATAGCTGCAACATGTAAGCAGAGCAAGTGGGGACAGACTGTTGAAGATTGTTATGCAATCCAACATAAAATGACCGAGGTTAAGACTGAAAATTCTGGTTGGACTTTACTATGGGGTTTAAGAGCCCCCGCATCTTTAGTTTTATGGAAACAGTATGGTTCATATCTGACAGAAGGGTTTAGTATTTTGATTTATTTGGTGATCTGATGGCAAAGTAAATACATTCATAATCCCATGTAAAGCTGGCTTGACAAATGAACAAAGTTCCCTCTGGTTGCTAACATTACCTATGATTTTTGAGCAGGAATCACACAAAATATTAAATATTTGCTGGATTTCCAGTGAAATTCAGACACAAAAATAAAAATGTAAGCCCATTGACCATACTATGCTATTTATGATAATCATGGCTGATTTTTGGCTTCAAATCTTGCGTTCCACCTGCAACTCGTATCCCTTTAATTCTGAGTCCTTAAACCTTCCAGTATTATTAATGAGGCACCCATGGAATTGTCGGTTTCAAAGTTCAAGAATCTTTTAAAGAAATTTCTCGTAATTCCGTTTTAAATGATTAGTTATTATCCGAAGACTCCCATGATCGAGATGCCAAGTCAGGGAAAACAAAACTGTGTCAATCTGTAAAAGTTCTTCAGAATTTTGTGTTTCACAATGGCATCTTAATCCAGAAGCTTGTGCAAGTTCTAAAGATTAATGACATTATTTTAATGAATTAGTCCTAAAACAGACTGTGTGTTTCCAGTTGGCGTGTGTAGTCACAATCTTTCCTGGTGTTGTTGTTGGCGGTGGTGTAATAGGCCTGAGATGTTTCAGAATGAAGTACTAAATCAAGTACAACTTTCAATGGAGTATAAAATAACTTTGCAATCAGTAACTAGAATAGGAGTATTTTAAGGGTATTCAATAAATGTATATTTATCATGTAACATACTTTTAATTGCAAACGACAATGACTCACAGCATTAAAACCAAACTAGTCAGAATTCAAATTATTTTCCTGTGAGTCACAATAAGTTGCTTATCACGTTCTCTTTGGGGAGGTGGTGTGAAATAAAAAAAATGCATTGTGTTGCATGGTGGAAGATGACATTGTGGGTTTACAAATGCTAATATTGGCACAAATAACATGCTGAGCAAGCATTGTGAAACTTTTTACCATGGCTGGGACTTATACAGATAACGTAGGGCCCTGGATGATGTTGTAGAGCAAAGAGATCTAGGGGTTCAGGTACGTAATTCTATGAAATTTATGTCACTGGTAAATAGGATGGTTAAGAAGGTGTTTAGCAAACTTGCCTTCATTGTTCATACCTTTGAGTAGAGGAGTTGGGACGTCATGTTGAGGTTGTACAGGATGTTGGTCAGGCCTGTATTGGTGTACTGTATGCAGTTCTGGTCACCCTGCTCTGGGAAGGATAATAATAAACTCGAGAGGGTTCAGAAAAGATTTTCCAGGATGTTGCTGAGAATGGAGGATTTGAGGTATAAAAGTAAACTGGAAAACCTGGAATTTTTTTCACAGGAGCATAAGAGCTTGAGGGGTGACCTTTTGTTAAGGTTCATAACATCATGCAGGGCATAGATAAGGTGAATGGCAAGGGCCTTTTCCTGAGGGTAAAGGGAGTTCAAAACTACAGGGCCAAATTTTAAGGTGAGAGGAGAAAGATTCAAACCGAACATGAGGGGTAACTTTTTTTTTACACAGTGGTTCGTGTGTGGAATGAACTGCCAGAGAAAGTGAAGGATGCAGGTACAGTTTACAAGACATTTAGATAAGTACGTGAATAGGAAGTGCTTGGAGGGATATGGGCCAAGCATAGGTGGGTGGGACTAATTTAGTTTGGGAACATGGACTGGCTGGACTGAAGGGTCTGTTTCTGTGCAGTGTGACTCTGATTCTAGCCAATCCAAATGAATGGGATAATTGACTTTCTCTCCATTAGAAGTGGCGATGTACGATCATCGGCAAACAGTGTTCGGCACCGTTTGCAACTCAGCAGCCTTGAAGCAGTCAATGTTCAAATGCAACAAGATCTGGACAATAGCCAAATTTGGGCTGGCAAGTGGCAAATAACATTTGTGCCATGCATTGACAGGCAATAACAGTTTCCAATAAGAGAATCTAAGCACCATCCCTTGATATTCAGTGGTGTTACTGAATCCACCATTATGCACATCCTCGGTGTTACCATTGACCAGAAACTCAACGGGACATATCACATAATCACAGGCTACAAGAGCAGGTCAGAGACTAGGCATACTGAGACTGGTAACTCCCTTCCTGATTCCTCAAAGTTTATTCACCATTTACAAGGTTCCATCACACTCCTCACTTTCCTGGATGTGTGCAGCTCCAACAACAGTTGAAAAGCTTGACACCATCCAGGACAAAGCAGCCTGCTTGATTGGCACTACATCCACTCCCTCCACCACCGATGCTCAGTAACGGCAGTGTGTACTGCTTTCAAGATTCAGTGAAGAAGCTCGCCAAAGATCCTTAAACAGTGCCTTCCAAAACTCAGAGACCACATCCATCTAGAAGGACAAGGGTAGGAGATATATGAAAACGCCACCACCAACAAATTCCTCTAAGCCACTCACCATCCTGATTTGGAAATATATCGCTTTTCCGTCAGTGTTGCTGGATCAAAATCCTGGAATTGCTTCCCTAAGGATATTGGTAGTCAACCCACAGCGCGTGGACTGCAGCGGTTCAAGAAGGCAGCTCATTGCTAGTTGCCCTTGAGAAGGTGGCAACAAACAATAAAAATACTGCCCAGCCAGTGACACTCATGTCCCATGAATGAATTTATAAAGAGGTGTGAGGGACTTCCTGTTGCAGTAGGTATTGAAGCTGTGAACTTTATATAAATTGTTTAGAATTGAGAACAAACCAGATGTTACAATTTCATGATTAGCTAATATTAAAAACACATGCAATAATATAATGTATTAAAGTGGTGACATTGTATGGGACAAATAGGTTAGTAATGATTTACAGCAAATTGAATCTGAAATCTTTGAAATGAAATGAGCTGAATGGATAGATTTAACGGTGAGCTCGGTGAGCATATTCGTAAAGTTACGCACGTTGATTTGACCAGTTTCTTTAGAGATTAATCCAACAGCTGAATTTAACTGTTAATCTTCCTTTTCATGAAATGGGCAAAGCAATGATCCCGTTAATTTGAATATGTCCAATGGAGTTGTACGTGGTGAAATGCATGACAGGTTTTAGTGTATGTCATGGTGTTACGAAAGGGGCAAAACTATGCCCCAGTCAGAAAATAATTTAATTTTACTCTTCAGTAATTTTAAATACAAAAATACAAAGGGTGTATACTTCAATTATGCTCTGAGCTCACTGATCACATTCCCACCTTTGCGGTGTAATTTTTGTGAACTAAATAACTTGAGAGGGCCCAGTAATTCCATGTGAAACTGATCTTTCTTGTTGCATGAAAATTATGGCCGAGGTAGTGTTCAAACAGAAATGATTAGTCAGCTGTGATGTGCTTTAATTTAGCTACTGACGGTTGGTGTATAAAGCAGAGCAGTGTGTTCCGAGTCTCAACCTTCTGTAGCTTTGGCTGAAGTAGATACAGCAAATTTATGTCGCAGAGTTCTTTAAGCAAAAGCTTCCATCATCTATTGCAGCCTTCATTAGGATTACCATCATTACCTTCAATGTCAATGTGAATGAGCAGAGGAAAACAACCCAGGATCCGAGTTCCTAACTGCCATATGATCGCGCTTCCCCCATCTCATCCACTACAAATTTTGTAAAAGAAAGTCAGATCAGGACAAGTTTTCGCTTGGTTGTAGTAACTGGGTGGCCAAGCACATTAAGAAATTTTGTGGAAGACGAGTATCTGTTTTGGGATAATAGCGTGTGCTAATGAAACAACACTCCTGCATGTGCTATTGTTCTCAAAAGATGATTCAAAAGCAGAATCATGTCAGTACATTTGCAACTATTGAACCATAATGAACAGGATCAAGCTATGACATTTGTTTGGTTTATTTTAACTTTCTTAATCAGCTAATTCTTTCAACATACTACATAATCAAGTTCGGTGCTTTTTTTTTTTGTTCGTCTCTGTCTGAATTAAAAGGCATGGTGTGAATCATTTTGCTTGAGAACCAAATACCCCTCCACTGTGGAACGAAACAAAAAGCTCTGCAGTATAGTTAGATATTTACTTACAACTGCACTAAACTTTAGTGGATCTCTACTACATTGCTTTACCAAGTGAAAGAGTGCACTGTTTATGACTGCAAGTATTGGCATCTACATAGCCTTTAATCAATGTTGTGTTTGGAAACTTGAGAGTAAATTGCTACTTTGAGAGAAATTGCTTTGCGAATGTGTATCAGCTGGAAGTTTTAGACTTTGAGTTGAGCTGTGGAATAAAATATTTTACTAACAGTGCTCAGAAACATGCACAATAATCTTATGGGTGAGTTTAATGGAATTGTGTTGAGAATTATGAACACTTTTTAAAAACTCTTTATCAAGGCATATGTTTAGTCTCTGGTACCCACTGCGCCAAACGCCTCCCAGACCCAACTAGATGTCCAAGAAAAGTGTTTGGACTGATTTTCTTAGTTTGCTTGCATTTGACTGCTTCACTTCCTTTTTAAATTCTGCTGTGTACCCACCCATTGAGGTACAGCAAGGTCATTCAGATGACTTTACTCCTGGGGCCACACCACCTCAATGTTTGTGAATGTTCCTTGTGTACCTGCCTAAGGTTGAAAACTTGGGATCGAAACCACTTTGCGAATATTGTGTTTATTTTAATCCCCAGTGGCCCTGCAAATATTTATTTCCCCGAGCCTAGAACAGATTATTCGGGTATTATCATCATACCTTTTCTGGAAGTTCGCTAAATAGAACTGGGACAGCGAATGTGCATGTTACAAGAGTGCCTATGCTATAACATTGCACTGGCTGTAAAGCTGTTTGGAGTGTCTGATAATGAAAAGCACTATATAAATGCAAGTTTCTTTGTTTTATGCATCTATAATTCTGTTGCTAAAGTAAAAGTGGAGAATGTTGTATTATTACTCTTTAAAAGTTCCATTTATTTGAGGAGATTAGGGATCGTACGAAGTTACAGTACTTGGTAGTAGGGTATAGGACATCAGTTCAAAAAAAATATTATTCAAGCACTGTAGCAAGATGTCAGCTGCCACTTAGTAATAGCCTTTCTGTTTCTGAGTCAAGAATTCATGGATTCAAGAGACTTGAGCACATAGCCAAACCTAATGCTCCAGTTCCTTTCTGTCAGAGATGGTGTGCTTCTGAGAAATCATGAAACTGCGGCTCTATTTTTCTTAAACAGAAACAGAAATTGCTACAGAAACTCGACAGTTCTTGCAGCAACTGTGGCAAGACAAAGATAGTTAATGTTTCCATTCCAGTGGCAAAGAGAGAACAAGATTAGGAAAGTAAACAAGAGTAGGTAAGAGTAATGGTGTGGGGAAGAGGGGTTCCATTTTTTTTGGGGCACTGACATAGTATTAAAGTAGGAGGGAATTACAGCTTTGAGATGGGTTCCACTTGAACCAATTAGGACCGGGATCCTAGTGGGAAGGCTGAGTAGGGTGGCCATAAGTACTTTAAACTAGTTGGGGGTGGAGGGGGAAGGCTATTAAAGTTTGAGGCATTGGCAGCAGGACAGAGAGAATGGAAAGGATCAAGAATCTAACTTCAGGTGGAGCACATAAGGGGATAACTATGAAAAGGGGAATGGTCAAGGAAGGACTGACGTTCACTTCTGGTCTCCTGCTATAGGAGGGATGTTGTGAAACTTGAAAGGGTTCAGAAAAGGTTTTTTCTCAAAGATGTTGCCAGGGATGGAGGGTTTGAGCTGTAGGGAGAGGCTGAATGGGTTGGGGCTATTTTCCCTGGAGCATCAGAGGCTGAGGGGTGACCCTGTAGAAGTTTACAAAATCCATGCCCCTCGTGATAAGATGAATAGTCAGGAATTTTTCCCAGGGTCAGTGAGGCTAAAACTAGAGGGCCTAGGTTTACAGTGAGATGGGGAAAAATATAAAGGGAACCTGAGTGGCAATGTTCTCATGCAGAAGGTGGTTTGTGTATGGAATGAGCTGCCAGAGGAATTGTCGGCCGATACAATTAATACACTTAGAAGGTATCTGGATGGGTACGTAAATGGGAAGGGTTTAGAGTGTTTTGGGCCAAATGCTGGCCAAAGGAACTGATCAATTTAGGATACCTGGTTGGCATGGATGAGTTGGACGGAGGGGTCTGTTTCCATGTTGTACGTCTCCATTAACCCGCATTCGAATCAAAGTGAATGACCTCATAGGAAAAATTGAAATCAGTGGGTATGACAGTGTGGGCATCACAGATCTGGGAGCTAAATATCCAAGGATATGTGTCCTATCAAAAAGACAGGCAGATGGGCAGGGTTGCCTTCTTAGTAAGAAATAAAATTAAATCCATAGCAAGAAATGATCTATGGTCGAAACTCATAGAACCTGTGTGGATAGAGTTGAGGAACCACAAAGGAAAAGGGACTAATGAGAGTTATGTACAGGCCTCCCTTCAATATGCTGGTGGATGAGGGAAGTCAGATGGGTAGTGGATTCCATTAAAAGGAATATGTGGCACTTCTGTTTGCTTGTCTTTTTTTTTTTTGGGAGCAGCTTGTGGTAGAGCCAACTAGGGAACAGGAAATTCTGGATTTAATGCTTTGTAATAGAGTCATACAGCATGGAAACAGACCGTTCGGTCCAACCAGTCTGTGCTGAACGTACTCCCAAACTAAACTAGTCCCATCTGTCTGCTCCTGGCCCATATCCCTCAGTCTTTTCTATTCACGTACTTATCTAAATGTCTCTTAAACGTTGTAATTATACCCACGTACACCACTTCCTCAGTAAGTTCATTCCATATGCGAACCCCACCCTCTGTGTAAGATATTTGCTCTTCATTTGAGAGAAGCGCTTGATTAGGGAGCGTAAAGTGAAGGAACACTGAGGGGACAGTGACTGTAATATGATAGCATTCACCCTGCCATTTGAAAGGGAGAAGCTGGAATCAGATTTAATGGTGTTACAATTGAGTAGAGGTAACTACGAAGACCTGAAGGAACAGCTGGCCAGAGTTAATAGGGAAATCAGGAACACCATAAATGGAAAGATAAAGCATACAATGTGGTAAAGATTAATGGGAAGCAAGAGGATTGGGAAGCCTTTTAAAAACCAATAGAGGATATCTAAAAAAGCAATAAGGAGAAAAAGAGACTTAAATATGAGGGTAAGCTAGCTAGTAAGATTAAAAAATCACAAGTGTTTTATTCAGATATGTAGAAGGTAAGAGAGAGGCATGAGTTGACATTGGACTACTGGAAAGTAAGGCTGGAGAAGTAATAATGGGAAACAAAGAAGTGGTGGAGGAATTGAATAGGTACTTTGCACCGGTTTTCACAGTGGAAGACACCAACAGCATACCAGGCATTCGAGAGGATGGGGGTAGAGGTGTGTGTCATGGCCGTCACTAAAGAGAAAGTGCTGGGAAGCTGACCGTTTTGAAGGTGGATAAATCAGCCAGACCAGATGGACTACGTTGCAGAGGTCTGCAGGAAATAGCTGAGGAGATTGTGGAGGCATTGATGATGATCCTTCACAAATCAATGGAGTCAGGGAGGGTCCCAGAAATCCCACTGGAAAATGGGTAACGTAACACCCTGTTTAAGAAGGGAAGCAGTCAGAAGATGGGAATTTACAGGCTAGTTAGCCTGACCTTTGTTGGTAAGACTTGAGCCCATCATTTAAGGAAGTACCTGGAAGTGTAGGATAAAATAAGGCCAAGTCAAGGCAGATCATGCCTAACAAATCTGTTAGAATTCTTTGAAGAGGTAACAAGCAAGTTAAACGAAGGAAAGCGAGTGGATGTGATCAGTTTGGATTTCTAGAAGGCCTTTGACAAGTTGCCTTGCAGGACGCTGCTAAATAAGTTAGGAGCCCATGGTATTAGGGACATGATATTGACATGGATAGAGGATTAGCTGACTGGCAGAAGGTAGGGAGTGGGGATAAAGAGGTATTTTTCAGGAAAGCAGCTGATGACTAGCGGAGTTTGTTTGGATCTATGATGGGACCACAACAATTCATCTTATACAGTAACAATCTGGATGAAGCAACTGAGGGCACTTTTGCTAAGTTTGCCGATGGCATAAAGATAAGTGGATGGATAAGTAGTGTTGAGGAAGCAGGGAGGATGCAGAAGGATGGACAGGCTAGGAGTGTGGGCAAAGAAGTGGCAAGTGGAACATAATGTGGAAATTATGCAAGCTTATACACTTTGATAGGAAGAATAGAGGCATAGATTATTTTCTAAATGGAAAAAGGCTTCAGAATTCTGAAGCAGAAAGAGATTTGGGAGTACTAGTTCAAGATTCTCTTAAGATTAACATACAGGTTTACTTGGCAGTTGGGAAGGCAAATACAATGTTAGCATTCATTTCAAGAGGGCTATAAAACAAGAGCAGGATTTTGAGGCTGTATGAGGATCTAGTCAGATTGCATTTGGAATATTGAGAATAGTTTTGGGCCCCATATCTAAGGAAGGAAGTGCTGAACTTGGGGGTCCAGAAGGGGTGGCATGGTGGCTCAGTAGCTAGCACTGCTGCCTCACCGCTCCAGGGACCTGGGTTCGATTCTACCCTTGGGTGACTGTATGGAGTTTGCACATTCTCCCCATGTCTGCGTGGGTTTCCTCCCACAGTCCAAAGACGTGCAGGCTAGGTGGATTGGCCATGCTAATTTGCCGATAGTGTTCAGGGACGTGTAGATTAGATGGGTTATAGGGGGATGGGTCTGGGTGGGTGTGGACTTGTTGGGCCAAAAGGCCTGTTTCCACACTGCAGGGATTATGATTGTATGTATGTATATATGTATGTATGTAAGAGGTTCACAAGAATGATTCCAGGGATAAAGGGCTTGTCGTTTGAGGAGTGATTAAGGACTTTGGGTCTGTACTTGCTGGAGTTTAGAAGGATGAACGGCGATCTAAGTGACACTTGTAGAATACTGGGAGGCTCGGATAGAATGGAAGTGGAGAGGATGTTGCCACTGGTAGCAGAGACTAGGACGCAGGGGCGTATCCTCATAGTAAAGGATGACTCTTTGGAACTGAGATAGGAATTTCTTCAGTTAGAGGGTGGTGAATCTGTGGAATTCATTACTGCTGAAGAATGTGGAGGCCAAGTCATTGAGTGTACATAAGACAGACAGGAGTAGGCCCTTCATTGGTAAGGGGATCAAGGGCGATGGGGAATAGGCAGCAGAATGGGATTGAGAAGCATATCAGCTGTGATTGAATGCAGAGTTGACCTGAGGGGCTGAATGGCCTAATTCTGCTCCTATGTCTGTTGTCTTCTGAGCCACTATTTTTGGAAACCTGATCTCTTACTGTGCTGCTGTTTTGTAGGAGCTTTTGTTTACAAATTGGCTGCTTTTTTTTTTTTGGCTGATATTTTACCCTGTCTGTGTTTTTGGGCAGTGATAAAGTACTTACAGTATGATTGCAAAAAGAGTGGGGAGTTTTTCATGAGGTGTCGACCAGTACTTTTCCCTCAACCAAATATATCAGAAAAGCACGTTTTGTTATTTACTGTGACTGTTGGAAATTTGAAATATTGTATGTGGAAAGTGCTGGGAAAACTCAGCTGATTTTTGGCAGCATTTGTGAACTGAGAAATAGAATTAAAATTTGAACTTCTTCAGAACCGTGTTCACTTACCCCCATTTAGTGTTTGTGGGAGCTTGCTGCTTGAAAATTATTTAATTTCTATAACTTATAACAGGGGCTATACTGAAGAGAAAGGTAATTCATTGACTGTAGTGTGTTGGGATATCCTAAGGTTGTGCACAATTTAGACACAAGTATATTTTGATTGTTGGGAAGATAAATTTACAGTCTTGATTAAAATTGCTTTAAAAAACTTTATTGTTGCATAACAGAACTGCAGTAGTAATGGAGTCATGGTTATACACCTTTATGCTGACCAGATGTCCTGAACTAATCTAGTCCCGTTTGCCAGCATTTGGCCCCTATCCCTCTAACCCCTTCCTATTCGTGTACTCATCAGATGCCTTTTGAATGACGTAATTGTACTCGCCTCCACCACTTCCTCTGGCAGCTTGTTCCATGCACATACCACCCTCTGCATGAAAGTGTTGCCCCCTCGGGTCCTTTTTAAGTATACATTGGCTGTGTGAAGTCAGATCTGTGTCACATGCTGAGGCCTGGCTGTTATGAGCAGTGGGAACAGGTGAATGTACGTTTTGAATGATAGTCAACGATAAAGGTTGAAGGTGTGAGCTGGTGGGATTGACTCTGTATGCCTAGATGTTTGTATTTACAAAGCTCCAGTTCTAGCTACAAGCTTAGCTACTGAACCAACTATAATTATGATCTGCACAGAAAGGAAGATTGTTTGTTGTATTATTCATTCTTACAGCCCTGGTCCCATTCATCTTGTAGATGAGATATTAATCTGACCCCTCCTTGTCAACGGGCTATTACAGCTTCCACTGTGTTATTCCAGAGAGGATTTTGGGAGCCCTCTCTGCTGACATGGCCAATCTTTATTTATCTGTGAACCGATGTTACTTACGAACAGGTTGTCTTGCAGTTAACTAATTGTTGTCTGTGGGATTACGTTACGCAGAAGTAATGCTGCAGCATTCTCAATTGGATACTATTCAGCTGGTAACGAAATTGTCAGACTGTCCAACGGCCAATCACTTAATAGGATTTTCGCAGACATGTTGCAACCCACCCCAAAAAAAAATGCAGAGAGTGATAAAAGGAAAGTTCTTTAATTTTTTTTCACTTGGAGAAAGTTCATGATTGGGACATACACAATGAGAAAATGCAGAAACTAAAATATTCTGAACAGTGGACCTATTGGTTGCTTTAGGAATCAAACTTTTTTTGCGGGGAATGGGTTTTTAGCTCTATTCACCAAATGTTGGTAATTACACCATTATTAAAATTCCAGTTTGATGGAATAAGCTGTAGGTTTTCAAGGACTTTCTGATAGTGATGTTAGAGTAGGGAAGTTGCATTCTCAGTCAGTGAGAACCGCAGTGCAGCCTCTGGTGGAGCACTGTGTGATATACTGGAACTTCAGGATTTCTGTGCGTGCCAGACATTCTGAGGCTGCGGTCAATTTCAGAGGGTAATGACAAATGCTGACAGCTGATTGTTATGTAAAGGTTTATACCAATAGTTTTTGACCTAGGAAAGTGTGTGTGTGTGTGTGTGTGAGAGAGAAAGAAACTGAGGGAATCACAGAATTGTCACAGTATAGGTGACTATTCAGTCCATTATTGATACAAGACACATCCTTTGAAGCTGCTGAGGGATTCTACATCTGGCACCTTCACTGGCCTAAACAGACTATCAGTGTAATGTTTGTGTGTATCAACAGTTCGTCACTGTGTGGATGGTGTAAGTGGCAAAACAGACATACTACCACTAAAAGCCAACATCAGCAGCATGCTCTGTGGTTGGCTATTGCGTTCCATAGAAGCTACGGAAGTGCTGCTTTATGAAGTGCATCTATTTCTTTTAATACATACTGTTCAACTAATCAGTCCTGCTGGATGACTACTAGCCATTCTTACACGTGTACATTTGACAAATTGATAGCTGGTCCTTCACACAAGACTGTATAAGTACAGTTGTATTATCACTTATTAGGATAGATGAATAGTGAGGATAATATGTCCAGCAACTCCGTAGTAACCAAAAGCTGGTGTTCTTGCTATTAACCTTAAACAGTACATAGCAGCTACTGTGGGTGTGCGATGCTACAACTGTACAATGCTAATGTAGAGATGAAGTTACATTAGAAAAATGCTGGGTGATTGAAAATTTAGTATAGAACGGGGGAAACCTGTGTAGAGTAGAAAACCAAAGAAAGAGAGCTTTATATATGTTCTACAAACAATTGGTGCTTTCCAGAGTAATTTGACTTCACCCATCGAAAGTCTGAATTTGTCAGTGAGACCAGGAAGGTGAAAAGTCACGGATGCACTTAGAATCAAGATTTTCAAGGATTTTTGTGTGGCAAATACTGAAGTTAGGTTTGCAGGGGTAATTGGAAAATGATATATTTGAGCTGTTTTTAGAAATAAGTACGTAAGAACATGAAACAGGAATAGGCAATTTAGCCCCTCAAGCCTGCTCCACCATTTCTGACCTCTCAATCTAAATTGGCCTAAAAGGAGAAACATGAGCTCTATGTCTACTTTGTCAATCCCTTTACCATCTTTTATGCTTTAATTAGATTCCCTCTCATTCTTCCAATCTCTAGTAATGTAGGTCTACATTGCTCAAACTGTCCTCGGAGAGGAGACCTAAATGACAGGTGAACTGTTTTGACAACACATCAAGTCAGACACCATCGTAGATTTGATTTTTAAATAAAAATGCTGCAGCCCCAGAATGTACATTGGCTGCCCTACACAGTACCTCGGATTAAAGATCTGAGTAACATCAGAACTGCACAATTTAGCATTGTTTTGCATTTAAAGCTGTACACTGTCATTAATCTTGATGCTCTTGTCATTAAATTCCCTCACTTTTTGTTTAAATCCTCAATTTTCTAAACTGATCTGTTACTCAAGGCATTGTTTTCTACCAAGGAGTGGAAAGTGAATATTTATTTGTACTTCTTGTATCTTGTATTTGCCAAATGGAACTTTGTTTATGGAACCATAGAATCCCTACAGTGAAGAAAAAGACCATTCGGCCCATCAAGTCAGCACCAACCCTCGGAAGAGTATCCCACTCAGACCCACACCCACACCCCCACCCAATTCCTGTAACCCTGCATTTCCCATGGCTAATTCACTGAAACTGTGCGTCCCTGGATGCTATGGGACAGCTTAGCATGACCAATCCACCTAACTAGCACATCTTTGGACTAGGGGAGCAAATTGGAGCACCTGGAGGAAACCCATGCAGACACAGGGAGAATGTGCAAACTTCGCACAATCAGTCACCCAAGGCTGGAATCAAACCTGGGTTCCTGGCGCTATGAGGCGGCATGTGCTGAATCTCCGAGAAAGGGCTGGAGAGGATATTGGATGCGTTTACGTTCATAAAACAAAATGAATTATGAAGACGTGGTTTACAAGCTCGCTTTTGTGATAGCGGACAAGAAATTAGAGGAATGACTGACACAAATTGGTCCACAATCAATTGGTAGAATCCAGATAAATTGTAATATTTATTAAATTGTAAACATTTTCCCAGAAAATTTGAAAAGAAAACTAAGCTGATACGGCACAGCTAAGTGGGGAAAGATCAGAATGAGATAATTACCAGCTAAACTACAATTACAGTGGTGGTAATTGAGGAAACCAGAACACCCCCCTCCTCATCCTGGAATGTACCATGGAATCTTTCATACCACCTGAGCAAACAGACAGGTTTAGTGACTCATCCAGCAAACTCGAGCAGTTTTCAGCTCACCAACTCATCCAGTTTTCCCTCAAAACCACACTCCAGTATCAACCCAGTTTATTTGCTTGTGTATAGGGATGGGGGAACTTAAATTTATAACCACTACCTCATGAGAGAGAGAGAGAGCACATCTTTGTGTGAAGACCATTGAAAGTAATATTTACTCAAAAATTTGTTTCACTGACATTATGCTAATGCTTTCAAAGCATGCACCGCCTTTTTGTGTCGGGCAGCGCGGTGGTTCAGTGGTTAGCACTGCAGTGTCACAGTGCCAGGGACCCAGGTTCGATTCCACCCTTGTGTGACTGTCTGTGTGGAGTTTGCACTTTCTCTCCATGTCCGCGTGGGTTTCCTCCCACAGTCCAAAGATGTGCTGGTTAGTTGGATGCTAAATTTCCAATACTGTTCAGGGGTGTGTAAAATAGGTGGATTAGACATAGGGGAAATGCCAGGTTACAGGGATAGGGTAGAGGAATGGCTCTCGTTGGGATGCACTTCGGAGGGGTGGTGTGGACTTGTTGGGCCGAATGGCCTGTTTCCACACTGTAGGGATTCTATGACTTTCAAACAAAAATAATGTAAATCTTAATGGAAAAGTTCTATGTTAGTAAATATGATACACATTTGAATAGCTGGAAACTTAGTGAAATAACATTGATAAATAGTACAAAATATGTGTTTTCCCTTTTTTTTAAGAAAATAATTTTGTACTGATTTTGTGGACTGTTTCTGCATGGGGAAAAAACGATTATTTCCATTTTCTAGTTTTGACACCAGTGTAATCAAGGGATTAGTACAAAAGAATGCAGAGGTCAATTTGTGAGTCACTGGAGAGACTTTGAGGCTGATAATTGAATAAGGTTGAATCTGGTGGCATTGAGATGCCCAGAGACTTAGTGTGTACATGTGCAGTGACAGGTACTTCTACTCTGAGGATTGATTCATTTATACAATGCGTCAATAGATGGTTTTTTTTTTTAAAATGCTAAAACAAGCCTGGATAAGCCTATTACGGCTTATCTCCGTGTTATTACTGTCAGTCAAAAATAGAAGGTAAAACTTCACTGGTTTCCAATATATGCTGACTTAATTGATAATATTATGATGTTAGAAATTAAATGGTCATGTTATGGCCAAGCTAATGGATATTTTTCAATATTTCTGGTTTAACATCAGACAAAGCATCACACTGTGCTCTTCCCTTAATTAAATCTGTCTGAATGGTGACGAGCTCTTTCAAACTTTGTTATTAACTGCTATTTTTTTTTCAACAAAAAATCTGCAAACAGTCCGCCTCCAATTAAATATGCATCATCTGCGCCACGAGCTAATTTGGCCATATGGAACAGATGGCGCCTACTGATCAGAATAAGCTTGGCGTTTATGTCATTGTTAGGTCTGTCAAACAAATGACTGAATGCTGTTGCTGGGGTGGGAGAGAAACACGAGTGGCAAAAATAAATCTGGGAATGGGAAATTTCCATGGTGGGAATAGGTTGAGTCTTGTTTACCTTTTTTTTTGAAAGAGGAGACTTGCGGTGAGGTTTAGAGGTTTTTCGGATTATGAAGGCAGCTGGTAAATTGTGAAGGATTAAATGCCAGAGACATGAAATGAAAATCATTAATTTGCTTAGAGAACGGTTCACGAGATACATTTTCACCTTTTAAAGGCTGTACACTAGTGGTATTTGTTATACAGGAAGGTCATTAAAACTGACACCATAAATGGGTTTAACAGACAAATTGCCTGCGTCTCTGGAGGGAAGAATGAAGGGCAGGCAAGTAGACCTACTCCATCAGAAAGGATATGCTTCATTTTTCAAAGATTGCTCTCCTTTTAGATTTTGATTGAGAAGGTGACCGTTTTGAAAACCGATGGGTGATTTAGTATTTGCAGTGGCACCTTATCCATAAACACAGAAATAGTGTGAAATGCAAAGAGAGCAATCAGCATGTGTATCAGAGCACAGGTGCCCCAGCAGATCTAGGTTCGGCATCGCTTTAACATTGAGACATTTAATTGTGTCAGTGTTGCTGATAGATTTGTTGGAGGTGGCTGCCTTTCGTGCTTTCTTAATATAAGGGGAGGCAGGTCGGTTTTAGGGAAGCAAGTGTTAGCCTGCTGTTTGGAATGTGTGACAGATATGTGTATGTGGGTGGCGGAAATTTGTGGTGGGTGTGTGTGTTTTGTGGGTGGGGAAATGTGTGGCAAGCATAATTTGTGCGTAGGGAGAGAAAGTTGAGTCAACAGGTTAGCAAATCGACCAAATGTTGGGACACCTGATCAGTCACCTGGAGTAGAGGTGTTGAGAGTTTGTGCTGTCACTTGAGGGACATGAGCTAAAGTTAGAAACTTAAAGTGCTGTAGAATCAATACTGCTTCAGCAAAATTGCTCCAACTGAACCTCTGTGGTAATAAGGTAGCGTGGCTACATTCTACCTAGGGCTTTGTTGTGGTTTTCTGTTGTGGTTATTGCGTCATTGCTCAAACTGTCTGGTTGCCTTTTGAGATGCTGCTATAATGACGCTGGTGAAACATGATTCTGCTGCCTTTGCAGGTTGGTCTGCTCGCTTTCAAGTGCTAATGTTGAGGTTCAATATCTCCTGGCAACATAGCCTTTGTTCAACCAGCTGGAAAGACAAATATAAAGTGAGAATATCTCTTAAGTAATAATGCTGAAACGTCAATGCGTAATAACCTGTTTTTATTCACTTGTGGGACATGTTACTAAGTAATTGTAAAGAGCTGCTAATTGCCTGCGCAAATATAATTAACTTGTAAAAAAAATTGATTTTCTGTTGCTTAAATCTCTTCAGGAAGTGGGAAATGTATATGAATGTGCATTGGGAAAACTGAGATAAAAGGTACTGCAGATGCTGGAGAATCCGAGATAACAAGCATGGGGCTGGATGAACACAGCAGGTCAAGCAGCATCATAGGAGCAGGAAAACTTGACGTTTCGGGCCTAAACCCTTCATCAGAAAGTTTTGTTTTAAAAAGTGCTCCAAGTGATAAAATTAACTTCAAATTTGAAGAAGCAGCTATCTAGCTACCTCACAATTAATTTGAGAGTATAAAGAGCCTGGAGACACTGAACTACGCGAATCAAAGCTAACAATGTATCAAATATTCACAAATCAAAGTTTTATGCTACAGAGGGTATTTGTTGTTCTACACCACTTCATTCATATTGAACTGAATTAGCACTTTAGAATGATATAGACTGGAGGCTGTCAGCCTCTGTCCAAAGCACAGGTGAAGGGCAGTCCTGTCCTGCCTAGAGCTCTGTAAGGTGCTACTTGAGAAACCATTTGCCTAGAAGCCACAAAATGGAAGTGAAGTGTTTGCTAGCAAAGAGCAGTGAAGTTGATATTATTCTTGTGTGTGGTCTGTGATATTCAGACAGCGTCTGGTCTGTTAAATGGTTGCTGTGGGAGTGACGCACAGTCCGTGTCTTCTCCTCTACACTAGTAACCTGCCCCAACACACTCTATTTAAAGCATTGAAAGGGTGCATTTTTTAAAAAAAAATCTTAAGTATTAACTATCTTAATTAATTATTTTAGAGCATTGTGTTGCATTGCCTCATAAGAACACAACAACTAGGAGCAGGAATAGGCCATCTGGCCCCTCGAGCCTGCCCCACCATTTAATAAGATCATGGCTGATCTTTTTGAGACTCAGTTCCACTTAACCACCCGCACAACATAACCCTTAATTCCTTCACTGTTCAAAAATTTATCTAGCCTTGCCTTAAACACATTCAGCGAGGTAGCTTCAACCACTTCACTGGGCAGGGAATTCCACAGATTCACAACCCTTGGTGAAGAAATTCCTCCTGACCTCAGTCCTATATCTGCTTCCCTTTATTTTTGGGGCGATGCCCTCTAGTCCTAGTTTCACCTGCTAACGGAAACAACCTCCCTGCCTCTACCTTATCTATTCCCTTCATAATCTTATGTTTCTATAAGATCTCTCCTCATTCTTCTGAATTCCAATGAGTATAATCTCAATCTCTCCTCATAATCCAACCCTCTCAACTCTGGAATCAGCCGAGTGAATCTCCTGTGCACCCCCTCTAGCGCTAGTGTATCTCTTCTTAAATAAGGAGACCAAAACTGCACACAGTACTCCAGGTTTGGCCTCACCAGGACTCTCCACAGCTGCAGCATAGCCTCCCTGTTTTTGAACTCCATCCCTGTAGCAATGACAGACAAAATTCCATTTGCCTTTTTAATTACCTGCTGCACCTGCAATCCTACTTTTAGCGATTCATGCACAAGGACACCCAAGTCCCTCTGAGCAGCAGCGTGCTGCAATTTTTTACCATTTAAAACATAGTCCATTTTGCTGTTATTCCCACCAAAATGGGTGACCTCACACTTATCAACATTGTACTCCATCTGCCAGACCTTTGCCCACTCACTTCGACTATCTATATCCCTCTGCAGACTTTGTGTCTTCTGCACACTTTGCTCTACCACTCACCTTAGTGTCAACTGCAAATTTTGACACACCACACTTAGTCCCCAACTCCAAATCATCTATGGAAATTGTAAACAATTGCAGTCCCAACACTGATCCCTGAGGCACACCACTAGCCACTGACCGCCAACCAGAAAAACACCCATTTACCCCCACTCTTTTTGCTTTTTACCGGTCAACCAATCCTCTATCCATGCCAATACATTACTTGTAATACCGTGCAACTTTATCTTATGTAGCAGCCTTTGATGTGGCACCTTGACAAATGCCTTCTGGAAATCCAGATACACCACATCCACAGGTTCCCCATTGTCCACCATGCAAGTAATGTCCTCAAAAGAATTCCACCAAATTAGTTAAACATGACCTACCCTTCATGAACCCATGCTGGGTGTTCCCAATGGGACAATTTATATCCAGATGTCTTGCTATTTCTTCTTTAATGATAGATTCAAGCATTTTCCCCACGACTGAAGTTAAGCTAACTGGCCTATAGTTACCTGCTTTTTGTCTACTTCCTTTTTTAAACAGTGGCGTCACATTGGCTGTTTTCCAATCTGCAGGAACCACCCCAGAGTCCAGTGAAGTTTGGTAATAATCACTAGTGCATTTGCTATTTTCCCCCATCACCTCTTTTAGTATCCTGGGATGCATTTCATCAGGGCCAGGAGATTTGTCTACCTTTAGCCCCATTAGCTTGCCCAGCACTGCCTCCTTAGTGATAATGATAGTTTCTAGGTCCTCACCTGCTATAACCTTCTTGCCATTAGTTTTCGGCATGTTATTTGTGTCTTCCACTGTGAAGACCGACACGAAATAGCTATTTAATGTCTCGGCTATTTCCTCATTCCCAGTTACTAAATTGACCTTCTTATCCTCTAAAGGACCAATGTTTACCTTCGCCACTCTTTTACAATTTACATATTTTATAGAAACTTTTGCTGCCTTTTTTCTTTTTATATTCTGAGCTAGTTTACTCTCAATCTATCTTTTCTTTATAACTTTTTGTGGCTTTCTGTTGGCCTTTAAAGATTTCCCAGTCTACTAGTTTCCCACTACTCTTTGCTTTTTTTTGTATGTGTTTTTTTCCAATCTGATACTTTCCTTTATTTCCTTAGACATAGATCATAGATTCCCTATAGTGTGGAAACAGGCCCTTCAGCCCAACAAGTCCACACTGACCCCTGGAGCATCCTTCCCAAACCCATCACCCTGTAATACGCCTAAGCTACACATCCCTGAACACTATGGGCAATTTAGCCTGGCCAATCCACCTAACCTGCACATCTCTGGACTGTGGGAGGAAACCGGAGTACCCGGAGGAAACCCATGCAGACACTGGGAGAATGTGCAAACTCCACACAGACAGTCGCCCGAGGGTGGAATCGAACCCAGGTCCCTGGCGCTGTGAGGCAACAGTGCTAACCACTGAGCCACCATGCTGCCATATCCATGGCTGGTTCTCTCTTTTCCTACAGTTCTTCCTTATCACTAGAATATACTTCTGCTGAGCACTGTGAAAAATTGTTTTGAAATCCTCCACTGTTCCTCAGTTGACTCACCATAAAGCTTTTGCTCCCATTCTACCTGAGCTAACTCCTCCCTCATTCCTTCATAGTCTCCTTTGTTTAAGCACAGGACATAGGTACTGGATTTAACTTTCTCACGCTCCATCTGTATTTTAAATTCGACCATACTGTAATCGCTCCTTCCGAGAGGATCCCTAACTGTCAGATCATTAATTATTCTTGTCTCATTACACAGGACTAGATCTAGGATAGCTTGCTCCCTCGTAGGTTTGATTACATATTGTTCAAGGAAATTATCATGGATGCATTCTATGAACCCCTCCTCGAGGCTGCCATGACCGACCTGGTTTGACCAATCGATATGTAGATTAAATGTAGATGATAATTGCTGTACCATTTTTACATGCATTAGCTATTTCTATGTTTATTGCGCTCCCCCCCACAATGTGTCATTATTTGGTGCCTATAGACCACACCTATCAGTGACTTCTCCCTGCTATTCCTAATTTCCACCCAAATGGATTCGACGCTTTGTTCAGTAGAACCTATATCATCTCTCACTACCGCCCTGATATCATCCTTTAAAAATCAGAGCAACGCCACCTCCCTTATCTTCCGGTCTGTCCTTCCAAACAGTTTGAATCCCCTGGACATTTAACTCCCAGTCATTACCATTCTGTAATGGCCAGTAAATCATACCCCTTTGCCATGATTTGCACTGTCAACCCATCCACCTTGTTTCGAATGCTCCAAGCATTCAGATAAAGTGCCCTTATGCCAGTTTTTGCACCTTCTTTTTGGGTCCTATTACCTCCATTACTAACAGCTCTTGAGTTCTTCCCTTTAACTTTTTTTTCCTAATTTTCAATGGAGTTGAAGCTTTTCTTGTCACCTGCTAACCTGCTGCTTTGCCTTACATTACTTGTTATTCTCCCTCTACGCTCACTTCCCTTCCCCCCAACCCCCTTACTAGTTTAATGTCCTATTTACCACCCTGTTTACCCTTTTCGCCAGAGCACTGGACCCGGCCCTGTTCAGGTGGAGTCCATCCCAGCAGTATAGATCCCTCCTGTCCCAGAACTGATGCCAGTGCCCCATGAAATGGAAACCCTCTTTCCCACACCACTCTTTTAGCCATGTGTTTACTTCCCTGATCCTCGCCTCCCTATGCCAATTTACACATGGCTCGGGCAGCAATCCAGAGATTGACCCTTGAAGACCTGTTTTTTTTAAAAATTTTGTTCCTAGCTTTTCATGATCCCAAAACAGGTCTTTTTTCCTAGTCCTCCATATGTTGTTGGTACCTACATGGACCACAACAACTGGATCCTCCCCCTCCCTCCCTAGTATCCTCTCAAGCCAGTTAGCAATGTCGCACATCCTGGCACCGGGCAGGCAACACACTGTGCGGGATTCTCCATCCTGCTCGCAAAGGATACTGTCTATCCCCCTGATGATGGAATCCCCGACAACAACAATCTGTCTTTTTGCTCCCCCTGCTTGAATGGCCTCCTGGACCATGATGCCTTGGTCAGTTGACTCATCCTTCCTGCAACCCTGTTCCTCATCCACGCCGGGAGCAAGTGCCTCATACCTGTGGGACAATGTCAAGGGCTGCGGCTCCTGTGTTCCTGTCTGCAGGGTCCCTCTAAATGCCTCACTCACAGTCACACACTGCTGTCCCTGCCCACTGATTGAATTAACATTAGTTAATCTACCAGGTGTGACTGCCTCCTGGAACACAGCATCCAGGTATTTCTCCCCCTTCCAGATGTGCCGCAGTGTTTGGAGTTCAGAGTCCACTCATCAATTTTGAGCCGGAGCTCCTCAGGCAGCCAACACTTGCTGCAGATGTGGTCACTGCCACTCTCAATGGGATCAGCTAGCTCCCACATCATACAGCTACAACAAATCACCTGGTCTGCCACCTCTACTTAGTTAATTATTTAAAATGAATTAGTTTTTTGTTTAGTTTCGCAGTGTTTTCTGCACCAGTAAGTTTACTCCGTTATATACTCAAACAGACTCCGGCTTTGCCTTCGGACCCACTCCCAGAGAATTTGGTGTCTAGGTGACCATCCCGAAAGATAACAGAGATGAGAGGAAAAAAATGCAAAACGCTTACCTGCTCACCACACTTAGTCGTCATTGTTAGGTTAGAGGAGGTGGAAGGGTGGGAGACACTACGTGTGTAGTGTCTTGGGTATTAATTAACTCCCAAATTTATTGGGTGGCAGCTTACATTCCCAGGCTGCCCTTGCGCTTTTTCCCGGACTCCCGCCGCTGAAACTGAAAGGCTGCAGTCACGCGAGGTAAGACTTTTATAATCGACAGTTGCCTCGACTTGAGATTATCCAATATTTAACAATAAAATCTTAACCCCGTGCATGAATAACTTTATTTGTCCGTGCAGTTAGTTCTACAGCTGATCTTCAGTCTTGCCTTTAATTGTTGATCTCTTTGCTACAATTCTGGGGACATCCAAATCTGGCTTTTGTGTCTGTCTGATATTAATCGTCCATCTCTGAGAGCTGTCCTTCAACGTATAGCTGACACAGTCTGGAAATCCCTTCTCCTTTTCTCTTTTTATTTTGTTAGATGGCCCTTTTAAAACCCTTTGACCCAGGTTTTTTTTGCACCTGCCCCGGTGGTACAGTGACTAAATGGTTACCACTGCTGCCTCACTGCGCTGGGAACCTGGGATTGATTCCACCCTCGGGCAACCGTCTATGTAGAGTTTGCAGGTTCTCCATGTGTCTGTGTGGGTTTCCTCTGGGTGTTCCAATTTCTTCCCATGATCCAAAGATGTGCAGGTTAGGTAGATTGGTCATGGTAAATGCAGGGTTATGGATGTAGGTCTGGGTGGGATGCAGTTCAGACAGTTGCTGCAGACTTGATGGACTGAATGGCCTCTTTCTGCTCTAGAGGGCTTCGATGGTTCTCATATCTCCATGTCATTTGGTGACCAGTGTTGTTCGACAACGGAAGGATCCTAATGTACTTTACGACATTATATGTGCTGTTCAAATGTAACTTATTTTATTGTCTGTTTCCCCTTTCCCAGTCTGTTTACCTGTTTCTTTCCTTTTGCCCAGTTCTTCTCTTTTATGTTACACCTCATTCGGTGCTACTGATATTTCCTAATCGTACATCATGTACAGAGGGAGGCCTTTTGTTCCACTGTGCCTGGACAGATGCTACTCCCGAGCACCAAGTTGGACAGCCTTGCTTGAGCTTGTTCACGATACTATTGGTGGACTGCAGCAGTTCAAGAAGGCAGATCAGTGCCACCTTCTCGAGGGCAATTAGGGACGGGAAATAAATGCTGGCCAGCTAGCTATGCTTACATACCACAAACAAATTCTAAAAATATTAATCCGTCTCGTGCAAATCATTCTGACATAGGTAGCCAATGTACTCTTCGACTTTCCAAACCTAGTGGAACTTCACTGGCATTGTACAGGAGTTTTATTGATTTCAAGTTTAAAGTCTGCCCTTGTTGTCACAAATCACAATTCTGTGATTATATTTGTCCTCTGATTTTTGTACTGTGGAAATTTTACTGCTTGCATTTTGAATTCCAATCTGCCTGCCACTTTTAGTATTTTTGTTTTCCTTTGACATAGTAAATTTTTTTTTAATTAGAAGAAAGTTTGGTGATTCACAAAGTCAGTTGCAACTTTTTAAGCGGTATGATTTCAAGGCTGTGAGAACAGATAAGTGTTTTGTCATTTCCAGTGGGATTGCACAACAAGATAAGAAAGCAAGCTACTCTTTATCTTTAATGGAAAACCTTGACTTATAAGACACTGCACATCTTTTACACTGGCGTTCCAACACTAGCGTGGCAGATTTTAAGGGGGCAGTGGTGGAATGGCGCATACGTAGGCCCGAGCTCATGGTATTGAAAATGCTAATATGTCGATTGCAATCTGTCTTCTCCAGAAGACTCTCTTTATCTCACTGCTGTCTCAAGTGCCATCGACCCCATTCCAGTTCCACCCTTGGGCAACTGCTTGTGTGGAGTTTGCACATTCTCCCTGTGTCTCTGTGGGTTTCCACCAGGTGCTCCGGTTTCCTCCCACAGTCCAAAGATGTGCAGGGTAGATGGATTGGCTGTGGAGAATTGCCCCTAATGTCCAGGGATGTGTAAGGTAGCTGGATTGTCCATGAGAAATGCAGGATTACAGGGATAGGGTAGGGGGGGGAAAGAGTCTGGGGTGTGGTGCTCTTCGTAGAGTCGGTATGGACTGTTGGGCCAAATGGCCTGTTTCCACACTGGGAATTCTGTGCAATACTATTTTCCCAGAGATAAGTGAAGCAGATGTATTGAGTTGATGAGAAGAGACCAAATGTTCTATTTTATTTCAAATGTATTCACACAGTTGTTTTTCTTTCAAAATAAATGATACCATCCAGAAGGAGGCCGCCATGCCTGTGTTGGCTCTTGAAAGGTTTATTCAGTTAGTTTCACTGCCTCTGTGCCCATAACAGTGCATTATTTTGCCCTTTTTTTTAAAGGTGTGCATCCAATTTTCTCTTGGAAGGTACTAATAAATTTGATTCCATCATTCTTTCAACCAGTGCATTTCAGATCATAACAAAACTCATCGTAAATTTCAGAAAAGCCCTCTAATTTTGCTAATTGTCACATTTGTTGTGCCCTGTTGCTACTGAGCTCCTGCCAATGGAAATAGTCCCTCTTTACTTGTTCAACCTAAATGCTTCAAAATTTTAATTACTCTGTTAAATCCATCCACCTCCCCCCACCCCAGCCTTCTTAGCTCTACAAAGAACCTTCCCACCAATGTTGTTAGCGACTGGGAGATGCCATCCAGGTATTTATTTCCAGTTTTACTTTATTATCTAACTGGAGAGAAACTTCAAAATGCTCCAGTGCAGTGAAATCTTGGCATCCTCGTGCATGCGTCGCAGAAAACTACGTAGGTGCAGGTAGTAATGAGGAGGAGGCCATGTGGAATTTTGCCATTCATCGCTAAAGGAATGGAATATAAAAGTGAGGAAGCATCGTTGCATCTCTACAAGGCATTGATGAGACTGTGTCTGGAGTACTGCACACAGTTTTGTTCGCCTTACTTGAGGAACGATGTAATTGCATTGGAGGCAAGATTGTTCCAGAGTTGAAAGGGCAGTCCTAATGAGGAGAGATTGACCAGTTTAGGCCTATTCTCAGTAGAGTTTAGAAGAATGAGAGACGGTCTAATTGAGCTATGTAAGATGCTAGGTGGGGGCGGGGGGGTTAGTGAAATAGACAAAGTAGATGTACAGTGGCAATCAAGAACCAGAAGTTATAATTTTAGACTGAGGTGACAGATTTAAAAGAGAAATTACTTCTTTCAAAGGCTTGTGAATCTGTGGAATTCCCTACCCCAGAGTGCAGTGAACGCCAGGATGAGGAGGAGATAGATTTTGAACTAGCAATGATTTAAAAGATAATGGGGTGCAGACAGAAAAAGTGGAGTTGCCAAGATCAGCTATGACCACTTTAAGACACAACAGGATCGAGGGACTGAATTGCGTATTCCTGCTCCTTGTTTTTATGTTCTTTATTGCTTGAGAAGCAATAATAATATGTATTAATATATTGCGTTTTGCTCACAAAAATATCCAAAGCCATTTAAAGCAGAAGAAGGGACCATAGAAGGATTGAGCTGACCTAAAGCTTGGTCAGACAACTGGATTTTGAGGAGGTCCTGGAGAGAGGTGAGCAATATGAGGGGTTGATTACTTTAGTGAAGAAATTCCAGAGCACTTGGGCCTACACAGGATACAAGGCTGCCAGTAATAGGGCAAAGGAATGCAGTAGAATCAGAGGAGTGGATATCATGGAAAGTTTGAATCTCATCTCACCTGAACTAATTGTGTCATGCAACTGGGGTATCAACTTACCTTCTTTTTAATCAGGTTGTTTCAGGAAGTTAACTTCCCCAGTTGTGTGATAAATCTACCTTGAGCCTGTGCACAGTCTATAATATGTTTAAAACAGTGAGCAGTCCCAAAACTCCAGTACTATATCTGTAGGTGACATTGTCAAGTAACATTGATGCATCAAATTAGTCTTGTGCTTTAGGCATCAACACAATTTTATCTTGACGTACTCTACAAATTAAGCGAGGAAAGTGAAAGACAAAATCATTCGAAGTCTATTTTTGAGAAGAGAATTAAACAAATAAGATTAGATCACAAGGGATCCTGGGGGAGCCAGCCAGTTGGATGCAAAATTGGCTTGAAGGTAGGAAACAGAGGGTAGTGGTAGGGGGTTGCTTTTCAAACTGGAGGTCTGTGACCTGCATTGTGCTGCAAGGATTGGTGTTGGGTCCACTGCTTTTTGTCATTTATGTAAATCATTTGGATGTGAATGTCAGAGGCATGATTAGCGAGTATGCAGATGACACTAAAATAGGTGGTGTAGTGGAGACTGAAGAAGATTATCTCAGAGTATAACGGGACCTTGATTAGATGGGACAACGGGCTGAGGATTGGCAGATGAAGTTTAATTTAGTGTTGCGTTTTGGTAAGACAAACCACAGCAATTGGTAGGGCCTTGGGGAGTACTGCTGAACAAAGAGATCCGGGGGTGCTGGTGCAAAGTTCCTTGGAAAATTGAGTTATACGTAGACAGGATGGTGAAGAAGGCGATTGGTATGTTTGCCTTCATTGGTCAGAACCTTGAGTATCGGAGTTGGGGCACATGTTATAGCCGTACTGGACATTGGCGAGGCTACTTTTAGAATACTATGTACAGTGCTGGTCACCCTCTTATAGGAAGGATGTTCAACTTGAGAGGGTGCAGAAAAGGTTTGCAAGGAAGTTGCCATCCCTGGAGGGTTTGAGCTCTAGGAAGAGGCTGGAAAGGCTGGAGGTTTTTTTCCCTGGAGCGTTAGAGGCTGAGGGGTGACTTTACAGAAGTTTATAAAATAATGAGGATAGGGTGCGTAGTCTCGGTCTTTTTTTTTCTAGGTTGGGGAAGTCTAAAACTAGAGGGATTAGGTTTAAGGTGAGAGGGGAAGGATTTAAAAATGACCTGAGGGGTGACTTGTTCATACGGATGATGGTCCATGTACAGAATGAACTGCCGGAGGAAGTGGTAGAGGCTGGTACAATTAAAACATTTTAAAAGGCATCTGGATGGGTGTATGAATAGGAAGGGATTAAAAGGATATGTGCTAAATGCTGGTAAATGGGACTAGGTCAGATTGGGATGTCTGGTCGGTGCAGACCAGTTGAATCGAAGGGTCTGTTTCTGTGCTGTATGAATCGGAGTCTGAGGAGAGGGAGAGGTCAGAAGGCTGGAAGAAGTTAAGGAAACAGAGAGGGAAGACTATGAAGTGATTGAAACCTGAGAATTTAAAATTGAAGCTTTTATAATAGACTTGCCTTTATATGGCACCTTTCATGACTACTGGATATCCTGAACTCCTTGATGTGTAGTCATTGTTGTAATAAATGTAGGAATCATAGCCAATGTTCACACAGCAACTTCCAGTAAAAAAGCTATGGGAGAACAATCTGACAATTTGTTTTTTTTTTTTGAGATATAATTATTGGTCAAGGCATGTGGAAAAGCCCTGCTCCTTCTCAGTGAAGAACTTTGGGAAGTTTGCAGCAAGCAGAGAGGTCCTCAATCTAACACTTTATCTGAAAGGCAGCACCTCTGACACTGCAGCATTCTCTCTCTGCAACATTAGACTGTCATCTATGATTGTTTTGCTTAACTCCTGAAAGTGGGACTTGAACCAACAGACATTCTCAATCTGTGTCAACACAAAAGGAAAAGACAGTAAAACTTGAGTGACAGATGATACTTTACCTCAAAACAAGGTGTACAGAACAATGTTCCAGGATAACCAATATGTTCAACGAGTCATACAGCACAGAAACAGGCCCTTTGGCTCAACTTGTCTATGCCGAACTATACCAGTTCCATTCGCCTGTGTTTGGCCCATATCCTTGTTAAATTTTTCCTGTCCAAATTTCTTTTAAAGACTGTAATTGTACCCACCTCTACCACTTTCATTTCCAAGTACGTATTTTACTTGCTTTAAACTGGTTTTCTTTCTGGGAAAAGTGCGACCAACTGAGTGAGTCTGGGTATACGTTGCCAATCGGGAGTTAATTTAAGTCAGCAAGCAGGTGATTTATGGAAAGGACATAGCTCAGAAAATGGCAGCTGTGCTGGAACACTTCGGCTAAGGTCACAATTAGTTCTGGAGCACAAGTCTTTAGCACTACAGCTTGGGTTTGTCGACGACCAAAACCTTTGCTGTTTCTAATGCTCAGCAGTTTCTTTACAATAGGACGAGTCAATCAAATTGCCAGAAGGTTAGCATCTGTGATGATAGAGACCTCACAGGCAACTTTGGTGTTGGAAAACAAAAAGGATAGAAACTTACAGAACAGAGTGAGGCCATTCAGCCTGGAATGCTGCTTTGAAACAGCAGTTGTGATTCACTGATTAGGAGTAGTACCCTTGTGCCAGTCTAAACACTTGGCAGCAAGATCCGTCACCCAGATTTCATTCTCTACCACCATCTCGACAGTCAGTGCCTTACAAGCTCTCTTAGCCCTTCCCCTTTGTCTTTCACTTCCAAACTTGACCTGGTTCCCAGGTGATATTTGCGGCTCTGAAGTGGAGCTTCAATTCTTGCTAATTCTGTCTCTGTCAGAGTTGCTTTGCATTTTCAAGGCACAAACAGGAAGAACTTCACACCAAAGCAATAAAACCCTGACAAAGAATTGAACCCAGGCTGCAAGGGTGAAACTGCTGCTAAAAACAGACCTCTGGAAAAAGCCTGAGATGGGCCTGATTGGGTAAGAGTGACCATTTCCTTCTCTAAAGGAGATTAATGAGCAGATTCGGGTTTACAACAAGGTAGAATTATGGCATAGCTACAGGACAAAAGAAAGTCATTTGACCTGTTGAGTCTGTGCCAGTTTTCTGTGCAAACAATTTAATTAGTTCCCCAGTAACCTTTTACAGTTACTGGAGTTTTTTATTCTTGATTTGTTTAATGGGTTAAATTTAAATTCCTCCCCTCCCTTAGTGGAATTGAGCTCATGGTTATGGATGATTGGGCTCCGTTCCATGGATTACTACTTGAATAGCACACCATTACATTGCCATGCCCACTAGTAAAACAAAAACAAAACATTGTAGATGCAGGAAATTTTAATCAAAAACAAAACTCTGGAAACATTTTGGAGAAATAGAACAAAACTTTCAGACTCAGTCCTTCAAGCATTTTATGTTTAATCTCGTGGGTAGAGGCAGGGTGGTCCTGGTTAGACGAGTCCTTCTAGGTTTCTCAGCAACTTAATTAGAAAATTGACACTTGACTGCTAGGCTTGGTGTAAATTTTAAACTTGGCAAGTTGACTCTGAACAAGGCATTATTGTGTGAAATGTACAAGCAAATGGCCGTGACTGACTTTTGTTGTGTCGATACAGGGGTAATGCACGTACATATTCTTTCCAGTTGCAAAGGATAGGGCCCTGCATGTTAATATGAGGCTTTCAGTACACCTGAGTGGACCACACTTTGTGCTTTGACTGACAGTTAAGTTTATTCCAAACCATCTCTGCTTATTAATGTTCCAATTTGAAAACAATTAGCACATCGTGTTGTCTTTGTGAAGGTTACATAGTAGTTAAATTACTCCATTTATAATCCAGAGGGCCAGATTAATGCTTAGAAAACGCATGCTCCACTACAGCTGGGAGAATTCAAATGCAATTCACGAATAATTTTAAAGCAAAAAGCTGATCTCATGAATTGGAACCTGAAACAACTGTGAATCTTCATAAAACCCTTTGTGGGTTCACTAATGTCCTCTTGGGAAGGAAATCAGTCGTTCTCAGCTTCCCTGGCCTCTCTGTGACTTCAGAGGTATGGTTGAACCTTAACAACCCTCTGAAACTGTCTGGCAAGTGCAATTAAAGATGGCCCCACTCTCCCAGCCGGTAAATTTGTATTTGCAGATACATTCTATTTGGTTCAGTTTATAGACAGTCCGTCAATGTGGTGTTTTTCTAAATTCCTGCTTTAGAAATATAGCCTGTCTGACTCCAAACCAAAACACAAACGGATTTTAAACAAGGCCTCACACCTAACATGCATTGTCTGACCTAAAATGTCACCTCTTTGCACTGATTTAAAAACTTTTAGTTCTCTCAGGACAGGGACTTGAAAGGACTTCAGGGATTTACAAATTCATATTAATAAGTTAAAGCCTTCTAACTGATTTAAAAATTTAACCACATCTTAGGTTTGTTTAGTACATCCTCCTCAATGGTGTGACCCTTTGATCTTTTACTTACAAATTCTATGTCTGATACTGTCTCTGTGTCTCTAACGGCTGAAGGAATAAGACTCCTCCAAAAGCTTGTGTTTTCAAATAAACCTGTTGGACTATAACCTGGTGTCATGTGACTTCTGACCTTGTCCATGCCAGTCCAGCATTGGCATTGGCACCTCCATGTCATGGCTTTGCCAATGACACTCCTACCTTGGTCACACCAAGGCAGGCACAACTTTGTTTCTTCCCGTTCTTTGCTTGTACGTTAGTATTTCTGGGTCACTAGTCTGCTTTGCTATATCCAAATGGTTCGTTTAGGTGTAGGAGTGGCACTCAGGTGGTAGTGCCCTCGTGACTGTTGTCATGGTGACATGTCTGGAAGCAGAGCTCCCTCTAGGTAGAGAGTGGAGTCAAACAGACAAATGGATTGCATACTGTTAACTGCTGATGGCTTTGACACTTATGACTCAATAGAAACTGTATAGATCAGGCAGCACAGCGGTTAACGCTGCTGCCTCACAGTGCCAGGGACCCGGATTCAATTCCACCCTTGGGCGACTGTCTGTGTGGAGTTTGCACGTTCTCCCCGTGTCTGCGTGGGTTTCCTCCTGGTGCTCCAGTTTCCTCCCACAGTCCAAAGATGTGCGGGTTAGGTGGCTTGACTGTGCTAAATTGCCCGTAGTGTTCAGGGATGTGTAAATTAGGTGGGTTATAGGGGAATGGGTTTGGGTGGGTGCTCCGAGGGTCGGTGTGGACTTGTTGGGCTGAAGGACCTGTTTCCACACTGTAGGGATTCTATGTGAAAGAACATCGCTTTTTAGGACTAAAAATTACTCTCCCTTTAAATCTAATTTTCTTTTTGGCGGGGGGGGGGTGGGGGAAAGCAAAATTTCATCATTTGTAATGGATTTGGGTATCTATATAATTCATGCTGCTTGTAAATGTCATGCCTGATGATATGTTAAGTGTTGACAGCTCTTAACTCGGGGGACAGCTGGAGATGTTCCGTTCGGTTTAACATAACCGCAGCCTGTAATGTGTAAAAAGGTATGCAATGGGTTTGTAAAGTGTAGCCAAAACTGTTAACATATGCAAAGACTGGCTGATCAGATTATTGAGTCTAGTCGAGGTCAGTATGGGAATCAGTGGAATTGTAGTGACCACTTGGGCCCTGGAAATGTAGACCAAAGGAAAAGGAGGGTCAAAGATGGACCATGTGGCAGTGAGAGAAGTGTGGAAATTGGAAGCATAATTGACTTGTTTTTCAGTTCTGTAGAGACGGGAAGCAGTACCAGTAAGGTAGTCAATGAACTGGAAGCAAGATTTGAAGGGGCTTAAGTAGGCCTAGAGTAACAAATGTTTCCAAAACCACAAAAAGGATCGGTGTAATTGAGTGCATGTGAGTACCCATGGCCAGAACACAAACTAAAAGAGACCTTTTGTTTATTTTAAAGAGAGAATAAGCCCAGTTAGGTGAAAGAGGGTGGTGGCGGTGGTGGATGGGGACAGTTTGGGCTGCCATTTAAGGAAGGAGACAAGAACCCAGAGACCATCCTGCCAGGGGATAGAGGCATAGAGAAATTGGATATTGAGCGTGAAGAGGTAGTGACCAACAAAACTGGAAATTGTTGTAATTCCCTCAGGCAACAGAAGATCCGAATGTAGATTAGAAAGGGGGAGAGAAAATTGCATCCCAATTGGAAGAAATAAGCTTGGGGCAGGAGCAGGCTTTATCCATGGCTCTGTCATGACATTCCTGTTCATGTATTTTAGGGAGAAGTTGGAAGTGGACTGGACAGGGTTAGAACTATAAGGTGGGAAGCTGCAAGGGTAGATCTTCAGAGGAGACGCAAACAGAAATTGCTGTGAAAACTCGGGTCTGGCAGCGTCTGTGGGGAGAAATGCGTTTGTCTCGGGGCAAGTGACCCTTCCTCAGAACAATTAGCATTAGTTCTTTTTGGGGGAGTGCGCTGGTTTCTACTTCAAGCCCTCCTGTTAACAGCATAGTAATTGTAAATTTAAAATTCATGTGCTGGTATTGTTGGTCGTATCCTGTTTTGCTCCCCATATATCTGTTAGAACTTTACACACTAGATGGAATGAGACCTAACTTGGTTAATCCTGTCTGATCATATTCCGCAGTATTTCCAGGACCTCTTGAGCATTGTTTTGTATTTTTCCCAAAATCAAAGTTAAATGGCCTGATAATAACTTAGTTTATGCAAGTTATCTGTAAAATGTGCAACTGAGTTCTTAGTTATTTCTTCAAGTCACTATTTATTTGGAAGAAGTAGATCTTGAGCTCCTTGCTTTGAAAAACATTGGTGTTGGCTGAGAGTCAGGGAATTGCAGGCATTCCTTGTGGATCATTCAAGTTTGATGTTTATATTCTGATTGGGTGGGGATCTGTCTGGAGACTTTGCCTCATGAGTAGTGTTCACCACGTAAGTGAAAACTGATACATTATTTCCACTATACAGAAATTTAGACAATCTTAACTCTTACTTCTATTGTGTAGGGTCTTTACAGCTTTATTCTGTGCAAGGGTAGCCTTCTGGTCGAAAGGAAAGTGACTTGTAAACAAGATTATTGTATCTCTGCAAAGTCTTGCAGTTTATAAGAATACATGCTACTTTATTTACCATCATTCTCATCAGTCTGCTTGCTGCAGATTCATCTGTCCATGACAGCATTGAAAGGGGTGACGGTAACACAGACCCTGTGGAATCAAAATCCCTCCTTCACCTTGAGGATACCCTCCTTCATGTTGTGTGGCACTATTACCATGCTATGTGGATATATTTCGAACAGGTCTAGGGAATAGAGACTAGACATTCATGAAGGGCATTGGCAGAATTGTATTACATCACAATTTGCCAACTCTTTTGCCTGATATCCCCCACTTTACATTACCAATAAGTGAGGGAATCAGCCTAGCATCAAAAGGTCAGAGGTAGGAATACTCATTGTACATTCAATGTTCAGCACTATTGGTAACTCCTCAAATACTGAACAGTCCATGCTTAAATGCAGCATGACCTGAACAATATTCAGTCTTACTGACAAATGACGTGTAATATTCGTGCCAGGCAATGACCATTTCCAACAAGACAGAATCCAACAATTTGTGCCTAGACATTCAGTGGTGTTATCATTGCAGAATCCCCATTGTCAGCATCCTGGCCGTCATCATTGTCCAGAAACTGAACTGGACCACTATATAAATGCTGTGGCTACAAGATCCAGTCAGAATCCTGCAGCAAGTAACTCCCGTCCTGACTCCCAAAGCCTGTCCATAAGGCACAAATGTGATGGAATAATCCCCAATTGTTGGAATTGCACTCGTCCAGGAAATACTCAAGAGCCTGAACTCCATCCGGAACAAAGGAAAGTGCTTGATTGGCACTACATCCACAAACATTCACTCCCTCCCCCCGCTGGCTCAAAGTAGCAGCATTGTGTACCTATCGATAAGATGCACTGCAGAAATTCACTAAGGCTGCTTAGACAGCATCTTACAAACACATAACCACTATCATCTAGAAGGACAAGAGCAGCAGATACATGGGAGCACCGCCACTTGCAAGTTCCTCTCCAAACCACTCACCATCCTGGCTTTTATATTACCATTCATTCAGTGTTGCTGGGTAAAAATCCAGGAACTCTATCCCCCAACTGCATTTTGGGTGTACCTACATCACATGATTGCAACAGTTTAAGAAGGCCAGTTGCCACCACCATCTCCAATGGCAATAAGTTCTGGCCCAGCGAGTGATACCCACATCTCTGAATTTAAACAAAAAAACGACTGCATGATTATTCGGAGGACCAAGCCTATCCCCTTTGTCATCCTGCTTAATCTCCCACTAAGTTCTTACAACGTCATCACTATGCTTACTGCATTCAAACAAATATTAACCCTTTTCAGACTGGTATTGAACAGTTAGCTGTTTGCTGTAGTAAGATAACAAAATCTAATTCAATGTATGGATCTTGCACTGCCCCAGCCTTGTGGGGGGGGGGAAAGACTGGGAGACCAGTTTATTTTCTTTAAAAAAACACACACTTTACAGGTGCATTTTGTGTCTCCCTGTGCTCAGTTGATAAGCATGTACAGGGCTATGGCAGCCGGCAAGCCCCTCACGGTTATTAAGCTGCAAAACATGGCCTTTTCTTTGCTAGGTGCAGACAATGCTGAAACAGTCTGCTCCTGCGCTAGTTTGATTTACTTCTACAGTTTGTACCTGGTGGAATCAATTTTGCTCTTTTCAATGATCATACATCAACTACACACCATAATTCTGTCGTCACAAAGCTTATAAAGTTCTTGTTTCACATTTCCAGCAGCCACCGTATTATGTTTAAGAAATGTGCTTTCATGTGACAGCAGCAAATATCTCAGGTATCTGGGACATGTTTTTTGTGACTGTGTAGGACACTCGGGGATCACTCCTACACTAATGGGTAGCTGGATTTAAACTATGTAAATGTTAAAAGGCTAATTTTACCAGATTTTTGTGGTCTCTTAGTACAGTTGCTTCATTGGCAAATGAATCCTAAAAACTACCCTTCCGGAATCTCTTGGCCTTCAAAACAGCACACTAAACCAACCAATGAGACATCCAAATGTAAAATGGAATGAGTTCCTTGGGTTTCAAAGGCTGGATTTCCCTTCATTTCAATGCTGTCTGCTCAGGGTCATAACTTTCTGCCATGAATCTTTGTTGTGACTGCAAGTTGTTACATGCAAATCCTGTCCCTCAGGATTCTCTCTATCTGGAAAAGCAAAAATTGATTAGGGATAGTCAACATGGCTTTGTGCATGGGAAATTGTCTCACTAACTTAATTGAGTTTTTTTGATGTTGTAACAAGGAGAATTGACAAGGGCAGAGCAGTGGATGTGATCTATGTGGGTTTCAGTAAGGTGTTCGACAATGTTCCTCATTGGTTAGCAAGCTTAGATCATATGGAATACGGGGGAGAACTAGCCTTTTGGATACAGAACTAGCTCAAAGGTAGAAGACAGAGTGGTGGTGGAGGGTCATTTTGCAGACTGGAGGTCTGTGACTAGTGGTGTGTCGCAAGGATTGGTGCTGCTTCCACTGATTTTTGTCATTTTATATAAACGATTTGGATATGAACACATGATGTATGGTTAGTAAGTTTGCAGATGATCCCAAGATTGAAGGTGTTACGGATAGCGAAGAATGTTACCTCAGTACAATGGGAGCTTGACCAAATGGGCCACTGGGCCTAAGAGTGGCAGATGGAGATTAATTTAGATAAATGTGAGGTGCTGTGTTTTTGGAAGGTAAATCAGGGCAGGACTTATACACTTAATGGTAAGTCCCTGGGGAGTGTTGCCGAACAAAGAGACCTTGGAGTGCAGGTTCATAGTCCCTTGAAAGTGGGGTTTCAGGTAGATGCTGTCCTTTTTATTGGTCAGTGCATTGAGTATAGGGTCATGTTGCAGCTGTTCAGGACATTGGTTAGGCCAATTTTGGAATCCTGCATGCGATTCTGGTCTCCTTTTAATGGAAGGATGTTGCGAAACTTGAAAGGGCTCAAAAAATTTACATGGATGTCGCTGGGGTTGGAGGGTTTGAGCTATAGGGAGAAGGTGAAAAGGCTGGGGCTATTTTCTCTGGAGCATCAAAGACTATGGGGTGACCTTATAGAAGTTTATAAAAGGGGGCTAGGGTAGATAGACAAGGTCTTTTCCCTGGGGTGAGGAGTCCAAAACTAGAGGACATAGGTTAAGGTGAGAAGGGAAAGATTTAAAAGTGACCTAAGGGGAAACTATTTCATGCAGGAGGTAGTGCATGTATGGAATTTTTTTTTTTCTTCAATCTTTAGAGCAGCGAGGCTCATGAAGCTTGGGAATCTGCAATACAGGATTTTCTTTTCTTTCCTTCCCTGCAGCTGTTCTGCCTCATCACTAAAATATGAATCAAAACAAGATGTAGCCTGATAGACAAGTTATTACTTTTGAGGATTAGTAGCAGGTTCCTCCCAGTCATTAATAGTACTGCTGCTGCTCTACAGGGAGAGAATTAAAGTGTCGTCTTGTCTCATTTTCTTTGTCCATCACTGAAATGATGGCCACCTGAGAGTTGAGCAAAACAGGACATTACAGAGAAGATAAATTTTCAGCCATACGGACACAGTGGCTGGTCCATTGACATTGATTTTGAGAGTTTGGTAGCTTGTAGAACTAGCTTCAAGACGGACAATAGTTTTTTTTTCCCCCATGTGCTGCTCCTGAATTTGGGAGATTTAGTGGAGATGTTGCTGGTGGAAGGGTCTCTTACAGTCTTCTGTGTCTCACTGTAGTACAAGATGTATTGATGTCAAATGTTGTGCACACAGGAGTTTGTTGATTTGGAGATGACTTTGTTCTCAAACACTTGACGCCGTAGTTTGTAAAAGGTTGGCACAGCTGATTTCATTTTGGCATCTCCTCATTGATGCTGAGCAAAGTGGCTCCTGAGGAATGTGAAGAGCTGAAGATGTTTCCCAAGTCACTCCTTCAACATATGATAGACATGGAGTATTTAGCTAGTCAGCTGTGGGTCAACGTGAGCTTTTGTATGGGTGACATTCAGGGATGGGCTGCTTTCAATACTCAAAACGAAAAGACATGACTCCCAGGCACTTTCAAGTCTTCTACGTTACGATGTTCTGCAGTACTATGTGGAGGTGGATCTCATCCATACAATGATGGAGACCATGTATCCAATCGATAATTCACCTGCTGTTGTCTTTCCAAAGTACAATCATGTACTGTACATTGTTATTCATGATTTAAGATTGCTCCAAAATAAGCTTTTTTAGTTAGTGCCGTGTGATACGTTGCAATACCCATGACTCTGACATGAAACTAACAAGCAAGTTATTTGCATACAATGTGGCCATAATCTGGGTTATAAATTTCATCATAGTTGCAGGATGTTTTCAAATACATGCTGTTTGAATATTTAACAGTGAAAGGCCAAGCCATGCCTGTGTTATCAATGTTATTATCCTGCCAACTGGGCAACTTGCTTGGCAGATCCTAGCTAAAATCTAATAAAAGTGGCTTGTTGATTTAAAGGGTGCTGGCAAGCTCATCAGACTAATAGCAAATCCAGTCAAACATTGTACTGCTACGTCCAGCATTATGTAATGGATTGTACCCTGCTGGTTCCTAGTAAGAGCCTGTACTCGCTGGCTACAATATTTGTATATTTAAGGAACACTGCTGGTTTTTAATTCACTTGCAAGGCCAGCATATGTTTCTCATCCTTAACTGCCCTTGAATTTGTGTAGCCATTCAAGACCGTTTCAGAGAACACTTAAAAGTCGACCACATTGCTGTGGTTCTAGAGTCACATGTAGGCCTGATCAGGTGTGATTGACAGATTTCCTTCCCTAAGGGATTTTCTTGAACCAGATGGGTTTGTACAACAATCAGTGTCACCATCACCTACAACTAGCTCAATGTTCCAGATCTATTAACTGTATTCTGATTTCACCAGCTGGCCATACGGAATTTGAAGCCATGCATTTAGAGCATTAGTCTGGGGGTCTGAATCACTGTGGTGACATTTTCACTATCCCACTTCCTTAGACATTACTGGCACTCTGTGAAATGTCAAATATGTCTGCACGCCTCTGAGTTAGAGACTTATGTTTTTGTAAATCCTCAAATTACTATTGAGCCTTGGCTGGATGAATAATTTTCCTTCAACTGAGGCAATGTTAAGAGTACTCTCTTTCAGATGCCTTAGTTAATAACTGTTATGTGCCACATAAGGGGAAATTTATAAAAGGCATGGGAGAGGAATTTGGGAGAAACGGCATTTTTTAAAATAAAAAACCATTACTTTTGCAAGTTATATTTCAAACAAGGAATCAGCCAGTTTGAGATAGCCAGAGAGGGTAAGTTTCTTTTTCTTTTTTTTTTTTTCCTTTCCAATTTTTACAGTAATCGAATTCATTATCTTGGCAATTTAAAAAGCACACTTTCAGTAAACATGTGCCAATATAAAATATTAATCTTTGGAAGTGGTGTGTGAATCTTGTGGACTATTTTTATGTTGCAAAGGTTCTAGCAGAATGAATTTTACAAGGGATGATTTGGACAGTTTAAGGTGCGTATAGAACAGGGAGGTGCAGTATGAAAATTGTCTTTAACAAGTTGTATATCAGAAATATCACTCTGGGTCACTGAAAATAAAGCTGACTGAGGAGACCCCTGGAAGTTTAGGTGTTTATATATAGTCACTGGCCCTGTTGAGCCGCTGAGTGAGGAAGTGTTGTTACTAGTTGTGGTAAGGTTCAGCATTGTTTTACAATGTTATTCTCTTCCTCAATCTTAAGTGTACACACCTGTCATAATGCAGGAAATATGACAGCCAATTTGCACAAAGTAAACTCCCGTATACAGAAAACTGCCACCAAACAGCAATGTGATAGTGACCAGAAAATGTGTCCCTTTTGGTGATGTTGATTGAGGGACAGAGGACAATGCAGTTACTGAGCATGATGATTATAATTTCTCCTATCCAAAAAAAAGTGTTTGGTGAATACCATTGACCAGTGGTCAGTTAATAGGCTATGGATGGAATTAGCATCCTCACACAGAAATTTAGTAGCCAGCATACTAAAAAAAAATTGCTGTAAACAGCCCTTGTCTGAGACACTTTCTTTTTCAATCTTCTATGAAGATGAATAGATCAAAATGATGTAAAAGTTTTTAAGGCTGCAAATTTTAGTCCAGAACAATGTCATTGTTTGCCCCAGTGCGCCATCAGACCAGTGTTAAATGTGTCGGAAGGAACGTGTGGGCCACCCATTGGGGTTTGTTGAGAAGATTTGGGTGCAGTGTCCACTTACGCTCTTTTAGTTGAGACTTGGTGATAAATTAATTAAAAACTTTCTAACTAACAATATAATAAATACTAAGTATCTTCAACAAATACCATTGTTAACTAAATTACACTGTGTTCTCAAGGAATAATCTTTTTTCAATATTTTTGTGTAATGGATGCTAATAAATAACAGGTTCTAATTTTGTTTAAATATGAGTTGATGTTTATGGACCATAAATAAGGGTGAGTTCTGTGAACTATCAGCATAGCAGTGATCTGTTTCACCTTTCAACCCAAAATCTGTTGTCACTCGCTGCTTTTTGTAAAAGAAATTATACTGGCAGCCCATCTGCTTTCGGGTGTATCTATGTGCACATTTGACTACTTTCTAGTAGCATTTATAGAAAAATTCTGTGTTCCATCACCCCCAGGTTAGTGTGTTTCTGAATAAAATTACTAATCTCCATCCATTGTGCTAACCTAGTTTAACAGAAATGGTTCAGGGTATCATTAATCTCGCTGGTGTTGCAAATGACCTGACCTCCTTACTCTCCCAAATCTGTCTATTGCATTAAACTTGTGCTCATTTTTAATTTTAATTGGCAGGCAGCTAAAATGCCTGCTTTATCCACATTCCTGTGAAGCCTTATGATGCAGCAGTATAGAATGCCTTCCCAAAAGGGCTTCCTTTGTACTGTAAGATTGCAGACAGGCAGTTTGCTTTCAACATAGCTGCATTGGTTGGAGCCAAGATGGTAATTGATATGTGACATTCCTACAAATGACCTGATGGTGGTGGCTATGTTAGTCAGGTCTCAGTGGTTACAACTGTCTCGCTTTCAAGTTGTTTTGTGTTTGCTTAATAAAAGCATGTATTGATGAAGTGAAACCTACTCTTTTCAACCCTGCCTCTTGATTTGGCGCGTCTGCTGCAATTCGTTACCTGTTTCAATTCTGAAGTGCCTTGGGCCTTTTATTATATTCCAGCTGCTGGATAATTGCAAGTTGTTGCGAAATTCAATTCCCACTTAAAGAAGGATTCTTAAATGCTTCTACAAGGAGCATTTTATGTAATCCTGTGAGAGCTGCTGGATTTTTTGAAGTCTCTTTACTTTGTGATTTTTTTTTTTAAGTTGGTGATTGTTAAGCCTCATCACTTTAGTTTGATGCTGGTGATAGGAATATGTATGTTTTCCTCTGAGCAGTTTTGGCCAGTGATTGCCATTTGTTAGCGCGCACCCGCCGTCTAATCCACAACCTGGAGTGGGGCGGGGAATGTTTCTGGCCTTGCAGCTGATCAGCCTGCACCTACAAATAGAAACAACAGTGCAGCACCTCAGGCAGGTCTTGCAGGAGGTTGTTTTTTTCTGTCCTCCTGTGTTTCCACAGATGCTGCCTCACCTGCATGTTTCCAGCATTCATTGTTTATGTCGCTGATGCTGTCCTGTTTACGTTCACTTTTTCATCAAGTGGTAGAAGAGATCACAACAAGTTGCAGTATTCTCTGAAGACCAGTATTTTGTGGCCAATTTTAAAAATTTCATTCAATTAAATTCAAATCTCTACTTCTATTTTTAGATCAATTATTGCCAGTGTGCATAAAGTAATGGTTCTGAAAGGGTAAATGTTCATGTTAAATTATAGAATCGTATTAGATCTGTTCATTCCACTGATGTCTCTCTGTGGGTGGAAATAAGTTTCACTCATATTCATGGCGTGAGAACCCCTAAGGTCCTAATCATTATGACAGACCAGATGCTAGGCCAGCATTTATTGCCCATCCCTTATTTGCCCAGAGGAGGTGGTGGTGAACTGTTACTACGACTAATCATCAGAGAGGTCCGTGACAGAGGAGACAACCTTGGTGACAACCAACTACCCCCTCAAGCAACAGTAACACTGAGGTGGCAAACATCACGAGGTTCCAGCATTGGTCATCTGTGTAAATGCTATGGGTCCTGATTACACACAGACACTCCATTCGTGCACCTGGGTAAAATAAATGTAAACACGAGGATATGCGTCATACAGTTGGTGAATGCTGGCAATATATAGCATGCTAGCCTCTGCGGTGGAACAGCACACATCATAAAGTTTCATAGATGGCACTACAGGATCTGCATGAAGTGTTTTTGCACTCTTTCAGTTTGTAGGCATATACTGATCTGTGTTTTTCCATCATATTTTCTATATTTCTAGCATTTTTTTTTTGTCTTGCCTGATGATTAGTGACTGAACTTGTGCGTCTTCATTATTTGCATAGTCAGAATGTTTAGGTCAAAAAGAAACTCTTACAAACTGAAAAAGGGTTTTTTGGTCTAGTTCCCATTATTTCTTGTGCATTTGTACAACAGGTGATCTTCCGGTTTGGAGGGATTTTTTTTTTATTTTTTAAATGAGTAATACACAAACAAGAATTGGAAATAAAGATTTCCCTCTGCCCGAGTAATTCATTCAAGCATTTAAAGAAAAAAGGTCATACTAATTTTGCTGTGACTCTTCTGTAATTGGCCATAACTGAGTTAGCAACTTGCTGATGTCTGCGTCACAAAGTTTTTTTGTTTTTTTTTTTTTGTTGTGTGATCAAGTCCCAGTCCAGTACTTATTTTGCATGCATTCCTGGGGGAGTGCTACATTTGCCATAAGTCCTTCAATTGAGACATTAATACGAGGTTCCAATCTGTCCTTTTTGGGTGGGCGTAAGAGATGTCAAGACACTTCAAGGATGTTTAGGAGAGTTATGCCTTTGTCCTTGCTAATACTTCTTTCTCGATCAACATCGCAAAGAAAAATCCAGTTATCATGTAGTTGTTTGTGTGGTTTTGCTGGATGGAAATTAGCTGTTGCACATTTTACACTTATAACTGTGACAACCCTTCAAAAAGACTTCAAGAACTATGAAGTGGTCTGAGCCATCTAGTGGTCATGAAAGATGCCAGTCTTTTTTCTTCATTCCCTAAAGATAATGAATTCATTGCCTTTCGTCAGCCTTTTCTTTTCCTTGAAACAAGTTGACACTCTTACATGACCATTTGTTTGTGTGCTCCATACCTTAGAAGATGCTGCTGAACAAAAGATACCAACACAGCCTTGTGGCACCTACCCTCCCACCACAGAAGGTGTAACACCTGTCTGTTCACTTCCTTCCTTCTCAGGATCCAAGGGCCCAATCGCCCCTTCCAGGTGAAACAAGGCTTTATCTTCACACTTCACACAATCTAGTCGACTACATTTGCTGCTCGTGACATTGCCTCTTCTACACTGGGGAAACAAAGTACGGACCGGTGTTCTACAAAACAATCACCTACCTTCTGTCTGCAAAAAAGACCATGAGCTTCCACTTGCCTGCCACTTCAGTACACTACCTTGTACCGTGGCCAACATCTCTGTCTCAGGCTTGCTGCAGTGCTCCAGCGAAGCTCAAGCTGGAAGAACAGTATCTTATTTTCTGCTTGGGAACTCCACAGCCTTCTGGACTCAGTTCATCAACTTTTTAGGGCAACAGCTGTCCCATGTCCTTAGTCCTACCCCAACACACCAGGCCTTCTTATCACATGGTCTGCTATTACACACAATCCATCGTTAGCCGCTAAAGGTCCCCATTTAATAGCTATGTACCCTCCTCCAGCCTTATCATCATCCACTCCTTTGTCTGTCCCACTCCAGTACTTATTTCGAGTGCATTCCTGGGGGACTGCTACATTACCATATGTCCTTTGATTGAGACATTAATGCGAGGCTCCAATCTGTCTTTTCAAGTGGGCATAAAGCATGTCTCCACCTATTGTTTACTCCTACCCCTTCCCCCAACCCTACCTTCAGCATAAACATTTTCCTAGCTACCATCAGTTCTGAGGAAGGGTCACTGACCCTGAAACGTTAACTCTGATTCCTCTCCACAGATGCTGCCAGACCTGCTGAACTTTTCCAGTAATATTTTTGTTTTTTATTTTTGATTTCCAGCATTCACCGTTCTTTCGGTTTGTATAAGATCTGTCTTGCTGTTTCTTTTGCTTTTATGCTTTATCAATAACCTTCCTCTTTGTTGTGCCTCCTCAGAGTGAGAGTGGAGATGGAACGACTAGGAAAGAAGCCAGAAGATTTAATAGCAGTGATAGTAAAAAACTCAGCAAGTCCCAGCAGCTGAAACAAGTCTTCAAAGAATATGGAGCTGTGGGGGTTGTATTTCATGTTGGAATATCACTGACCTCACTTGGAATATTTTATCTGGTGGTTTCAAGGTTAGTCTTGTAAAGGATCCATTTTAAACTGTAATGAGTGAACGTTTCTAGCAACGTGATTGTAAAGTGTTTATTGTTTCTCCAAATTTCCCCCCCAATTTCTACTCTGTCCTCAGGCACTGATTTCCTACAAAGCTGTAAGATGGGCATCAGATGTCAAGTAATAACATTTCTTTTTCAAGTATTACGCTTCCTGTGTAAGCCTCGGCAGGGCTTTATATTTAAATGTGGAGGGCATTACAGTTTAGTCTGATCCTATTCTCACTTGTTATCTAAGGAATAGAAGTATGAAAACAGGTTCCATTTGATCATAATCAGGAGACTTCTCATGCAATTTCTAGTTCAGATTAACTAATTTAACATGAGTGATGACTTCCATTTAACTATTGCATCCTGACCTACTAACAGCATCCTACTCTGTTTAAAACACACACAAATGAGTGAAGGCCCGAAACGTCAAGCTTTCCTGCTCCTATGATGCTGCTTGGCCTGCTGTGTTCATCCAGCTCCACACCTTGTTGTCACAAATGAGTGAACTCCTCTTTCCCAAAGTGTTTCCCTGAGTCAACATCAAACAGTGACTAACAAGTTTGTCAATGATTTGAATACACTTTGTGATAACTTGTTTGTAATGTAGTGGCTAGGTTTGCTTGAATAACACTGTGTTTTTAAAAGTAATTCACTGATTTGTCGTGATTGCATATTGAATGCTATGGATATGTTTACACCAGATGACTGCAGCAATTGAAAAGGCAGCTGGAGTAATTGAGCATGGCCAGTAAATGCCCACATCCCATGAACAAATTTAAAAAGAAAACAGAATGCTATAGAATATATGTTGGAGAAACAGGTCATTTGACCCAAGCGGTCCATGGAAACATTTATGCTCCACTTAAGCTTCAATCTTTCTTCAACTAGATCAGGATTGACAAAAAAACTCCTCAGTAAAAATATAAATGAGTTTATTCATTTTAAGAATTAGACTTTGTCTCTCTTCCGGTACTGAAACACACTGTTGTATAGCAGTATTGATTTTAATATAGTTTTAAAATGTCATTCAGTTCCGAGAGGGTTAACTTTAGTCAGAGCAAACAGCAGTTGTTGTTACGAGGAATGTGTTCATTTTGTGGAACACTTTTTCTGAGTTGCTTATTTTCTTTCAATGAAGAATTGGAATTTTCTTCCTGTCGACTTCTCAGTGTTTTCCTGAATAGTGATCCAAGAACGTTGTGTATGTTTTCAGAGGGGTGGGACGATATGTCACTTCCCCATCCTACTTGAGATAATGATGCATTATATTTCCGCATTCAAACTGCAACAGTGTAGAATTCTCTGCCTCCACCAATTCTGTGCACTCTGGATCTGACCGCTCAGCTCGGCTCTTTTCGGAGCAGTTAATTAATCACACTCCATACCATTCCTTTTATCATTGTGGCAGCTGCTTGAGGAATATTTCAATCTTTATATCTTTTAATTTTCTACTTCATGATTTGCTGATTGCTGCAATTTTTGATTTGATTAAAATTCCTCATCTTTCCAAGCTAAGTAACTGAATGACCATCTCTGTGGTAACACATTTTTGGATTGTTTTTCAAGATATTGTGGAAAACCATGAATTCTCCTATTTTTTTTTGTCGGAGATCAAATTGCAACCATACGAAAAAGAGATTTCTATTCTGCCTGATGGTAATTTTGTTACGTGAAATTAGTTTTTAGCCTGTTTTAATGAGATTTTAATTGGACATTCTTATCAGAATTCAGCCGCAGAGTGAAAAAAACAAAAATCATTTGTTTGGGGTACTTTATCTATTTTATACCCAAGCCTGTTTGGGCTTTGGTGTTCTACACCGTCTTCCTGTGTTTTGTGGGCAGTCTGCTCCCAGGCTCTCAGGAGGGAATTGCTTGGAAAGTCATTAAGAGCGTGCACAAAAATGACTGAGATGGTTCTCATTTTCCTACCACTTATTGCAGGGAAAATAAGTTCCATTAGGCCTCTTGTATTGTTGAGTATGTGCCTCTTGTGGCGTCGGGCTTCCTGTATCATTACTCCCAAGTCAGAATGATGCTCGATGCCTGGGTAAATTGCTGCGTGACGTTTTTTAAAATTGTATGGACACTGCTGTCACTAGGAAGTTGTGGTTGGGGAGTCCAGTCAGGTGGCTGCCTTGTCCTGGATAGTGTTGGAGTTACGCTAGTATGGGCAAATTGAGAAGATGCCATCACATTTCTGCTTGAGCCTTGAATCTGGTGGGTAGGCTTTATCAGGAAGTGGGTTACTTGCGGCAGATTTCTAGCCATGATATTAGGGTGACTTGTCCAGTTCAGTTCTGGTCAATGGTAACCGCAAGCTTAATGGGTGATCCAGCAATGGTAATGTTTTTAAATGTAAGAAGCAGGGAGTTAGATTCTCTCATCGGTGATGGTCATTGCTTGACATATCTGTGCTGCAAATGTTATTTGCAACTTATCAGCCCGAGCCTGTATGGTACCTTACTGAAGCAGTGCATACCCCATCTGAGGAGTTACAAATTGAGCTGAACATTATGCAATCGTGAGGGAACATTCCTATTTTGACCTTTTATGATGGAAGGAAGGAAATTTATGAAGAAGCTGAAGCTAGCCTAAGACAGCGTTCTGAGGAAGTGACATCCTGTGCTGATGTTCTTGGGAAATGATTTCCCTGCACATCACAATCATCTTCTTGTGTGTTAGATTTGACTCTAATTACATTTCCCCCCCCGATTTCCAATGTTTGTCGACCTCTTTGATGCCATCCTGTTAACTGCTGCCTTGATGTTGTGTCTCTCATTTCACCATTGACCTTTCAGTTCTGGGGGAATGTTCTCAAAACCAAAAGGGAAATCACCTTGAGCACCTTCAGAAGGAACCTTTGCATGGGGGATTTCTGCTTAGTATCTTTATTTTTAGGCACATTTTCTGCTGATTTATCAAAACCAGATTGAGAATTTGATACCGTGAGAAATCCAGGACTAATTTTATTCTATTTGTAACTGCATTCCAACCTGGAACCATTAATTATTGCTAGTTAAAGTTGAGTACTGAGTTGCATCGAGCCAAGGAGCAAGTCCCATTTCTTTGTATCAGCATAGAAGAACTTACTACTTCCTTTTTGAAGTAAAGTTTTTCAGATATGAATTTCCTCTTCTTGAAGTTTTATTTTGTTCCTGATAGTTGGCTTTCTAACCTGTTTGTCAGCATATACTGTAGTTCTGGTCTGAACCAACTGCCAGGAGTTGCACAAACCATGAAGTATTTATGAAATTGAGAAGCCTGAGTGCTTGAAGCAAGTCACCACCAAAATTGAAAGCAGTAAGAATATTCAGTCATTCCTTTGTCAAAATGCTGGAGCGTGAGAAAAGTGAAAAAAGTTTTAACAAAAAGAAGTCCAAAACTAATTTGCAGACAGTTCCTATGGTGTAAAATAGTTTGCCAATTTGCTATGGTCTACAAATTTATAATTAATCTGACAATATGGGGACAGTATTCAGAAGTTTATGCCATATAATGCAGAATATGGCAGTGAAAAATTAACTTTGTGCTCAATTTGGGTTCTGGTGTAATTCTCATTTCTTTCTCAAATGAGTTTTCATCTTTTATCTTTTCAACTGGATACATTTTATTTGCATTTCCTTATTCCCTCTCAAATTGGGAGAACAAAAAAAAACACCACTTGGTTACAAATTTATGCTTGTATTTTTTTTAGAACCATGGGGTAGATGGAGTAGGAAATGGTAAGTACTACACTGATAGACAAGAGGGATGTTCTGCCAAAGTTGGACCACAGAAACATTTGCAGGGGCAGAGTTGTTAGACATTTGACTAGTTTGATGTGAAATTCTTCAATGTTGACACTGGGTGCTGAAACATGGAAATATTTGATTAATTTTTGTATTATATTTGATTGGCAAATAAAGTTGGAAAAATAAAAAGATGTACTGTAATCAGAAGTGGCGAGATATTCAGCAAGAAACCGTGACAGACAAAAGCTTGAAATCAACAACCTCGCTGCTTACTTATGACTAAGCACTTTAATTTTCTATGGCTTCTTAAACTAGACATATTTAATTTTGATTTAATGAAAATGAAGTATTTTTGGCTTCTTGAATTCAGTATGTACTACCACCATACGATATAGAATCCCTACAATGTGGAAACAGGCCCTTCGGCCCAACAAGTCCACACCGACCCTTGGAGCATCCCACACACCCCTGAACACTACGGGCAATTTAGCATGGCCAATCCACCTAGCCTGCACATCTTTGGACTGTGGGAGGAAACCGGAGCACCCGGAGGAAACCCACGCAGACACTGGGAGAATGTGCAAACTCCACACAGACAGTCACCTGAGGCTGGAATCGAACCCGGGTCACTGGCGCTGTGAGGCAGCAGTGCTAACCACTGAGCCACCGTGCCATATAGGAGCAATATCAGGCTACTTGGCCTATGAGTCTGCTCTGCATTTGTTCGTGGGTGATATGTTTCTCAGCCCCATTCTCCTGTCTTCTCCCTGTGACCCCTTGATCCCCTTACTAATCGAGAACCTATCTATCTCTATCTTAAGTACACTCAATGATTTGGCCTCCACAGTGCTCTGCAGCAAGGAGTCCCCTAGATTAACCGCTCTTTTTCTGAAGAAATTCCTTCTCATCTCTGTTCTAAAGGGTCATCATTTGACCCAGAGGATGTGCCCTCATCTCTCCAACTAGCTCATTCCATTTTGAGAGGTAATCAGACCTGTCATGTCTGCGCTAGTCCTTTTGAAGAGAGAGTTTACCTTGTGCCACTTCTCGCTTTGAAATATGGTGCTAATGGCAGTCAGTCATTTTCCAATGATCCAGTTCTCGAGAGGCAGAATTAATTCAGCTGTCACCACAGGCAGTACGTTCTAGATCCTGACCAGGTTCTCCCAGGATCAAATTGCCATTTGCTAATCATCTCAAATCTATGCCTTTTGGTTTTTGACCTGTCCATCAATAGTATGATGATTATACTCATTATGATTATGAATACCTTTTTTATTGAAAGGCCTCTCAACCTTCTAAGAGAATTTTTTACATAGAAAAGTTGGTAAAGTGGGACTGCAGTTCCTTAATTACTGTAAACCTTTCCTCTGCATGCAGGGATGGTAAACTAAGAAAATTTGGTTATTAGGACGAATAAATGCTTGTTGCATTATCAACCTCTTTCCCCCCACCCCAGTTATTATATTTTTCATGGCCTATGAATGTCATGGGCAATAAATCCTGGCTTTACAGTTATAAATTGTGCATGAAACTATGTGATTTGCTATGGCAGCTCTGGTGTTAACAATAAAAACAGAAAAACGTTTAGATTTGGCTGGGTAAGAATTTCCTTCCATAATAAAAAGGAAGTTAGCAAATCCTCAGTTTTTAGAACAATGACAATCATAATAATCGTTTAGATAAGGTTTCTATTCCATATTTATTTCCTGAATTTAAATTCCATCAGCTTCTACTTTGGGACTTAAACAGTGGCCCTGAAGTATTTACCCAGCCCTTGTTACCACTGTACCATCAATCATCATACAAACGAGATGGTAGGTTCTTCAATTTTATTCATTAAATTTGATATTGTAGGTACAACTGTCCTTAAGGAACAGCCAGCTGTAACCTCAATGTATATTTTCCACTGTTCTTCTTCAGATAGCCTTTGTCCCATCTTCCTTTATCCTTTCACCTTTACTTGGTGACAGCACACTATGGAGCTGGAGGAGCACAGCAGGCCAGGGCAGCATCAGAGGAGCAGGAAAGTTGATATTGAGTCGGGACCCTTCTTTTCTGAACGGTCCTGACCAGAAATGTTAACTTTCCTGCTCCTCTGATACTGTCTGGCCTGCTGTGATCCTCCAGCTCCATACGGTGTTGTCTCTGACTCCAGCATCTGCGGTTCTTGCTATCTGAATGACCTAGCACCTTTTACTCTGCGGTCTTTTCCTCTACTAACACTTTTTTATTCCTGCTGGTTGGTGCAAAGACAGAAGTGCCAAGATTGTAGACTTTGCCACTTTTTGTCTCTGCTTTACTTTTTAATTATGTCCTGTTTTCAAGGCTACTTTCCCTTCATTGTCAGCTTTAGAGTTGATTTACAAATAAAAGGGATCAAAGTGTAATACCAAACCAAAAAGACTGAAAAAATGAAAACCTGCAGGAACAGCTTTCACATCCACTAATTCTTGCTGGACAGAGGTAGAGGTAACAGACTAAAATTCTGTCTACTTCCTTGATGCAATATTAATAACTTAGCTTGGTTAGGATAGTGCTTGTCATGCAAGTTATGACATGTACATTGTTAACTAAATCTGTTGCTAAGGGACACTGAAGGCCTTCAGTTGAGTTAAGTGATGAAAATAGTTTTAGGATTGACTAATTAACCCTAATGTAATTCACTGAATTGCGTGCTAATTCCTTTGTTTTGTTTTGTTTTTCAGTGGTGTGGATGTGGCTGCGCTCCTCTACAAGATGGGATTTAGTGAAGCAGTTGTGCAGTCCAGAATGGCAGCTGGTACCAGTACCTTTGTACTAGCATATGCTGTTCATAAGGTCTTCGCCCCAGTACGAATGAGCATTACTTTAGTTTCTGTGCCATTTATAGTAAGGTACTTTCGTAAGATTGGGCTTTTTAAGGCATCTACTTCTAAACCATGAAGAAATACTTGAATCTGAATATTGTAGGTGTAAGGACCCCTAGACAGTTTTCATTTTTTTGAAAATCCACCAATGCAGTACTTAAGTTGTTAGGCAATAGTTACCTATGAGCTTGTGCTGTTGTTAGCTGTTCAACTTTGACACTTCTGTTCAACTTCAATCTCGACACTGCAGGACATTTTAAACAAGCGCAACTATTGCCTAGCTTTCAGTAGCTGAAGTGTCAGTTGCCGGGAAGGCAAAAACCACTGGAAATGTATTTGCATGAGGCAATTGTAATCAATCTGTTCTATGACAATCTAAAACTTGATGAATACAGCCAAATTGGTGACAGAAGGAAAATGAGGAACAACAGGAAAAAAAAAAGTGCTGTTACAACTTTAAACCAGATACTTGACTAAGCTATTGTGTAATGCGGTTAAGAATACTAGGGGGTATTCTTGAGTTGACTTACACTCACTCCAGCTAATTTCACAGCAATTTAAATCTGCATTACATCATGATTGTCAGTTGAGCTTTTTTCAATTCACTTAAGTGCAAAGCTTCCCATTATATGCAACTTAGTTAAGTTGTAGTTCCCTAAGCAATGCTTGACGTATGGTGGTGGTGTAGGGGAGTGTAGAAGGTGTTGCTACGTGTATATTCATTGCTCTGGCAGAGCAACAAATTTGGACTTTAACATGGCTGGACAAGTTACCTAACAATTTTAGCTGGTTGTGTGCACACACAGGAAACCGGCAGGGAGAAGTAGTTGAGTGAACAAGCTATTTCTCCCCCAAATATGAAAATCCTTTAATGATATTTCAAATCTTGATTTAAGAAATGATGGGATCACTTCTGAAAATTCTATACAGTAACATCATGCAGATTAACTGTCTGCTGAGGTGACTTCTTTCTACAATCTTGGCACTTCTGTTGGTATTGTACTCATCAGTGATAGCAGCAACAAAACATTTGATATTAGCTCAATTATTACAGCCAGTAACAGGATTAATACAATAGAGTAAAAATATTGCAGACTAAATGTTGACAAGTGAATTGATTTTTCTCTCCACTTGATATGTACTACCTGCCAGTGTAATCTTCCAAACCCAGTGTTTTGAGAATCCAGTTTAAACTAGCAGAAATGTTAAGGAATTAAAATTGAAAACCGCAACAGTAGCACCAACCACATTCATTAACACTGAGGAAGTGAAATTACAAAATCAATAAGCAATAATTTTACATGTTACTCAATGAGGGTGAATTGGGACCAAGGGAAACTTAAATACCTTGCTGCCTTGTCTTTGATTCGTGATTATACTGAAACAAATACTTGGAATGTGTTTGACACTTTGCCTTTTTCAAATACTGTTTCATTCAACAGGACCCCAGATTGGCGTTTAATTTTCACTGCTTGTTTAAAGGGATATTTTCATTTAAAGTATCCAGGCTCCAAATTACTCGATCAGTGTGCTAGCAAAATGACAATTCTAATTACCACTTTGTTTAAATATTGATGTTTTCCCCCCTCCCCTACTTCTGTTAATGTAACCACAATAGCTGTGCTAAGCTCCTTTCTAACACGCTTCACTAGTAGACAAAAGAAAAGTTGCTTTAGAAAAAATTAGCTTTCCTGACCCAGTGCTTCTTTATTGTTTTGGTTCAGGGTTAATTCTACTTGGTTACATTTTCATTGAGCTATACTGCACCTTCAGCCTTCAAGGTGTTGGGAAATGCAGGATGGAAAACTGCAGTTTTAGTTAGCCCATTGTGTACTTGAGGTTTTAGTCATCTCCAACATGAAGACAATTCAAATTGGAAAACAGTTGTAGATAACATGCAAAATTGCATAACTTCTGCCAGGTTTAATATGAAACCACAAAAGTGATGACTAAGGACTCAAAGCTCAAATGGGTAGGTGGTAATATTCTTGAGATTTATTTGGAATTTTATTTTGGCATTGAGTGAAACTTCAGAAGTTTCCAAAGCCTGAAACTAGGAAATAAATCAAAGACCAGACTTGAATGCACTCAATTTCAACTTTTATTGCTATCTTAGTCAAATCAAGAGCCAGATTTAGAGATAAAAGGTACTGCAGATGCTGGAGAATCCGAGATAACAAGCATGGGGCTGGATGAACACAGCAGGTCAAGCAGCATCATAGGAGCAGCAAAACTTCACATTTCGGGCCTCCCGAAACGTCAAGTTTTCCTGCTCCTATGATGCTGCTTGACCTGCT
>JAHRHZ010000087.1:23604278-23628396 GCA_024137785.1 Ginglymostoma cirratum
GAACAAGATTTTGTTTTAAAAAAAAAAACTATGCATTTAAAAGTATCCAGACCCTTCAGAACTGAGCTATAGCTAACCTGTAAATAGTTTGTATGCTAAATACTAAGGGCAAATGGTCAAACAAATAAATTTAACCAGATGAGCTTTAACATTTTTTTTTCCTACTCAAGTAACTGTTTTTTAAATCTTTATTCAACTTCCACTGGTAAATTAAGTAATGTAGTGCTTTGTTTAGACTGGTTGAGACCAAACTTAATTGTTACATGCCTTTAAAATTTATTTTCAAACCATGACTATTTGAAATCTGCAAATGAATCATCCACTGTACAGTTAATGTTTATATTGAGAATGAACTAGATTGTAGAAACTTGGAAACAAGAGGCTGGTTTTAAGTTATTTAATAAAAGAATTGTTTAAAAATGGTAGTTCTTTACTTTTCTTCCTTCTGCAATCCTATTAAAGCTTTACTCACACTGCTGAAGGATTATGAATTGAACAGGTATATTTATCTTGGACATGGGTATATACACTATGTAGATCCCCAGTCTTTCCATTAAAGAAATGTATTGTGGAACTGAACTCTGAACAAAAGGGTTTGAAAGATGAACTGTTTGTCACCCAAGCAAGCCACCAGCATAAGTGATAAATCCATGCAATATTAGGAACAATAAGTCCTAGTTGAAGACATCCCATCTTGTAGTAGGCCCCCTACACAATATGTTTGAATTGATGAAGATGTCACATTTCTGATGGTGACAAAACTATCCACAGAATAAAACAAAGTCTTTTAAGATATGATGATCTGTGGGATAACAGCAGTCTTAAAACAATTTTTTCAGTTTGAGGATCAGGTGTCATGCTTGGAATATATTTTTCCTTGAATCCAGTAAGGCCATAGGACAAAACAAACAACCATGATATCATTGATTTGTCAGTCAAGCCAGGAACCATGGTACTGTTTTCCCACTTAATGTTTAGTGTTTGATATCAAGAGTGTAGAAGTTGTGTTTTAAAAATAAGATCTATCAATCATTTCTGATCTCTGGCAATGGGCTTTTATGGAATAGTGAATTCAAGTTTGAATTCTTAATCTCAGTAAGTCACTAATTCAGTAGTATTTGTCATTTTTACAGCAGATTGCTTGTTTAATTTGCATGTAGGACAAGGATGGGATGTCTACTAGCTAAAGTATTTGCTACAAGGAAGTTGGTCACAAATTGGCTCCAACAATGGAGAGAAAATGGAGATTAAAACACAATCATGCCATTTTCATGGAAGCCAAAGGAGTTGCTATGCCAATTAGGATTTGTCTACATCAGTTTAAAAAAAATTACTTATTATAAAAATGTACATTTTTAGTGTTTGCAATGCCAGAGGAGAGTGGCAATTGCAGACAAAGCATGGGATTTCTGAATGCACTGTTGCTATATCAGCACAGATGTAGTTTGCATTTGCTTTTTAATTAAGAAGCAATAACATCCTATTCCAAACAATGGAGCTAACTGTATCATTGATATGCAAACTACAGGCAAGATCAGACTTCAAATTGATCAATATTTCTCACTTGGAGATGATCTTTTGTTTAAAAGAAGAATTTGTTGTTCTGCACTTAAATGTTGCAGTGAATTTGGGGGAAGTTTGCACTTGCTCGCTATCTTGGAATTGGTTGTAAGTTCTGTTTTTGGGCATCATTCTTAACCATGTAAAAGAATGAGTTACTGGGCAGTTTAACACTTGAGACCCTCCATTTAAAACAAAAAAAAAATTGGGAGAGGAAAATGAAAGTTGCTGGTGGTTGTGGCAGAAAGGTACACTAAGACTTGCAAATTCTTTTTCTGTCAGCAATAATGTCTCAGCTCTTTACATTAAGCTACAGCTAGCACAAGTGCACTTAAAGGGGCCTTCCATCAGATTCTTGTTATTAGCATTCATTTCCCCAGCATCACTGCTGCCTGATCTCAACTCATGAATTACAAAAGTATGTCCCCATTTCAGATTATCACAATTCAGTTTGTAAGAAAGTGGTTTTGAAATACTGCAAACACCGAGGGGATCAATAATAAAAGAAAAAAGTAGCAGGAGGAAGATGTTTGATTTCAAAAAGTTAGGTTTTGTTTATTAATTGTATGACGATCAACTTCATGGATATTGTAATCCTAGCTTTAAGGAATAATTCAACTGGAAAATTGATATACACAAAATAGGTGATCCATAAACTGCATGCAAATCAAAACTCCTGTATATCTAATCATTAATCCAATCCTGGACATTTTTTTGTCACAAGATAAAGTATTTTACACATGCAGTTTAAAGATTACCTCACTCAATATCACAAGTACAATGACAGAACAGGACATCACAGAAGTTACTAAACATCAATAATGGTATTTGTACAACCTGGAGTGTAATTAATTTATACAATTTACACAGTCCAAGGAACAGACCACAATTTTAACCAGGTGCAAGGGAGTAGAATCATAGCATCTGAACCACTGCAAGCAACACAAATGCCTTTCTGATCTCTAATCAGAAGTTAGATCGTGTTACATTAAGATTTACTTTTAAATACAACAGTTTAAATTCAACTCAGTTATTAGCACAAAACTTGAAGTGGCTCTAATTCCATGTGTAAAGCAACACTGCACTTGCAGTTGTGAAATTCAGATTCACAATTTGGGTTGTGTTTTGTTTATTTTATTCACTAGTGAAAACATTATAGCATGCGTTCACTAGTGGAAACAAGTTGTGAATTCTAAACAATCAGGTTTTGACATAGTACAGAGGTAAATTAAGAAGTCACCAATTCTCTATTAGCCAGAGTCATCTGACAGGAAGCAAGATTCCAGCACTCCAGACAATATGGTGGCTGCAGACACTCAATGGTTATTGCACTGCAAAGTCTCAATACATTTTCTTCACCTTCCTGGTTTACAGATTTGGATCAGATGGTGTCACAGGTTCCTTCTTTTGGGAGGCTGATTTAACAGAGTGCTCGACTACCCAAAAATGTTCTAGCACATCTTTCAAAGGTAGCCGTTGGTTCGGGTTATGCTTCAGCAACCTAGTGATTAGATCTTTTGCACCCTCCACTACGAAGGATGGAAATTTAAGGTCAACCTGAAAAAGATACAGCACAAAATATTTTAGTATGAGAGATTATGTAGGCACAGTTAATAATACATAACTACAGCCACTTGTCTCTCTATCAAACAGTATTTCACCCAACATTTTCCTCAATACATTTTTCATTTATGAAATTCAATTCTCTATCCTCTGATACTACCCAAAGTTCTGATAAGACAAAGGTCTTAATTGTGGCTGGGCACAAAAATTGTGGGTATTTGTGCAAATCTTGAGTCTCAAAGATTAACAAGAGCCCGACACTACTCTTATGCGGCCAGATGGACCAACCTGGATACTCGCAGCAAGTCCTTTTGCTAACATTCATCCTATCTAGGATAAGGCTACAAGGGAGGGATAAACATCTTTCTCCAAGCTATCATTTTAAGCTGCAGGGGGATGTAGGGAAGGAATAAAGTGTCTGGTTCAGTCAGTGGATTAGTTAATCCCTGATTAAGCGACTCTTCTTTCTGCTTAATCAGGGAAGTAAGTATTGCTATGTTTTGAGAAGGTGATCATCTGGACCTCAAAAGGTGTGAAGTTAATCTTTTTGTTAGATTCAGATCCTACAAAGTTAAAAATTTTAAATTTGGTTTCAAGTCCTTGTATGCACACACAGATTTAGATGCAAACACATCCCTGCTGAAAGCAAACTGGACTACTTCAGGACATTTGGTTCAGCTTAAAGGATTAGCAACCTCCAATAATGGCTGCAATATTCAGGTCACTTACTTTAGAAATTCTCCGAAAGGTTTCTTGACGATCTGCTGCTTCAAATGGAGGGTGACCTACTAAAAATTCATAACAAAGAACACCTAGACTCCAAAGGTCAACTTTTTCATCGTGCATTTTCCCCTCGATCATCTCTGGTGGTAAATAGTCCAGGGTACCACACAACGTTGCTCTTCTATACAAAAACAAAAATATTTGAAGCACATGTTTCATCATGCACTATTAATCTAGTGTTTCTAGCAGTAGGCAGTTGAGACTGTTGATGTGGAGTACATTGAATATCTTTTTGGAAGTCAATAAAGTGCCACAAGGACTCAAGTTACAGATAGTGGAATGAGAGAAAAAAGAAACAGTCACAATGTGGTTACAAAATGGAGTGAGGGATTACACAGGAATAGTTAAAATGGTATTTTAAAAGTGAAATAAAATAGTGGAAGCTCCCTTGTGGGGGTATTGTCACTCTTTTCACTGATCTAGATTTTGGTATTCAGGGTAAATTTCAAAGTTTGAGGACAACTAAACACAAGAGCCTTGTAAACTGAAGCTCCAGAAAAACAACAACAAATTGGGGGAAAAAGTGAGGTGATAGAAATGCAAGACAGCATACAATAAAAAGGGTATTAGTTGGGGAGGGGGATGAAACTTTAGTTGCACAGAAAGATCAGAATTTAGGAGTTATATTTATTAAACAAAAAAAAAAAAAAAAAAAAAAAGAGGCCAAGGACACTTGAAACAAGTTTTCAAAATCATGAGGCATGTGGCCAAAGCAGATGAAGGAGAATAACCAGTTGGTTTAAAAGACACCATTTTTAAAAAGTCTCCTGGTCACTGATTCTTCCACCAACAGAAAAATGTTTCTTCTTGTCTATGCCCCTCAAATTTTACATATCAAGCATTTCTCCCAGTCACCTCTACTCCAAAGGAAACCACCACTGTCTAGTTTAAGAGGAGAGATTGGACAGACTAGTATCTCTGGTGCAATCACATCCCTCCTATACTACAGATTCCAAGACTGCACAAATACTCCAGCTGAGGACTAACCATGAATTATGCAGTTCCATCACAATCTTACTGTTCCTCAACTGTATGCTTCAGCTAATAAAGCCAAGTATCCTACAGGCCATTTTAACCACTTTATCTACTGGTCCCACTACCTTTAGGAACCAATGGACATGCACACCAAAGTCCTTATTCTTGTTGCTCCAAGTTCCTACCGATCATCATTTCTTGTCCATTTGGCCTGCCCGAGCACACACTTTAGATTGAATTCTAGTTGCCAGTGATCAGCCTATGTCCTCCTGTAATTCAAGGCTACCTTCACTATTCACCACCTCAATTTTCACATCATCTACAAACTTACTGATTAACCCTCTGACATTCAAATAGAATTATTTATATACACAAACAGAAGTGGACCTCCAACAGAAGCCCTCTGACACAGGCTTCCAACCACAAAAAAAAACCATTCTTCTACTCAGCTAATTCAATCTAATTTACCTTTGCTGTCAATCTCCCCGTCTAAGAGCCTTGAAGTCCAAGCAGACTACAAAGACATTGCTCTCATTTGCTCACCTGGTCACCTCAAAAATCCTATCAAGTTGGTCAGACATGAGCTCCCCTTAAATCCATGCTGACCATTCTGGATGAATCCTTGCCTCTCCATTGATCCCATCCTTCTTTTGAGAAGTGGTATCACATTTGCTGTCCTCCAGGCCTCTGGCACTGCTCCTGTGGTCAGAGAGAGGTATTAAAGTTGCCAGTGCCCCTCCTATTTCCTTGCCTGACTCAGCATGGGATACATTTCATCTAGCTCTGGAGATGTATCTAAATTTTAAGCCTGCCAGACCACATTAATTTCTTTAATAGTTACAGTTAGCCTTTATTATACATCACAGGAAGTTGGTTGTTTTGTAGGAGACTCACCTGTGAAGGGAAGAATGGTGACATTTTAATAGTTTGAACAAGTTGTAAAAACTGAATGATTCAGGCCTGAATGGTTTGTTCCTGATAGTCATTACCCATCTGCAGAGATATTGATGAAACAGACATGCAAGAGGCCACACTACCCAATCTCAAAAGATATTTAGCGAGACCAGTTAAAACATTTTGGACTTTACAAGCATACCCTGAAGTGCAAATAGTCCAACCACTCAAGTAAACATCATTGCTGTATTATGTGGCAAGACTTAAAATTTCTATTAGTTCACTTCAGCCAATTTCACGTGCAAGAGATTGTTATAATTTGCTAGTACGGTCTCCTTTGCCAAGTACCCTCAACTCACTTAAGTTATCCTCCACAACAGGTCTTTCATTTGAAATGACTCCTGTTACACACATTTCTCCCTAACTTATTCTTAACATTCCCAGTCAGTGACCCATGCACGAGAATAATCTGTTAAATGCTTGCTTTCCTCTCCTACTGAGACCTGCAATTAGACACCCTTTCAACCCTAACTCCCAACTGACTTTGCAGACAGAAGGTTTCATGGAGCATTCTATTGGTTTTTGCTGACGACTATTAACAGGAGATTCTTTTCCGGTCATATGGAATGCAGAGATCCAGAAACACTGAAGCAGGTCAACGTGCAGAAAGAAAAATCTATAGACTTAGATGTTTGATTAGTGTGACAGAGAAGGAAAACTTGCAAGCAGCAACTATCTCCATTCAGTGTGCACAATTATACTTTCTAAATCTATTTTATGTTTAGCAAACAAATTTAAAATACGAGCACCAAATTTGCTTGGAAACCACAAGACTAGTAGGAAAAATCTCTCCTAATATCAAAATGGTAAAAAAGGTTAACCTAAAATTGAATTCATGCAGCTAAAATGTTTTATGAAATCAGTACCTGGACGCTGGAGCATGCACAGACCATCCAAAATCTGCAATCTTCAACTCTCCATTTGCTCCTAGTAATAAATTCTCTGGCTTAATGTCTCGATGAATCACCTTCTTTGAATGACAGTATACAAGTGCATCAGCCAGCTCAGATATATACTGCAAAAAAAAAAAAAACAAAACAAAAGAAAATGGTACCAAATCATCAGGTAGTACTGTTGAAATCAAACCTAAATGACTTATTGGTTGTGCTTACAGATCCTTGTTTTTTAAATGATTAATAGCCTGTTACTCTAAAGAGCAGCTCCTTCCAAATATTCACTCAAAAAACCCCATGGTTTACATATTAGATTTAGTTCTTTAGAACTCTCTCCATTTCTTATCCTCCCATCCGTTACTTGGATGAGGTAACATTTAAAACTAAGTTAACCATTTCTTTGCTGTATTCTCTCAATTTCAGCTCAATTCTTTTCAAGCTGAACAATCACATTTTTGAAAACCAAATAGAGCCACAAGTAGCATGGTGTGCATTGATGGAATAAATAGTACCTGCTGCAAAGTGACAATTTTGTTGGCTAGGTCCTAGAAATAGGATTGGCATTTCAAAACCATACAAAGTCTTGAGGACCAAGTCCTGTAGTTTGTTGCCTGAAATTGATGGAATTTCATAGTAGATAGGACTTGTTTAACTGCAAGTCACATTCACCAGAATGGTTCACCTAGTTGCAGTGATTTAACAAAGAAAAAAAAACACACCCAGGACCATCATGCATGCAGAGTGAAATATTTCAACTGCCTTCTCCATCTTCTCCAAGCCCACTCAGTATTTACAGCATTCCAGCATCTATAGTATGTTGCTTTTATTTTAATCTAGTGATGGATTGTTTGAACAAGTTCATTTAGCTTCATCCAAGTGTGTAACCATCACACTCTTCATTGTATTTAAAATCTGTTGTTTCAAGCTATTGATCAGAAAAAGGAGGGCAGGAATAAAAAGAACTTTACAAAGCATTTCAGACTTTATGAACAAACAGTGTAATGTAATGTGATGTGATTTGTTAAAAAACTGATCATGTTACAAGAAACATGGTCAGAGACACAGGCGATACAGCAAAGAAACAGTTGTTTCAGGTCATATGTAGAAAGGCATTAAGGTATACAGAGTGTCTCATACTGGAGGAAAAATTGAACTGCATAACTGTAACCCTGGCTTGATCGATTCACATTGGACACCAACACTAGATGACCTCCCAAGAGCAAGTAATGATCTCATACCGTAGCACTTCTCCCATCATCAAACTTTCCACATCGCTGCAACTCTTTATAAAGTTCACCACGGGGAGCATACTCCAGAATCAAATAAACTCGAGATGCATCATGGAAGTAGCCAAACAGCCGTAAAATGTTAGGATGCCTGTAGAAATAAAAAGACCAATAGGGTAGGGAATGCTTAGTCATATAGCTTCTGAATATTAAAGTGGTAACTTCTATAGAAAACTTGTCACTTCATAGGAAGTCAAAATAAGCACACAGAATGGTCCCAATTTTATATAGGGACCATCTTAAACTGGAGTCTCAGTTGTGTCAAAAGGTCAACCAATTTTAAACCAAAAGCTGTGAATTGGTTTACCTTTGGAATTTTTTTTGGGGGGGGGGGGTCGTTGGGAGGGGTGGAAAATAGTGGTGGTTGGAATCAGAATTAAGAAGATTTAACATTTTCTAAATGCTGTAAATCACAAATTGAAAAGACGATATTGAAGGATGGTAGGGTTTGTAGGCCTGTGTGATAATTATCCATTTCAAAAATTGAAAAAAAAACTTTTGTCAAGTCAGACAAACAGACTATTTCCTCCCAACTGCAGACACTGAAACAAGAAATAGACCATAACAGAAATTGCTGGAGAAATTCAGCAAGTCTAGCAGCATCTGTGGAGGGAAAGCAGAGTTAACATTTCAGGTCTGTGGTCCTTCTGAATGCAGTGGCATTTCAACACTGATTGAAAGTTTGACCTGTTTCTAACCAGTATTGACCATATAATGGAGATGTTGCCACCCAAGTTTAACAAACTTATTAATAAAGTCAGAAAGCCATGCAGAAGTATGAACTTGGAATTTTAAAAAAGTTTTAGAATAGGGAAGCGTACAACACATTAAAAATGTATTAATACTTTAGAGCCAAACCTGGTCAAAAAAAGGACCAGGAAGAAAGCAACAAGGTTTTTTTTTTTTTTTTTTTTTTTTTTTTTTTTTGAGTTGAACAATTTTTTTAGCTCACTTGAAGCACAAGTAGCTTCTTAAACAAAGACAGCTTGATGAACCATCTAAAAGAATGTTTTCAAATAGTTCAAACGTTAAATTGTTTAAACAACTGCATTATATAGCACCTTTCAAACAGCCAATAAAAATTCAAGTGAAATTTACCCACTGACCAAAAAAGGTCAATTACTCAAAAGGAAAACAATTTTTAAAAAACTTGTATGTAGTCAATGTAGTTGTCAAGGACTGAAAGCCCAAGTAACACATTTAGCAGCTTCCATCTACCACCATCATTCTATTGCCCACTAGAGGGTACATTTCTGGCTTTCACTTTGACAATATGAAAAAGTGGTTGATTTTAAGTGTAAACAGAAACATTGAACAGTGCCATCAAGTGGTTGGTACTGATAATGAAAGCATAAAAAAAAAAGAGTTCTCAAACTAATGCACCAACTTTACAGAAGGGGAAGCTGACAGCAAAGATTATCATAGTTATGATGACTTGAGGAAGGGTCACCAGACCTGAAATGTTACCTGATTTTTTCCTTCAGATGCTGCCAGACCAGCTGAGCTTTTCCAGCAACTTTTTTGTTCCTGATTTACAGCATCTGCAGTTCTTCTGGTTTTTAATCCTAGTTATGATGTTTATCTCTGGTTTTGTCTCACTTGCTGGGTTATTGTCGATCTATAGATGCCCTTCTAGAATGTGGCAGCAAGCTAGCTTCTTCACTTGCCACAGTCCATTTGGTTTAGACTAACAATACCATCAGGAAAGGAATTTCAAGATTATGATCCAGCTACAGTGAAGGAACAGCAATACATTTCAAGACAGGATGGAGAGGCTTGAAGAGGAGCATGCAGGTTGTGTTCCTACATACTGCTGACTTTGTTCCTTTAGATGATACTGGTTAGAGACTTGCCTGAGGAATTTCTGCAGGGGTGTCCTGGAGCAGAAATGACCAGCTAACAACCACAACCATCTTCTGTTGATTATAGGTATGCTCCTCTAGCTTATTTAGCCTTCTAGCTTTAAAAAGAAAAGCTTTGTGCAATGCTAAAGTTAACATATTTGTACTGTTGCAAATTATGAACTTCCAATTAATATTTTGGAAATTGAACAGAAGACAAAAAAGCCACCCAAGGGAGAGTTGACATTTTGCAAGTTATAGCCACCACGTTTCAAGATGGAATGGAGAAATAGTGCAGTCACTGGCCTTTCTTGAAACTATTTCAGAAAAAAAAAATTTCAAATTGAATGTGTCATTTAAAAAGACACTAGCTATCTCAAATTTAGGGTATGAAATAACTTCCTTGTCATTGCTTTATTGTCTGCTTTTCAAAAACTCCAAACTTTTAAAGACAGAAATTTAAACCCGAAGCAATCGAACTAGCTGCGAATCAGCTCCCAAAGCAATAACAGCAGTGCTAGTTAAAGGGAATATAATTGCTGTCAAATTCCATCTCTGGGCCAATATATCCAATTTCAGAAAGATCTTAAGGTCAAGGGAAAAGGTGCTAATTATATTACTAATTTTCCATATTAACAGCTATATGCTACTAATCAGATCTGACCCAATCTTAAGGAATGGTCATTTGACAGTCCATACTATATAAAGCAGACAACTTTATTTGCAGGCACATTTCTCCTAACAATGATGAACTAATACCTTTGGACCACCACACAAAGAAATCATTAGAATGCCCACTAATTTTCCTTACACCCCATTCTGTCCCCTCCACAAAAATAGTAACATACCGGAGATGAGATTGGATTTCAACTTCTCTTCTGAGTTGGTGTTCCACACCAGCTTTCTCAAGTTGAGATTTAAAAAGCACTTTCAATGCCAAGATAAATCTGGACTGTCGCTCACGGGCCAAGTACACATTGCCAAATTTACCCTTCCCAAGTGGGCGGCCAATTTCAAAGTCATCCAAACACCACTGCTTTCTAGAAAAAAAATACATTGGAGCATTATGCTTAATATTTTTATATTTTCAGAAACAAAAGAGGGCCAAGAAATATTGTATTTGTTTCCTAAACATAATTCAACTGGCAAAGCAATTAATAACTAAAAGTCCTGAATAACTTAAATCATTGATCAAAACAATGTACATCCAACTATATTTTCACACTTCAGCTCTTTAGAAAACATTTACTGGTTAGTCGAATTTGATCTACAAGTTGTTAGATTTCTTAGGATATTAGGAAAAAGTCATTAAAGAAAAGGGCCACTATTCATTTCTCCTAATAACCTATAGACATTACATTCATAATAGCTTGATTATCAGACTACTTGTAACAATCTTAACTTGGATAAATGATTACTTAGTCCAACATTTTAAGGGTAACCACAGCCTGCAAAATTAGCAAGTATGGAGGCCCTAAATATTTAAAGATATGCCCTACGTGAACGGACTACACAAACACTTTCCTCTACACTGGAAGGAACTGGCTTTAGTGGGAAGACAATTCAAGGAAGTGATAAGTGACCAGATCTGTCAATTTATGATTGACACTGGAAAGAGGCACCCAGGATGGTGGAATTAAAAGTGGTGATGAATATTGGTAAAGGAATGAATGGAAATGTTTTTCCAGAATAGTGAATTTGAAGAGAAAAAGTGTTGAAATAAAAAAAAGTTAAACTCACTTCTTTTTCTTCTCGCTTGCACTACGACAATCAGTTGATGCACTCTCAGTAGTCTTTCCTATTTAATAACAAGATGAATTGACAAAGCTGTCAGAGGTAATCCAGAGCAAGAAATTGCCATTTGTGGTTTAAAAAAACAACAGACTCCAGGTCCCTTTCCTAGCAATAGTTGTCATTGCGTGTAAACCAGAAGATACCCTAATTCTCTTGCACTGGAAATTATAGGTAGCGGTAACTATTGTTACTTGCTGCAAGAATCTTATGGATAAGCATGCTATTCAATGATCACTTCTGGGACTCATATGCCCAAGTCTTGTTTGTAGTGACAGAAGTCCTCTCCCCCAATATAACAAAAGACCAAAGCCCCAGCTCTTCCCTCCCTACTCAAATTACAAATTCAAAATTAGAGCTAGTGAGATTTAAAACTAGTTTTAATGTACAGAGGGTGATGCATTGTTGAGTCTGCCTTCATATCAAAAAGCTAACATTTTGGGATGAGACTTTATGGATACTTAACTTTGTTTTCCTACATTGAGGTGGTGAGGAGATGGTCTGGTGGTAATGTTGCTATACTATTAATCCAGAAACTCAGTTAATATTCTGGGCCATGCAGATTAATGAAATTTTAATTCATTTCAAAAATTCTGGACTTAAGATCCCACTGATGACCATGAAGCATTATCAGTTGTTAGAAAAACCCACTGGGGTCATCAACACCCTTTAATCACCACCTGTGACTCCAGACTCTCAGTAATGTAATTGACTCAACTGTCCTCTGAAATGGGCTAGCAAGCCACTCAGTTGTAGCAATTTACTACAAAATCTCAAAAACCGCTGGACAGACATCAACCTAGACAAAAAACACAGCACTGTAAATCTTGTAAAGTCCTCTTCAGTGACAGCTTTGTGGGGGGGTTTGGTGGTGGTGGTGGTGGTTTGGGGCTAGTGGCAAAATTGGGAGAGCTGTCTCCCAGATTAGTCAAGCAACAGCCTGACCTGGTCTGTCAGATGTAACATTCCATGAGTGAGGGGCAGCACGGTGGCTCACAGCGCCAGGGACCCAGGTTCGATTCCAGCTTAGGGTGACTGTGGGGAGTTTGCACATTTCCCCACCCCCCCCTCCCCAAAATCTGTGTGGGTTTCCTCCCACAGTCCAAAGATGCACAGGTTAGGTGGACTGGCTACGCTAAATTGTCCATAGTGCCCAAGGATGTTTATGTTAGGTGGGTTAGACATGGGAAAAATCAGGGGAGTGGGTCTGGGTGGGATGCTGTTGGGAGGGGCAGTGTGGACTTGTTGGGCCGAAATGGCCTGTTTCCACACTGTTGAATCATTCAATGACTACGTCCCAGATACCACCATCTCTGAAACATGTCTTGTCCCACCGGCAGGACTGACCCAGCAGCGATGGCAGTACAATGCTATACATAGTTGGGAGTTGCCCTGGGAAATCCTCACTGACTCTGGACACAATGAAGTCTCATGGCTTCTCAAGGAAACCATCTGCTGGTTAGCATGTACCACCCTCTCTCAGCCAACAAGTCAGTACTCCGTGTCGAGCACCACTTGGGAGGAAGCACTGAAGCTGTAAAATGTACTCTTGCTAGTGCACATGGAAATTCCCCACCCAAACAGCTCAGCAGCAACACTACTGACCTAGGCCAGGATCTACAGGACATAGCAACTAGCTTCTGTGACAGGGGAGGAGGGAACTAACAAGACAGGATAAAAACACATTTGACCGTATCCTTACCAATCTACAGGTAGATCTTGGACTACAACAGCATTAGTAAGAGTGATCACCTTGTGAGTCCGCATCCCACCTTCCATTGGAGAATAGAGTGGCACTATCACCATCCTAAAGGAGTCAGATTTCAAACAGATCTGACAACTTAAGACTGGGCATCCATGAAGGGTTGTGGGCCATCAACAGCAGGATTATACTCAACACAATCTACAGTCTCATTGCTTGGCATATACCCCACTCTGACTATCTGATCCCCTTGCTGGATGGTAGAGGTTAGGAATACTGCACCAAGTAACTCATCTCCTGACACTCCAAAGCCTGCTCACAATCTACAAAAGGCACAAGTCAAGAGTACAATGGAATACTCAACTTGCTTGGATGCCCAAGTCTTTTTTTTGTACAGCAGAGAGCGGCAGGAGCTGGGCAGAAGCGAGATCAGAGCAGAGAGGCTGTTGGGAAGGTAAATGTTTGCCATTTAAGCACTTACCTCGAAATCAGTGGTCCTTTTTAAGTAGGTGTGTTCTAAGCCCCAGGTCCTACACAGTAGGGCCTCCCTCCCACCCTCCTCCTCTAACCTAATTAAGAGCCCACAGACTTGCAGCAGGAAGAGCGGGAACGTCAATCAGGGGCCTACAGGAAAGGTGAGTCACTACTTTAAGAAAAAAAAAAATTACCTCGACCGGCAGAGCCCTCCATCTCTGTTCCAGCAGCAGGAAGAGCGGGAGCTCTAACCAAGAAGGACACTCGTGTGTTGTTAAGGTAAAGCTTTTCAAATTATATTTCTTGTGTAACGTGTGATTGATTAGAAGTTTAATTGGTTAATTGAATAAGACTGTAGCAGAGAAGTACTAGGAATTATTTAATACATAAATTGTAAAAGTTAATTAAATAAGTAGTTATGGCTGGACAGGTGATGTGCTGTAGCTGTATGATGTGGGAGGTGACTGATCCTACTGTGAATGGCAGCGACCACATCTGCAGCAAGTGTTGGTTGCTGGAAGAACTCCGGATCAGAATTAATGATCTGGAATCCGAGCTTCAAACTCTGCAGCACATTCGGGAGGGGGAGAGTTACCTGGACACTTTCAGGAGGCAATCGCACCTGGTAGATTAAGAAATTCAAATTCAATAAGTGTTCAGGGACAACAGGGTATGACTAAGTGAGGCAGGTAGGGGGATTTTGAGTGCAGGAGCCACAGCCCTTGACCTTGTCCAACAGGTATGAGACTCTTGCTCCCTGTACGGATGAGGGAAAGGGCTGTGGACAGGATGAGCCAGCTGACCACGGCACCATGGTGCAGAAGGCCATTCAAGAGGGGGGAGCAAAAAGACAAGTAGTTGTTATAGGAGATTCTAAAATTAAGGGGACAGATAGTATCCTATGCAGGCCGGATCAGGAGTCCCACATGGTGTGTTGCCTGCCCGGTGCCAGGGTGCAGGACATCTCCGACCGGCTTGAAAAGATATTGGAGTGGGAGGGGGAAGGATCCAGTTGTGGTCCACGTGGGGACTAACGACATAGGCAAAGCTAGGTTAGAGGACCTGTTCAGGGATTATCAAGCACTAGGAAGGAAATTGAAGTACAGGTCCCCAAGGGGCACAATCTCCGGATTACTGCCCGAGCCACGTGCCAATTGGCACAGGGATAAGAACGTTAGGGAAGTAAAGACGTGGCTAAGGGATTGGTGTGGGAAAGAGGGATTCCATTTCATGGGGCATTGACATCAGTTTTGGAACCGGTGGGGATCTGCACCGTTGGGACGGTCTCCACCTGAACCGATCTGGAACCAGTGTTCTAGTGAAAATAAATAAATAAGGTGGTCAGTAGGACTTTAAACTTCTGAGTCGGGGTGGGGAGGGAAAGCAACAGGGTGTAAGGAGTTAAATGGAAAGATAAGCAGCAGGATAGCATATGAGTTTAAGCTCAAGGCAGACTAGGAATGCAGCAAGGAAGGATAACTTGGGACATTTTATGATTTCCAATAATGATAAGAAAGTTAGCATTAAGGCACTTTACCTAAATGCTCGTAGTATTCGTAACAAAGTAGATGAATTAATGGCACAAATCATCTTGAACGATTATGATGTGGTAGGCATCACAGATGTGGTTACAGGGGTTCAGGACTAGCAGTTAAACATCCAAGGATTTACAACTTATTGAAAAGACAGGGAGGTGGGGTTGCCTTGTTAGTTAAGAATGAAATCAACTCAATAGCACTGAATGACATAGGGTCAGATGATGTGGAGTCTGTGTGGGTGGAGTTGAGGAACCACAAAGGCAAAAAAAACCATAATGGGAGTTATGTACAGACCTCCTAACAGTGGTCAGGACCAGGGGTACAAGATGCACCGGGAAGTAGATAGGGCATGTCAGAAAGGCAAGGTCACGGTGATCATGGGGGACTTCAATATGCAGGTGGACTGGGTGAATAATATTGCCAGTGGATCCAAAGAAAGGGAATTCATGGAATGCCTACAGGATGGCTTTTTGGAACAGCTTGTGATGGAGCCCACAAGGGAGCAGGCTATTCTGGACTTTGTGCTATGAGCCAGACTTTATAAAAGACCTGAAAGTAAGGGAACACTTAGGAGGCTGCGATCATAATATGGTAGAGTTCAGTCTGCGGTTTGAAAGAGAGAAGGCAAAATTGGAAGTGATGGTGTTACAGTTAAATAAAGGTAATTACAGGGGCATGACGAAAAGGGACTGGAAGCAGAGCCTAGCGAGGAAGACAGTAGAGCAACAATGACAGGAGTTTCTGGGTGCAATCGAGGACACAATACAGAGGTTCATCCCAAAGAAAAGAAAGATTATCCGGGGGAGGGTTAGACAGCCATGGCTGACAAAGGAAGTCAGGAAATGTATCAAAGAAAAAGAGACAGCCTATATAGTGGCCAAGAACACTGGGAAATCAGACGATTGGGAAGGGTACTAGAACAAAGAGGATAACAGAGAAATAAGGAAGGAGGGGATCAAATACGAAGGTAGGCTAGCCAGTAATATTAGAAATGATAGTAAAAGTTTCTTTCAATACATAAGAAACAAACAAGAGGCAAAAGTAGACATTGGGCCGCTCCAAACTGACGCTGGAAGGCTAGTGAAGGGAAATAAGGAAATAGCTGAAGAACTTAATAAGTATTTTGCATCAGTCTTCACAGTGGAAGACAAGTAATATCCCAACAATTAAGGAGAGTCAGGGGGCAGAGTTGAGTATGGTAGGCAGTACAAAAGAGAAAGTGCTAGAAAAGCTAAAAGGTCTAAAAATTGATAAATCTCCTGGCCCCGATGGGCTACATCCTAGAGTTCTGAGGGAGGTGGCTGAGGAAATAGAGGCGTTGGTTGTGATCTTTCAAAAGTCACTGGAGTCAGGGGAAGTCCCAGAAGATTAAAAAAACCGCTGTTGTAATCCCCTTGTTTAAGAAAGGATCAAGGCAAGAGATGGAAAATTATAGGCCGATTAGCCTAACCTCGGTTGTTGGTAAAATTCTAGAATCTATTGTTAAGGATGAGATTTCTAAATTCTTGGAAGTGCAGGGTCGGATTAGAACAAGTCAGCATGGATTTAGTAAGGGGAGGTCGTGTCTGACCAACCTGTTAGAATTCTTTGAGGTGGTAACAAGTAGGTTAGACCAGGGAAACCCTGTGGATGTTATCTATCTAGACTTCCAAAAGGCCTTTGATAAGGTGCCTCACGGGAGGCTGCTGAGTAAGGTGAGGGCCCATGGTGTTTGAGGCGAGTTACTGGCATGGATTGAGGATTGGCTGTCTGACAGAAGGCAGGGAGTTGGGATAAAAGGCTCTTTTTCAGAATGGCAACTGGTGACAAGTGGTGTCCTGCAGGGTTCAGTGTTGGGGCCACAGCTGTTCACTTTATATATTAATGATCTGGATGAAGGGACTGGGGGCATTCTGGCAAAGTTTGCTAATGATACAAAGTTGGGTGGACAGGCAGGTAGTACAGAGGAGGTGGGGAGGCTGCAGAACGATTAAGACAGTTTAGGAGAGTGGTCCAGGAAATGGCTAATGAAATTCAACGCGAGCAAATGCAAGGTCTTGCACCTTGGAAAAAAAGGAATACAAGCATGGGCTATTTTCTGAACGGTGAGAAAATTTATAAAGCCGAAGTACAAAGGGATCTGGGAGTGCTAGTACAGGATTCTCTAAAGGTTAACTTGCAGGTTGAGTCTGCGATTAAGAAAGCGAATGGAACGTTGTCATTTATCTCAAGAGGGTTGGAACATAAAAGCAGTGATGTGCTTTTGAGACTTTATAAAGCTCTACTTAGGCCTCATTTCGAATACTGTGTCCAATTTTGGGCCCCACACCTCAGGAAGGACATACTGGCACTGGAGCGTGTCCAGCAGAAATTCACATGGATGATCCCTGGAATGGTAGGCCTAACATATGATGAACAGCTGAGGATCCTGGGATTGTATTCATTAGAGTTTAGAAGGTTGAGAGGAGATCTAATAGAAACTTACAAGATAATGCATGGCTTAGAAAGGGTGGACGCTGGGAAGTTGTTTCCGTTAGGTGGGGATACTAGGACCCGTGGGCACAGCCTTAGAATTAGAGGGGGTCGATTTAGAACAGAGATGAGGAGACATTTCTTCAGCCAGAGAGTGGTGGGCCTGTGGAATTCATTGCCACGGAGCGCAGTGGAGGGTGGGACGTTGAATGTCTTCAAGGCAGAGATTGATAAATTCTTGATCTCGCAAGGAATCAAGGGCTACGGGGAGAGTGCAGGTAAGTGGAGTCGAAATGCCCAGCCATGGTTAAATGGCAGAGTGGCCTCGATGGGCTGAGTGGCCTTACTTCCACTCCTATGTCTTATGGAGTTATGAGTGCAGCTCCAACAGCACTCAAGAAGCTGGGCACCAATCAGAACAAAAGCAGCGCACGATTGACATCACATCCACTCCCCAAAACACAGTAACGGGGTGAACTGTCCACAAAATGCATTGCAGAAGTTCCCAGTGATCCTTAGACGTACCTTCCAAACCCACAATCACATCCATCCAGAAGGACAACAGCAGATACGTGGGAAACATCATTTGCAAGTTCCTCTCCAGGACACTCACTATCCTGACTTGGAAATATGCTCCTTCACTGTCACTGGATCAAAATCCTGGAATTCCCTCCCTAATGGTATTGTAGGTCAACCTACACAGACCACAGGAATACAAGGCGGCAGTTCACCAACACCTACAAGGGCAACTAAGGATGGGCAGTAAATGCTGGCCAGCACTCAAGAGACAACTGCTAGTGGTATTTTATCGCTGGTCTGTTAACAGAGACACTCCAGTAATGATTCAGAGCCCAGTTTCAAATCCCACAACAGATGGTGGAATTTGAATTCACTAGAAGTCTGGATTTAATCTAATTATGACCATGAATCCATTGCCAATTGTCACCAATGCCCTTTAGGTCCAGAAACTAGTATCCTTACTTGGTACTTGGTAAAATCTACATGATACCAGATTTACTGCAAGGCATTGATTGACTCAATTGCCCTCTGAGCATTTGGGGATGGGCAATAACACTTCTAAAGTTTTCAAACGAAATTAAGTCAGACCATGAAATAGCAACTTTGGTAGAGTTGGGTGCAGGAGGGTGAAGCAAGACAGATTCAAGGACACGAAATTCCAGAAGTCAGTTAAAAAAGTTTCAGCTGCTAGTGAATGACGACAAAGTTATCCTCAGACATTTCTAATGAAATCTAATGTAAGCTTAGCAGGACAGAGTTCATTGGGTTAACATATTTAGACTATTATAGACTTGGGAACAAGAAACTTTATGATTTAGTATCCAAATACGAGTTAGTATATTGATTGGACATCTGTATCTTGGATTTTAGGAGATAACACTACAATTGCAATATTTCCCTGCTGCACCCAAAGAACAAGCTGCTAGACTGGAGTCACCAAATCTACATCTTCAGAGTGGTCACATGACTGAGTTTGCTGGGGCAACTAAAACAAAAATCTGGAATTAAGAATCTACTGATCACCATGAAATCATTGTCAATTGTCAGAAAAACAACCTGTCTGGTTCAGTAATTTCCTTCAGGGAAGGAAATCTGCCATCGTCACCTGGTCTGGCCTACATGTAGACTCTAGAGCCACAGCACTCTGACTCAATTGCCCTCTGAAGTGGCCTAACAAGCCTTTCAGTTGTAGCAATTGCTACAAAGCCTCAAAGAAATGTGACCAGATGGAACACCTGACAATTTAGGCACCAGAAAAGACGGTGGCAGAAACAGCCCTGTCGATCCTACAAATTCTTCCTCGCTAACATCTGGGGGAATAGTACCAAAATTGGGAGAGCTGTCTCAAACTACTCAAGCAACGCTCAGCATTTCTGAAGGGTCCAGACACAAAACGTCAGCTTTCTTGCTCGGCCTGCTGTGTTCATCCAGCTCTACACCTAGTTATCTCAGATTCTCTAGCATCGGCAGTTCCTACACAAGCAATGGTCTGACAGTCATACTCCGAATCATATCTTACAGACAATGTCCCAGGCACCATCACCATCCCTAGATGGGTCTGATCTCACCAGCAAGACAGACCCAGAGGTGGCGACACAGTGGTATGTAGTCAGGAGGGAGTTGCTCTAGGAGTCCTCAACATGAACTCTGGACCCCCATGAACTCATGGCTGCAGGTTAAACATGGGCTAACCAGCACATACTGGCTTTCCTCAGCTAATGAATTGGTACTCTGTTGAGCACATGGGGAGGAAGCACAGGACAGCAAGAGCACAAAATGTACCCTGGGTGGGGCATTTCAATGTCCACCACGAACTGTGGCTCAGCAGCTATACTACAGATCGAGCTGGTCAGGTCCTAAAGGACATAGCTGCTAGACTGGCTCTGCGGCAGGTGGAGAGAGAACCAACAAGAGGGAATCTGCCAGCTGCAGTTTTGCATCTGTCCATGACAGTAATCGGTAAGAGTGACCACTGCACAGTCCTTTTGGAGAGAAGGACCATCCCCACATTGATAAGAACCTCCATCGAGTTGCATGGCACTAGTTACTCAACTAAATGGGGCAGGTGACCTTGCAGATCTAGCAACTCAAGACTGGGCATCCATGAGGTGCTGTGGGCCATCAACTGCAGATCTGTATTCCAGCACAATCTGTAACTTCATGGCATGCCATAGTCCCCCACCTCAGCCATTATCAAGCCAGAGGATCAACCCTGGTTCAGGTGGAGAGAGTGCAGGAAGACATGCCCGGTGCAGCAGCAGGCATACTTGAAGTTGAAGTATCAATCTGGTAAAGCCACCAAACAGGACTACTTTTATGCCAAACAACACAAGCACCAAGTGACAGAGCCAAGCAATCAGATCTGAGCTGCGCAGTCCTGCCACATCCAGTTTTGAATAGTGGTGGACAAATTAACTACCTCATCGGAGGCAGCTCCACAAATACACCCATCCTCAATGATAGAAGAGCCCAACATGGTGCAAAAGAGAAGGCTGAAGCTTCTGCAATCTTCAGCCAGAATCGGTGGGTGGATGATCCATCTCAGCCTCCTCTGGTGCTCCCCAGCATTACAGATATCAGTCAATAATCAGCCAAGTTGGATTTGTGCTGCTGTGCGCACAGGACATACCTGGTCAGATTTTCTAGCATGTCAGACAGGTGCCAGTTTTTTAGCTTTAGTGGAAAATCTTGGCTAGGGGCCATTTTTGGGACACAATACAAGATTTAAATTCTTAGTCATTACTTATAAGTGAGTTTTAAAAAAACCATAGTATACACATTGAGAATTAAAATGGTTGGGTAATTTGCCCAATGTCTCAAGTCGCTGAACCTACAATTTTGCTTCAGTGATATTTACCAGTCAGCTTTGTTTTGAACCTGCGTAGTCCACAGAACATTGCTGAGGAAGGCATTAAATCAAATAGTGGATCAACCAAGATCTCAGCAGTTATGGTTAACTTCAAAACCAACAAATATTGTAGAACACTAAAACATACAACAAATTTAGTATTGTGTAAAATTGTACATACCATCACTTGACACCTCAGCAGGTTGTCCATTGGTTTGACTTTTAGGAAGTTCAGAAGTTTGTTGACCTTTTTGACAAATCTGTTTCATTTGAGAAGGCACTTGCAATGTCTGCTTCACTTGATTTGTTACTGCCTGTTTCACTTGATTTGTTAACACTGGACGCTTGATTGGAACTGAATTGGCAGACAGAACCCGTGTTTGAAGCGGTACACTTTGCTGGCCCGAGTTAGAAGTGGACACCATATGTTGTGCTGACAAACTTCCCGTAGGTGGTCGATTCTGAGAATTGTGTTTTGAGTCTACAACACGTTTTGGACCATCCGAGGCTGGCATCTTTTAAAGAAAAGGAAAAGAGTCGCTTTTCGTACAAAGACAGCCAAACAATTGTTATAATTTTCTTGTCACTAACATACTCCATCTCAGTGAGTGTATAGTTTCAGAATGCCATATAAAAATAATCCACAGATCATTCATATGTCTGTTTTCACCCCAGTCATTGAAATACATCATAACTACAAATTAGCTTTCTTGATTTTATTGCATGTTTCAGTCTGTTGGAAATAGCTAATCTGCATACTAATATCGGCATTTGGACTTTGTTACTAGTGCATCCTAATGTTTGGGGCAGGGTGGGAGGGAAGATGCACAGGATAATCACGTATTACTAACACCAAGTACAATCATGGACAGGTGGGAGTCAGTCTAACCCCTCAGCCAGGTGGGGTTTCAGATACCAAGCCATATCACCTCAGTAGTGCCCTCTATTAGAAGAGCATCCATATTATATCTTTTTGAAGATGCAAAGTTAGTGCAAGCCAGTACTCAGCAAAGCATTAAATTATTAAACTCAATTTCCTTAAATGTTGCAAATTATACAAGACAAAAAAAATGCTGGCTTGTAGTAGTGAATGTCACATTTGCAACTGCGAGTTGAGTACTCTGACCTAGTGGCTTTCTTGGAGACCACTTGCCATTGATAACTTCTAGATATAACTTCTCATGAGAAAATATGGTGTATGAACACCCTCACTTGTTTTTGTCCAAGGGAGGAGACTCATCCGGACAATCCTTTCTCAATATGCATAATTTTGTATCTTTAGTATCATCCTGGTAACATCACCTGAATCTTCAGTGGCTCTATTTTCATATAATGCTGACTAGAAATGCTAAATACTCCAAACATCAACCAAGGTTTAATGATTATCATAACTTCTCAACCCCTCAGTTTCTTCTAAAAAAGGTAAAACTTGGTGCTTGCTTTACTTTTACATCCTTGCAAAAATTTGTCAAATGTTAGTGACTGGTATGTGTACTTCAGTCTTGTTGTTTCAATATACTTTTTAAGGTAAGTTCCCTGTTCTTACTACCAGCATTATTTTGCTTATCTGCAGTGAATGTCTGCAAGTTAGCACCTGGCCGTAATTTTTTGCATTCCAACTATCCTCCCGGGGTTGGCACCAACCAAAAATGTCAAAGTTGCAGTTTGGATTCCAAAGTCTGAAGCACCAAATATAAGTTATGAACAGTAATGCCCTAGCACTGATCCTTGTGGAACACCACTGAACAGCTATGTTATTTCTACTCTGCTTTGCTTCTTTAAGCCAGATCACAATCTATTTGGCTACTGGTCATGAAATTTCACACTAACTATTCAGCCTATAAGTGGGACATCCTAAATTCAAAGGCACTTTTGAAAATGCAGATAAGTTGCATCCACTGCATTCCTGGTCTACTCTGTGCTACCTCTTTAGAAAAAGGAAAACCCATTAAACATAGTCACAAAATCTGCTTTTTTGAAACCAGAGAGAAGTTTAATAAGTCAACATTCAACATTCTATTATCTCCATTTATAAGGGTTCCATTATTTTTTCCTAGCAGTGGTTTTAAACTAACTGGTCTGCAATTCTCAGGCATGTTCTGTCTCCTTAATAAGGAAGGAGGGGGGATTAGCCAGCCTCCAGTCGTTTGGTATTATAATAATGAGTTACTAAAATATTGGAATAATTCTTCTGGTATCTCTTCCCATATTTTATAATACACAGGTGTATTTACCTACAGTTTGTTCAATAAACCCTTTATTTTTACGCGCACTTACCTTCCCACCTAATATCATAACCATTTGTTTCAACTCTCCGGCAAATACCAAACAGTAAATCTGAGTACAGATTAAAAGACAATGCCAAAGCTTTTCATCCTGCACTCGTCGGAACAAATTTTCAAGAATTCTGGTTTAAGAGGAACGTCACAATGGTTCATAACCATGGATAACTGGCAGACATATTGAACTTTTATTTGCAAAAATTTTTAGAAAAAGTGTACATACAACAAAAGAATGAAAGTCTTGGGTATTGCAATCCAGTGACTGTCTGAAAGATCCATGAATTGTCACTAGTCTCAAGGGAGAGACCAGAATGTCACAATTGATGGGTATCAAGGAAGCTTCCAGAAGAGGACTTCAAGAAATGCACTGAAAATTTAACTGTAAACCCCTATTAATTCTCAGACTGTGAACATGAGGGGAGAAGACAGAAATTTGGATAAAGACAAATGTTTGTGTATTCTTGAAAGTGGAAAACACCAGGGATTACAAAGATAGTAAGAACTGCAGATGCTGGAGAATCTGAGATAAGGTGTAGAGCTGGATGAACACAGCAGGCCAAGCAGCATCAGAGGAGCAGGAAGGCTGATGTTTCGGGCCTCGACCCTTCTGCAGACAATGCTCCTGCTCCTCTGCTACTTGGCCTGCTGTGTTCATCCA
>JAHRHZ010000087.1:23628796-23710606 GCA_024137785.1 Ginglymostoma cirratum
GGATGAACACAGCAGGCCAAGTAGCAGAGGAGCAGGAGCATTGTCTGTAGAAGGGTCTAGGGTCTAGGCCCGAAACATCAGCCTTCCTGCTCCTCTGATGCTGCTTGGCCTGCTGTGTTCATCCAGCTCGACACCTTGTTATACCAGGGATTACAAGCCAGTTTCAAATTTGGTTTGTGGGTGCTATTGGACAAAAAGGTGCATTGCAAGGGTCACAAGTGAGAAAACACAGTCATCCTGGATTTACTTGCGAAATAAAAAGGGAGTGTCTCTTTTTGGAAACCAGAAGCAAGCATAACTGAAGTCAGAAACTGGACAAAAGCCTTTTCAGCTAACTTAAATCCAAATCTCAATCAACTGCTTATTTACCAAATGTTTTTATTATCACCCATATTAACTGCCACAACTTCACAAAAATCAGACACCAATGCATGTCTTTTATAAATTCTCTTTTCTGGACTCGCTCCAAATTTCTAATCTATGTGCATGCGTTACATTTTTATGGAGTGGGGGTGTGCTGTGAAAGTGAATAAAAAGGGGAGTCAGTTCACTCCTCCTCAACCAGGAGCTCAATAATCCGGGGTATCATGTCTGGATCACAAGAAATCTGGAAACCTCACCAAGTGACTGATAAAAACCGAAGTCCACATTTACATGTGAATCAATCCACTCTTATGAGAAGAGGACTCATTTTTAGATCAATTGCCTTACAGAATGCAATTTTTCAGAAACATTCAGGTTTTGTAGTATTGAGCAATTTCTAATCAGGTGCTGGATCCACTGCGTTATGTCATTTATACAAGTGATTTGGGTGCGAATATAGGAGCCATGGTAAGTTTGCAGGTGACACCAAAATTGGTGGTGTAGTGGACAGTGAAGGTTGCCTCAGGATACAACAGAACCTTGTAAAGATGGGCTAAGGAGTGGCAGATGGAGTTTAATCAATATAAGTGCAAGGTCCTACATTTTGGTAGAGCAAATCAGGGCAGGACTTACACATTTAATGGCAAGATCCTGGGGTTGTTATCAAAAAACCCTTAGAGAGCAGGTTTATGGTTCCTGGAAGATGAAATCACAGGTAGACAGGCTAGCAAAGATGAAATTTGGTATGCTTGTCTTCAAGAGGTCAGTGCATTGAGTATAGGAGTTGGGACATGTTGTGGCTGTACAGGACAATGATGTGGCCACTTTTGAAATACTGTACTCAACTCTGATCTCCTTGCTATAGGACAGATGTTGGTAAACTTGAAAGGCATCAGAAAAGACTTACAAGGATGTTGCCAGGGTTGGAGGGTTTGAGTTACAATGAAAGGCTGACTAGGCTGGGGCTATTTTCCCCTGGTGTGTCAGAGGCCAAGGTGTAACCTAATAGAGGTTTAAAATGTCACGAGGGGTATGGATAGGGTCTTTTCCCCAGGGTAAGGGAGTCCAAAACTAGAGGGCATAGGTCAAGGCAAAAAGGGGAAAGATTTAAAGAGGGACAACTTTTTCCAGAGGGTGGTCATGTATGGAACAAACTGCCAGAGGAAGTGGTGGAGGCTGGTACAATTGCAACATTTACAAAGATATCTGGATGCATATGTGAACAGGAAGGATTGAAGTTTATAGGCCACATGCTGGCAAAATGGGACTAGATTTATTTAGGATATTTGTTCAGCATGGACAAGTTGGACCAAAGATCTGTTTCCCTGCTGTACATCAATGACTCTGACTATTAAGTTATTCAATAGTTCATCTCCATCATAACCAATAATTAATATTTCAATTGGCAGCAAAAATACCTTTCCAGCATGTCCTCCTTGGCTCGCAACCTTTTTTTCCATTTGTAATCTAAGATCCTGCAAGTAGAAGTTAAGAAGTTATTATACTGTATTAGGCTTTTTGTAATATTCTATCTGGAGGACAGGTGGATGAAGGCACAAATTTCCACTGCAGAACTTAAGTGGCTTTGATAGCTTTTCAAATAAAAGTCACAAAATTACAATTTCCTCGATTCCAAGTAGAAGCAGCTCTAGATAGCAGCACCAAACACATACAGTTTCCTAGAGAATTAGTTTCTAGGTCAAAACCCACTGTGTATCTGTCCCATTGAAATAGCAAAAAACAAAATCCTGTGTGCTGGAATGCACCCACACAAGAACAGAGTTAAAATTTAAGAAATCTATTTATGCACATATTAGCAGTTAATAAAATCACCATTTTTCTCTAAATTTTCTCACTCCTCACATCCATGAAGAGGGTTGCCCATCCATAGAATTGCACTTGGTGGGTACAGATGGCACAAATTAGAAAACATTAGAAATACAAATGGTTCAGGAATGTATAGTGATGCCTTCTGCATTTTATTACAAGGGCTTGAATAAAAAGCAAAAACAACTACTGCTGAAAAAAATCCCACAAAACAGGACCACCTCACACAAGTTAAAGTCTCAACAGCAGCCACATTTCATCATGCTGAAAAGCATCCTCCTACCCCCACCAGTCCAGCCGGTCTGTGCTGTAGCAGACTTTTATTTTGGCGATTAGGCAGCATCAGCACCACTAAAGACAAAAGTCTGCGCAGTCACTGAATGCTAAGAGTTAACTCTGCTTTTTCTCCACAGACGCTGTCAGACCTGCAGAGTTTTTCCAGCAGTTTCCGATTTTGTTCCCATTCATTTCTCACGCCAATCTCCACACAAGATTAAAAAGAGCCAAAGTGCAGTTTATCACTCCATTTTGTAACTGATTGAAGTTATCATGCAGAGTCACAATAATAATACGGGATGAACGCCAAGACTCAAAGAAACGAATTTCCCACGTAATTAAATTAATCCAGCCTAAGGAAAAAAAAGGGAGATTACGTCCCACAATGTACCAGCAACATAAACTTCAGCTCAGAGAGCAAAGCAAGTGAAATTTTCTCGGCACCCATAAATACCTCCAATGTGCTCCTGCTATTTCTAACAGAGTAGCCAGTATTTATCACTGGCCGAGTTAATATTAAGCCATTAAGAACTTGAAAGTCTACTAAGTTATTTAACCAAATCCAAATACACCACGATCGATAGCCACCAAATCGGATGCTACATAGAAAGATCCCAGTGAAGGAGTTATGTGGTGACTCGACATTTGGGGAAGACAGCTGACCCCCTCCACTTTGCCATCCTCAGTTTGACCCTGAGGCACAAGTTAGAGTCTGATTGAAGGGGAAGGAGGAATTCTGCCCCGCTGCCCTCTCCCTCAGATTCAGGGGAGATTGGAGCAAAACTGCAGAAGCCTACACCAGGGCCCCAAAGACAAGGGAAAGGGTAGCCAGATCACGGTTAAGAACACAGACCATAGCGGGGCGGGAGGCCTTTTCCAGCCCCAGCACTGAAGAGGCGACAAACCAAAGCCCCTCCCCAGGCCGCCGCCACCAGCCCTTACAATCGACCTACCTACCTACCTACCACTCTCTGCCTATCGCACCGCCCGTTTCACTGAGCTCCTTCTACCGTTTAAATTCAAATCCACCGCACTTTAAACCCATTTAACAGAGCCCGCGCTCCAATTGGACGGCGCCTGCCCGTCGCTCGCTCGCTATTGGCGGTTCTTCAACGGACGGTCCCAGGCCGACGGTTTACGTCATCGCGCGCAAGCTTACTGTCACGTGACGTGCCGGCGTTCCCTTTTTCCCAGGCTGGAAATTGGCACATGCGCAGAGGTAGAGGTGTCAGGAATTTGAATTAGATGTTACGCAAGGAGGTCGTCTCGGCCTTTTCGTTTGTAGTTTTCTCTAAAGCTGATGTTTACTTAGTTCTGTCGTGTGTTCTTTTCCGTCATATTTTAAATATTTATCTTTATCAGTTACATATTTTAAGCTATTATGGATTTTGCTTCAACTACAGTTTCTGGTAGGCGAGCCTCCTTTCCTGCATGAAAACAGAATATCTTAAACTACCCCTTTCTTTTTTCTGAATGTCTATCCTTTATTCACTACTCAGTCAAAACGTTGGTTTTTCTAATTTTTAGCTAGGCTTTTATGAGTTTTAACATTAAATTTGAAAGGAAGAACGAGGAAGATATTAATTTAGCCCCGGTGGGATATAAATTATTTTACTGTATTTCATTCTGATACAGGGTCATGAACCTGAAGCCTTTACTCTGCAGGTCTGTACAAATGACTGCTGAGTATTTACAGTTTATTTTTGGCTGTGCATTATGCCTAACGCAAAGTTCTTAATTCTGTATCATAATCACGGTATCCTAGAATCTGGATGTAAAGAACTGATATATAACAGCTTTGCTTTAATTTTGTTTCTCTCCTGCAGTGGAATGTGATGTTCTTCTCCTTATCTATTCAAATCATTGCCATTTATAATTGTTACCGGGTATACGCTCCCAGTGTGAAACAAAGAAACCTGATTATTAGTTATGTGCCTGATCTGTTAAATAGAACAATAAACTGGCAGAGATATTGCACGTGACTTTATTTTGTTATCTTTGCATTCACGAAGGATTTTACGGGCTTTCACGAGAAAGTGTGACAATTTATAAAAGTAGTTAAAAACTGAAGCCTGTCTGTATTCATCTCATACTTTGCATGATTTGTCAGATTTATGATCTTTCCTTGCAAGGGAGTTTGGGTCATGTAGGGTCTGATATGTTGCTGAGTACAGGTTGGTATAATGCCTGACACCAGTGGGTTTTGTCAGTGCTTTAGCTGCAATTCAGTGTACCCGAGTGTGTGATTGGAACCTGATCTGCGAATATCAGCATCAGAGAATGCGTCTCCCTTTGACTATGGGTTAGTTTAGCTTCCCATCGTCTACTGAAACTGCAGCAGGAGGATTGCAGAAACCCAAAGGAAATGGCATTTACATTGCTTGCACTTCTTTTGAGGGGCTTCTATGGCTGTCCCACCAAAGTTACTGGTTTAAAAAATCTCCTAAGAGCTTGTCTTTCTATGTTTTTGCTTCAATACAATCTCATATATCCCAAATTAGATCATGAAGGGAAGGTTCTTGGTGGATCCTGGGGCACGTATGTTATCCTCTGTGTCACAGGAACGTACAAATAAGGGCAAGAGTGGGCCTGTCTACATGACCATAGCTGATTCTCAATCTCAACGCCTACTACTGTCCTCTCCCCACACGCCTTGTGCATTTAATCTTGAGAAATCTATGTCTTCCTAAAACATATTCAGTGACTTGGGCTCCACAATCTTCTTTGGTAGAGAATTCTGTACATTCGCTATCCTCTGAGTGAAGAAATTTCTGACCATCTCAGTTCGATATGGTTTGCCCTATATGCTGGAACTATGAACCCCTTGGACATGACCCTCCAACCTCCCCTCATCCCCCACCAATCTCTTTTCTCACCCCCAGCCAGGGAAACCTCATCTCTGCATCCAGTCTGTCCAGCCCTGTCGGAATGTTATACATTTCAATGAGATCCTCTCTCATTCTTCCAAGCTCCAGTGTGTGCAGGTCTAATCAGCTCAGTCTGTCCTCAAAAGACAAAGATGCCATTCCAGGAATCAGTCTGGTGAACCTTTGCTGCACTCCCTCTATGGCAAGTATATTTTTTTAAGTAAAGAGACCAAAGCTGCAAAGCAGATGGTAAGTGTGGTCTGAACCAACCCATCCATTGCTTATGAGACCTTTTAAAACACCAGCAATTAATCTGAGGTGCATGTACTCACTACCATCAAAAACATTTGATAATGTGGGTGACATCAATATAGAATATGAAAGGTTTCTAAGTTTTGTTGTTTCATGATGTTTCAATAATTTGTCTTGCAAAGTGACATCTTTACAGAGCCTGCAGAGAATGAAGGGCCGCAGGTGTAACAAGGTAATGGAAGAAACCCTCTGCTGTTAACTAGAAAAATACGTGCACCTGTCACACAAGAGACTGTCTTAGCTGAACATATATCCTCATCATGTCTATACTTAATACTCATGTCCATATTCTTACCTTTCAACACAATGCATAAAACTATCATTTATTTAACATTTTATTTTAAATCTTTCATGGAATGTGGGCATTGCCCATCTTTTATTGCCCATGCCTAATTAAGAAGGTGGTGGTGAGCTGTCTTCTTGAACCACTGCGGTTCATGTGCTGTAAGTAGACCCTTAACAGTACTAGGGAGGGAGTTCCAGGATTTTGAACCAGCGACACTGAAAGAATGACAATATATTTCCAAGTCAGGATGGTGTGCGGCTTGGAGAGAAACTCGGAGGTATTGATGCTCCCATATAACTACTGTCCCTGTCCTTCTAAATGCAAGTGGTCATGGGTTTGGAAGGTGTAGTCTAAGGAGCCTTGGTGAATTTCTGCAGTGCATCTTGGAGGTCGCACATTCTGCTACTACTGAGTGTCATCGGTGGAGATAGTGGATGTGGTACCAAATCAAATTTATCCAGGATGGTATCAAGCTTCTTGAATGTCGATGGAATTGCCCTTATCCAGGCAACTGGGAACTGTTCCATCACACTCCTGACCTGTATCTTTTCAAAGGTATCAGGAGGTAAGACAGTCCCCGCAGGACTCTTAGTGTGTTAATTTGGCTAGCCCAGTTAGGTTTCTGGTCAGTGGTAACCCCCAGGATATTGATAGTGGGAAATTCATGTTAAAACCCATTTCCAAACTTAGACACGTACACTCAGCACATTCAGCAACTAGGGTGCAACTGTATTTTTAAATCTTCAAAAAATCCACCCCTACTACTTCCTACCACTGTGTTTGATCTGTGTTGTGTTTGACGACATGATGTGATGTATGTTTTGATCCTGATCTGGTGCTTCATTGAGGTGCTCCCTCAGTGACAAGATTCTCTAAGGTGGCTTACTTCTGTGTGTTAATTATTGAGTTTCCTGAGATTGAGTTGACCCAAATCTCTCAACAGTTGAGAGCTATTTGGTACAATGTATAAGCAAAGTTAAACATTGGAGCCTGTTTTTTCTCAGTTAGCCACATAGAGAGAAAAAGGATAGTAAGTGTAATGCAGCAGACTTCACAGTAAATATACCGTAGAAGTTTTGATACAGACCAGGGTATCATGATACAGAAATTTAGTATGGAAGTACGTATTCAGAATTTTCTGGGAAAGTAAGCATAATTTTTGAACAATTAGTCCATGTAAGATTCCAATGTATGGAAGATAGTGGAAAGAAAATTCAAGTTGTTGTAACAGCTTGGGCCAGGAAGCATTTTGATCTTTGACTGTTTGAAAGCTTGGAGAAGCATTTTCCAGCTGCTGAGCTCCATAATAAGGCATTAGCAAAAATGAAGAAATGTTCTGTTTATTATGTTAGCTAAAGGGTTTTGAGCTTAATAAACAAATATGTCATGTATGAGGGACATGTAAGTTTTACAATACAATGATGGAGTAATTGTAGACTAATCAGGTTGGCTAAAGTGAGCCTTCACCCTTCTCTAGAATAAACTAATCAATAGCACAAGGCCATATCCAAAAATGTCTTACATGCCTGGTCAGATCAGTTGAGATAACAAGGTGTAGAGCTGGATGAACACAGCAGGCCGAGCAGCATCATAGGAGCAGGAAAGCTGACGTTTCGGGCCTAGACCTTTCTTCAGAAAGAAGACCCTTTCTGACCCAACCTGATTAGAAAGAAGACCCTTTCTGAAGAAGGGTCGAGGCCTGAAACAACAGCTTTCCTGCTCCAATGATGCTGCTCGGCCTGCTGTGTTCATCCAGCTCTACACCTTGTTATCTCAGATTCTCCAGCATCTGCAGTTCCTACTATCTCTGGTCAGATCAATTGTTGGAGCATAAGACCCCTAATCTCAGGGTCATGGTGTTGAGAACCATATTGACCACCATGGTTTTTGTTTAAACTGGAGCTCTTGTGGTGCAGTGGTAGCATCCTTACCTTTGCTTCAGAAGGCCTGTGTTCAAGTCCATCAGCTTCAGAGGTATGCCATAATATGTTTGAACTGATTGACTAAAAATGTCCATAATAAGTGTCTGCTGTCCCTCGATGCACAACCAAATGCGCAAAAGGTAGACTATAGTCAACAAGAACGGGAAACAGCACCGCAATCAACCAGAGAGCTGGGACCCAATGTTTGTGAGAACAGTACGTGAGTTTGGCTTTGCTAAGTACTTTTTTATTGTTCTACATGTAATTCTACTTAATAAACTTGCTAATGCTTGTTTCAAATTCTTCATGCAGAGTGGGAACTAATGGTCCCAAACCTTAGCTCAAACTTACAGTCTGATAATTAAGAAAGCAAATAGTTTGGTGATGAAAAACAAATAGAAGCCTTCTGTAAATATGAAGACACTGCACTATCTCCATAATTCACTGTCACAGCAGGACCACACCATCTTTTCTTAAACATTGTCCAAAACCATTCTCCCACCTCTGCCTAATTAGGTGTCATCTCTCAAATCTATGACAAAATGTACTTGTAGAATTCCAAGTTACAGGACGATCTAGGTGTTTGAATGCATGAGTCTTTAAAGGTTAATATGCAGGTACAGCAAGTAATTAAGAAGGCTATTGGAATGCTATCCTTTATTAAAAGAAGAATGAAACATAAAAGTAAAGATGTCATGCTTCAGTTGTACAAAACACTGGTGAGACCACATCTGGAGCGCTGTGTACATTATTGGTCTCTTTATTTAAAACCATAGAAAATAGAAGAAGGACTAGGCCATTTGACCCTTCAAGCCTGTTTTGCCACTTAATACGATAATGGCTGATCATCCAGCTCAATAACTTGTTCCTGCTTTCTCCTTTTGGCCATAAGAACTATACATAACTCTTTCTTGAAAACCTTTTACACATTCTCTTCTTGTTAGCCCTCCTCGTCAACCTCATTGGCTTTGAACTTCCCCACATTCCCGTCCAGCCCGTCCATCTCCTTTATCTCCCCTCTTTACCTCACCAGGCCAGTGGAAATTCATTGGAAGCAATTCAGAGAAGGTATAAGTCAACACCCCAATTGCAGGTACGAGGACAAGTTGGATAGACTGGGCTCAAATCCACGGGAGTAGTGAAGAGTGAGGGATGATTTAATTGAAGTGGATTGAAGATCCTGAATAGTCTTGACAAGGAGGACATAGAAAGAATGTTTTGTCTTGTAGCAGAGTCCAGAATTAGGAAGCACTGTTTAAAAATTTGGGGTTGCCCTATTAAGAAGGAGGGTTGAGTAACTTTGGAACATTTTGCCTGAGAAATCAGAGGCAGATTCATTGAGTATTTTTAAGGTGGATGTAGGTAGATTCTTCTGAGACAATGGTATCACAAATTATCAAGGGTAGATGGAAATGTGGAATTCAAAACACAAATAGGTCAACCATTGAAAGACTCCTAATTTTCCGCTCCTAATTTAAATGTACCTGTATGCATCACATTCCCTTACTAAATGGAAGTATACTGAAGTAGGCCATAAAAGATTATAAACAAGTCTTCCCTATCATTTTTATTGCGTGGACTTAAAACAAATCTGAGCTAAAATGAACTGTTTTCTTAGGGGTGAGTAGTTATAGATAAGAAAGGCTGAACAATATAAAAGGAGATCTTCGTATTATCCAAACTTATGAGTGCAATAATAATATTGAATGTACGTTTTTCTGGTATTGTTTTTTCTGCTTTCACAACTAAAATTTATTTAAGCAATGATTGCAGTTTCGATTTCTGATTCGTTTCTGCAACACTTGGTTTGTTTTGCCTGGCAACTGTGATTTATATAGGCCACTTAGCATTTTCCTTTACCAAGATGGGGTTGTCGTGTCCTGCGAGATGACCCTGACACAGGCTGACTCGCCTTTAGCAAGCTGGCCGCCTGGTGATTCAGCCGATCAGGTGACTGTCTCTCATTGCAGTCTTGGTGGTTGCTTCGGATCAAAAAACCCGAGTGAGAAACGAAACTGACGGGGCAGTGATGTGGGTGTTGAACGGATGCATCTTATATAGCGAGAGGGAGAGGGCCATCGTGCAGTCGATCGAGGAGCAGAGCCCTCGAAACAAACACCGTCGGGGCAGGATAGACTGAAATCGATGCAATTGTTTTGCTGAAGTGACATTTGTTTTGTTTTCTCTCTGTTCAAATGGACCCAGTTCGCTTCATTGTTGCCGCCATCGCTTAGTAGCGTTCTCCGGGCGTGAAGCTTAAACAGGGAAGAAAGCAGGAAGAAAGGCAGGTAAAGAGCCGCTGGTGTACAGTGGACAAGGAGGTTGGGGGTGACAACCCACCTTATTTTGGTTATTATAGCTAGAGTACCATGAGGAGGGGTAACCATCTGGAAGGGGGTTAGCGATCGGAGTGGGTGCAATTCCCTCCCCCCGCCCCGAGCAGCAGTGACAAGCCAGCCTGGTTCGGCCCTAAATTATTCAGCTGTTCAGTGCAACTCAGCCCGACTAAGTGGAGTCTTCACAGGCGATCCGGAAGTGTAATTGTGTTTGCCGAGAAGTCATTGATACGACATGTCGCCGGGCAGATGTGTATAACCTCCACCCTTTCTCTCCACTCCCCCACACATAACTTCCCCAAAAGTGCCCGTCTTGTGTTATCAGGTGAAGGCGTGCTAGACCTGGTATAGGAGATGTCGCTGTCCGCCCGTATCTCTCAATCTGTTGTCGGCATTGGGGGGGGGGGGGGGGGGAGGTTGGGATGTGGGGGGAAGATGGAGATCGGTGACCCATTTCCCAAGCGCCGACCTGTTTTCTGCCGTCTCCTGTGTTGAACCCATTTCAAGATGTTGACTGATTGCGTAAGTGACAACAAGGTGCTGTAACTTAACCCAGCGTCCACAGCTAACGGGTACAGCCACAGGGCGAAATTCCTCTTTTCGCTAATTCATCCCTTTTTTAAAGCAAAATCACTATGGAGATAAACTGAAATGTTAGTTTTGTAACCACCAGAACTTTTTTTTCAAAAAAGAGAAAACATTCTCACACTTTGATGTAATCTATCCTCTCCCACCCTCACAATTCATGTTCCAGTCCATGGGTTTTTGGCCCTTTGGGGAATTTCACAGTAAACTGCACAAGTTTAGTCAACTGGAAATACTTTTTTTTTCGGAAAAAAACTCATTTACAAGCTATAATAAGCAGGTTAAGCTCTACTGAGAGCGACGGGGAAGTACGTGTGCTGATCAGTTCCTGTTGTGGAAAGTTGACTGACGTTTAAAGTAACCCTTTAATAACATGCCCTATGCAAATATATTTCAGCTGTTGGACATTGTCAGTATTATTGAAATTTGCTTTCGTGTTGTATCAGTGTTGGAAACGAAGAATAGCTCAAAGTTTTGCTGTTGCTGCAAAATGGCAGGAGGCTGATCGTAAAGTTATAATGTTCCATGATTGTATACTTTTTTTATGGTGTGTGTGTGTGTGTGGTAAAGCAGTTTATCTTTTGCGGTTGGGTGAGGACTGTTGCTGTGTGCATTTAATCCAAATGTTCAGCAACTGTTGTTTATTCAGGGAGACGATTAAACCTTACTGTTTCTGCCTGTGCAGAGGAAGTGACAATGGCTGCCACTGCATCTGGCTGATGGCATGACATTTCTAGTCAATTTTGTTTTTTTCCTCCCTCTGCCTCATTACTGATATTGCTTTGTCTTATTGACTACTTTGCAGTCAAAGCCAGAATTTGGCGGCTCCATCGTGTGGTGACCCATAGCCACTAAATCGCGGCGTATGTCAATCGGCTGTTGTGACACGTCTATTTTTCTTTTGCTTTTTCTCTCCTTTGTAAATAGGAAACTTGCTAACGTTTATTTACCTTCCTGAAACCTCAGATAAAGGTTGAATGTTCTGTCATTCTTTTTCAAAACATGTTCTGTCATTCTTTTTCAAAACTAAAGCTTTTGCAGGGCGTCCAGTTGCCTGTGAGGACTGTATATGTCATATGAAAGAATAGTTTGACAGTGCAGTGATATAAAGGATTTCAGCATATGGGTTGAGTATAGGACAAGACAGTACCTCCAAAGAGTTTACATGTATCACAAGATAAGCTCCGCCCAGGACATCTTCCATATCGTGATGGGCGGAGCTTATCTTTTAATATATGCAAACTCTTTGGAGGTACTGTCTTCTCCGATGCCCAATTCCATGCGCTGAAATCGTTTATATTATTGCACCGTCAAATTACTTTTACACCTGTTATTCTAAGTTGTAAGGCCAGTTCTAGGGCCAAGTCCATGTGGCTAACAGTACTTACTCATAAATCAAGCCTGTAATTCTGACAAGATGCAAAAGTAGAAATTGCTGGAGAAACTCAGCAGGTCTGGCAGCATCTCTGTGGTGAGAAAGCAGGGTTAACAATTCAGATCCAGTGACATTCCTTCTGAATTGGCAGGAAGGTTGAAACCTTACTGTAACGTAAAAAGATTACTTATTTCAGTAACACAACTACTTTCCCTGACATCGTTTGACAAAACTGAAAATCTTTCAGGCGAGCCAACATTCAACAGAAACATGGATGTCAGAGAGCTTCCTCTGCAAAGGGCATTCAGGGGATCAAAGATTCACAACTGTGCCAGTTTAGCAATGAACTGCAGCAGACCTCTACCCCAACCAAGTCGTCAGCCATTTATAAAGCCAGAGACTTGTGGAAGTGTGGAGGGGAGGTGGGGTTGTGTTAAATCTATTTGGTAAACCAATTTTACTTATTTAAAACAATTGTACAAATGATTTGATAACAAAACAAGAGCTTGGTGGATATGTTGAATAAGACTTTTTGTACCTGAAAGGGTTAACTGACTTTGAGATAAATTCCACCCCTCAGAATACAAGGGACCTTTACTGAAAGGAACTAACCAGTGTTTGTGCCTATTGTTCTAAATTGCAAGGCCAGTTCTAGTGCTGTGTCCTTCTAGCTATCAGTAATGTTACTCTTAAGTCAAACCTGATGGTTTCTTGTCAGACAATTATGCCATTCAAATGTAATGTAACTAGCTATTAAGTATTCTGTAATGAATCTATTCTGTTTACCAAGATTGAGCCCATCTTCTGCTGATGAATTAGAATGGATATTCTTCCCAACTTGCTATCAATAACTTAGCCTAATGCCAAAGCTAAGGATTGGTGGCAGTGAATCTACCCAAGGCATCTCGGATAGATCCAGTAGAGATGAGCACAATATACAGTATACTGATCAAGGAGTGAATTTCATTGTATATACCAATGGGAGGCATTTTTTACCCTTGCCAACAGAGTTTGAAATATAGTCTGTGCTCCGGATGGGAAGTACTGAACTGAATAGCTATTTTTTGTCGGTTTCTTATGCAGTTCCTGATGCTGATCCAGAGCAGTTGTGTACCCACACTTCCCTCTATGCTGAAGGTGATGCATAGCCTCTTTCCTGCTAAAAATTGCAAAGCAGCGTAAAGATGAAGAGTGGTGTAAAAATGGAACCGATTTCGAGCAATCTACACTGAAAAATAAATTCAATCGTTTAGCGCCCAGCTCAGTGCCTAACAAGACTTGTTGTTTTAATTAACATCACAAGTATAACTGTAAAAAGAATCAACTGGCCTGCAATTTCCCAGATACGTGGGGTAATCTTATCAGAATTGAAAAACTTACATTAAAGACTAGATGTAATATTTACTTTTTCTGATAGTTTTCAGCAATCAGCATAATCGTTCATAAGTAGTTTCAGACATGAGAATATGTCACTATATCCTGACTTTTAAGGAGACAAAATTCCTATTTGGAGCTAGATTAACTTGTAACGGTCATTTATAGAATAAGTTAGAGACGGTGTCCTAGATTGTCAATAATGTGTTTAAACTTTATCATCCATTGTTTACAACAGTTGATTTCAAATTTTCAAATACCTGCTAAAACTGCATTTTATAGTACAATATTATTGGAGTGTGGACCCAAGTATTTTTGGCAAAATGCACATCACTGCAATTAAGAACTCATTCAAAATTTTACTCTAAGATCAAGGCAAAATGGAATAGAATAAATATGATAAATGCTTATGTCTTGTGAAGGTTACTTTTCACAGCAAAATTGAAAAGCTTCCACCTTATGTCAAAGTATCTCCAAATCCTTTATTCACTGAATTTGTGAGATTTTAAGAAAATATTGTAATCGAAGTTTCTAACTCACAGCAAAACTCTTAATTGGAAAATAACAAAGATTAGAAATAAAATGGATAGATAATTTTAAATCTGTTAAATGTACTATGATGGAGTGGTGTTTATTAAACTCTTAGGCTGAGCTTTGGAGTGCAGATATTAAAATAAGCATAAACAAAATTTTATTGCAGGTCTCTCTACTTGCTAACTGTGAGAGTGGGAAGATTTTAAAATGTTTTGTCTTGTTCTGCGTGTTTAGCTATTCACATCCAGGGTGGATTTATACGTGGATGCCCAGCAAATCAAGTATTAACTATGGAGAGAGGAATGATTTAAGGCTCAGATATTACTTAAAATTATCAAGACAATTAGAGGTATTAAATACGACCACAGGAGTCCTGGGCTACCAAGAAATCAGTAAGTTTTCCTGTGTTCACTAACACTGAGAACGTTATGTGGTTAGGTAGTGATGGTCTTTCACGTTTAAATGGCCTCGCAACACTTGAATAAAACTTGCGCATGAGAATTAGCTGCAAGTGTGATGTATCGGACAGCTGCCAACACCGATGGTACTGCAGTCTGAGAAGAATTGGTATCTTTAGGAGAAGAAAAGTAGGGCTGGGGCAAATAAATTGCAATGGCAGTAAAAGTATTTAGTATTCTCATCAAGCTAAAGAATAAAAAATGATGCAAAACAAATTTAAAACAAAATCAGAAATTGCTAGAAAAACTCAGCATGTCAGGCAGAATCTGTGAAGAGAAAGCAGAGTTAACATTTTGGGTCTAATTACCCTTCAGAACACCTTCTAACTCTGCTTTCTCTCCACAGATTCTGCCTGACGTGCTGAGTTTTTCCAGCATCTGCAGTTCTTTTGTTTTTCATAACAAGTTTAACTTTCCTTTTTCCCATTAAAGCAGATTGACCTTTTTGCAGTTTGCCTGGTTAAATAAAGTGTCCAAGCCACATCCTAGCAATGTCTCCCATCTGTCCAGCATTATTTTTCTGGCATTGAAATTTCATTGCAAATATAAGTCAAGTATGATGCGTTTGCCTGCTGTTCCTTTAATAATAATTGTACATATACAACATTTTTGGAATTTGGATTTTTCTTAAAATAGAGGCAAATGGATTTTAGTTTGTTTCATGAAGGTAACCGTTTTGCAGTTGTTGACGTACCAAGCTGGTAAGTTTAGTTGCAGACGTTTTGTCGCCATACTAGGTAACATCATCAGTGCGCCTCCAGTGAAGCATCAGTGTTCTGTCCTGCTTGCTATTTATGTGTCTTCGTTTGTTGAGACGGGTGGCACCACTTCCGGATTTGTTTCTTACTGGTTGGTATATGGGGTCCAGCTCTGTGTTTGTTAATGGAGTTCCAGTTTGAGTGCCAGGCTTCCAAGAATTCTCGGTCATGTCTTTGCTTGTCCAAGGATGGCTATGTTGTCCCAGTCGAATTGGTGTCCCTCTTTGTCCATTTGTATTGAAATGAGTGGTGGTGTTCATGAATCCTGATGGCTAGTTTCCTTCTGGTTTGGCCTATGTAATGTTTTTGGCAGTCTTTGCATGGTATCTTGTAAATAACATTGGTTCTGTTAGTTGTGGTTGTCTGATCCTTTATTCTCGCTAGTAGCTGTTGCAGTTAGCTGTCGGCTTGTGGGTTACCATGATTCCTAGGGGGCGGAGTAATCTGGTGGTCATTTCAGATATGTCCTTAATGTGTGGTTGGATGACTAGTGTCTCTGGACATGTTGTATCTTTCTGTTGTGTAGGTATTGGTAGACTGCAATTTTTGGGTAACCGTTGTTTCTAAAAACGCTGTATAGGTGTTCTTCCTTGGCTTTGCATAGCTTTGAGGTGCTGCAGTGTTTTGTGGCTCACTTGAACATAAGGCTAACCATGAGCTCCAGACCGGTGTACAAATGAAGTCCACTCATGTGGATCAGGTACTCCACTACAATAGCAATCCATAAACCCATAAACAGCTGCATCAAAACACTGTTTAAGTGAGCCACAACACACTGCAGCACCCCGGAGCTGCACAACGCCAAGGAAGAACACCTGTACAGTGTATTTAGAAACAACGTTTGCCCGAATAGCATAGTCTGCCAATACCTACACAACAGACCACAACAGCAAGACACAGCACATCCAGAGACACTAGTCACCCTTCCATACATTAAGGATAAACCTGAAATGACTGCCAGGTTACTCCACCCCCTAGGAATCATGGTAACCCACAAACCGACTGCTATTGACAACAATAAAGAATCTGACAACCACAACTAACAGAACCAATGTTATTTACAAGATACCGTGCAAAGACTGCCAACAGCATTACATAGGGCAAACCAGAAGGAAGTTAGCCATCAAGGTTCACAAACGCCAACTAGCTACCAAGAGACATGACCAACTATCACTCATTTCAATACACGTGGAGAAAGAGGGGCACCAATTCGACTGGGACAATATAGCCATCCTAGGACTAGTCAATCAAAGACACGCATGAGAATTCCTGGAGGCCTGGCACTCACCCGGAACTCCATTAACAAACATGTAGAGCTGGACCCCATATACCAACCACTAAGAAACAAATCCAAGTGATGGACCCACCCCAGCAAACTGAGAGACATAAATAGCAAGCAGATCGACACTTCACTGGAGATGCACTGATGATATTACCTAGTATGGTGATGAAATGTCTGCAAACAAACTTACCTGCTCGGCGAGCAAGTCAACAACTGCATCAACGACCTGAGCTACAAATCTCCTCAAAACCTTGAGGTAACGGTTTTATTTTAAAGAGGTGAGAAAGCCACAGCAACCTAAATATGTCATTTCTAAGAGAACCTGTGATTCAGTCATGTGCCTAGCATACCTGTGGTGTCAGTTGTTATGTATACTTCTGAGTTTATGATAGACAAGGAAAACAGGCCACAGACTACTAGTTTAGTTTTTGACTTAGTTCAGAAGAATCAACAATTCAGTTCAGGAAACCAGCTTCCTCCGAGCAGAAAGAGGGCAAGAGGCAATTTCTTTTTTTACACAGTGGTTCATGTGTGGAATGAACTACCAGAGAAAGTGGTGTATGCAGGTACAGTTATAATTTGAATGAGTTCATGAATAGGAAAGGTTTGAGACATATGGGCCAAGCGCAGCCAGGTGGGACTGGTTTAGTTTACAAATATGATCGGTGTGGTCTGGTTGGACCGAAGGCTCTGTTTCTATGTTGTAAGACTCTATAAGAATCAGAAAGCTAGTCACTCTAGCAAAAATGACTTAGTTTGTGAAGTCTCCAAGCTGTGACAAGTTTTCAAGTTGTCAGAACTGAGAAGAGATTTAGGCCATCAGGACTGGAAAGAAGTCATAAAACCGTCATAGCAGCTCGAGGAAAATTGGAAAGAGTCAGTTAAGTAAAGGAAAGAATTGAGATACTTGTGATATTTCTCTGGGATTTGAGAATGTGTAGAGGATATTGCTGAGAAACAAGTCAAAGCTTTGTTTTACTTTTTAGGTTTAAAATTCTCCGAATTCGCTCATACTTATACACAATAGCTATTTTTCTTTTAAATTTTGTGTAATAAATTTTGGTAAGAAAATTTGCAGTCTCATTTGAATATATTCATAGAATTGTAGAATTTCTACAGTATGGAAAGAGGTGTTCAGCCCATCAAGTCTGCACTAACCTTCTGAAAAGCATCCTCCCCAGACCCAGCACCAACCATATCCCAGTAACCCCCTGTTTACACTGGCTGATTCCCCTAATCTGCACATCCCTGAACACTATGGGCAATTTAGCATGGCCAATCCACCTAATGTGCACATCTTTAGGCTGGAGGAGGAAACCGGAGCACTTGGCGGAAACATGGGGAGAATGTCTGTGTGGAGTCACACAGTCACTCAAGCCTGGAATCAAACCAAGATCCTTGGCACTGTGAAGGCAGCAATGCCAACTACTGAGCCACCGTGCTGTCCCTTAGTGCCTACCCACCAGAGTGAGTAACTATAAAATCTGAACGTATGTTCTATCAAGCCAGATTTCACTCTGGAATCTGACATATCTAGTCAGACTTGTGGGGTGGCAGTGCTGTAGTGGTAATGTTGCTGGACTAACAAGCCAGAACCTCAGCGCAGTGTTCTGCAAACGTGGGTTCAAATCTCACCATGGTAGAAAGTAATATTTGAATTCAGTAGAAAAAAAAAGTTGGCCTGATGTCACTTTAAATAAAATCTAGTTTGCTTCTGTTCTTCAGAGAAGAAAATCTGCACCCTTACCAGGTCTGGCATCCACATGATTGTAGGTCCGCACCAATGTGGTTGACTCCTCACTGGATAATTAAGAATGGGCAACAAATGCTGGCAGTGACACCCACATCCCATGAATAAATATTAACAAAATACAAGTATTACCATCAGCTATAAATATGTATTTTATTTGAGTTACAGTTGCAAATCCTCATGACTCCATGATCTGATGATTGATAAAAACCGAAAGAACTGCGGATGCTGGAAATCAGGAACAAAAACAGAAGTTGCTGGAAAAGCTCAGCAGGTCTGGCAGCATCTGTGAAGAAAAAAATCAGGGTCAACGTTTCAAGTTCGGTGACCCTTTCTCAATCTTCAGAGGAGGTTCTGATCTCTGGGACAACCCTAGAAAAAAAATCACAGGACAAAAATGATTGTTTTTCATTATGTCTTCCAGGATTAGCCATTTCCTGAACGATTTTCTCCGGTACAGCAGTAGCACTGGTATCTACCTGGCAAAATGGAAAGTTGCTCAAATATGCATCTGGATAGGTACATGAATAGGAAGGATTGAGAGGGATATGGGCCAAATGCTGGCAAATGGGATAAGATCGGTTTAGGATATCTGGTCAGCATGACGAGTTGGACTGAAGGGCCTGTTTCCTTGCTGTATAAGTCTTCGACTCTGTGACTCTATGTCCACAAAAAGCAGGACATATTTGATATATACATATTTGTTTATTAATGTTATGAATCACAGTCATCAGCAAAGTGATTGAATGCATCATCAACAGTGCAATCAAGCAGCATTTCCTCAACAATAATGTGCTCACTGATGCCCAGTTTGCATTGTGCCAGAGCCATTCAGCTCCTGACCTCATTACAGCCTTGATCCGAAGATGTACAAAAGGGCTGAACTTCAGAGGTGAGGATAAGAAGGTAAAGCAGGCTGTTCTTGACATCAAGGCAGCATTTGATCATGTATGGCATCAACGATGTTTAGTGAAACTGGAGTCACTGGAAATTGGAGGATAAGTTCTTCATGGGTGGGCATCAGTGTTACATGAAGGAAGATGGTTGCGGTTGTTGGGAGTCTATAATTTCAGTCCTGGGACATCACTGCAGGAATTCCTCAGGATCGTATCCAAGGCCCATCATCATCAGATGCTTCATCATTAAGATCAAAAGTGAGCAAGTTCGGTGATGATTATGCAATATTCAGTACCATTTGCCTTTCTTCAGATGCCGAAGCAGCGCATGTTCATCTGCAACAAGACAATATTGCTACAAGACATCCTGGGCTATGGGGTAAATGACATTCATGAATTGTGGGCAATCCTTGAATCCACATTACAGGAGGCATGTGATTGCACTGGAGAGGGTGCAGAGGAGATTTACCAGATTGTTGCTTGGGCTGGAGAGTTAAGTGAGATTGGATGGACTGGGGTTGTTTTCCTTGTAGCACATGAGACTGAGGTGGGACATGACTGAGATGTATAAAGTTATGAGGGGTATAGATAGGGTAGACAGGAAGGAACGTTTCCCTTTGGTGGAGAGATAAATGACTGGGGGCCAGTATAGATTTAGGGTAAGGGTCAGGAGTTTCAGAGGAGATGTAAGGAAAAAAGTTTTCACCCAGATGGAATCTGGAACTCACTATCTGTAAGAGTTGTAGAGGCAGAACTCCTAATAACCGTTTAGATCTATTTAGATGTGCATTTGCAATGCCAAGGCATAGAAGGCTGTGGACCAAGTAGGGAAGATGGAACTAGAATATTTAGGTGCTTGTTTTTGACCAGTATGGACTCAATGGGCTGAAAGGCCTTTTTGTAGGCTGTAGACCTCCTATAACTTTATGACTGTCTCCAACAAAATACAATGTAACCATCTCCTCTTGGCATTCAATGGCATTACCATCACTGAATCCCTTACTGTCAACATCTTGGGAGTTACATTGACCAGAAACTGAACTGGATCAGACATGTTAATAACTATGGTGCTAGAGCATTCACCAATTGCCTGGATGGCTACGGCTCAATCAACACTGAGAAAGCGCAACATCACCCAGGGACAAAGCAGCCTGCTCGAATGGCATCCCGTCTACTGCCTTCAACATTCATTCCCTTCACTATTGATACACAGTGGCAGCAGTGTTTGCCATCTGCAAGGTGCATGGCAGGAACTTAACAAGGCTCCTTCATCAGCACATTCCAAAGCTACAACTTCTAACACTTAGAAGTGCAGCAGAAACATGGGAGCATCATCACCTGCAAATTCCCATCCAAGCGAAACACCATTCTCACTTGGAGCCATACATTATCATGAGATTAAAATCCTGGAACTTTATTTGTAACAACATTGTGGATGTGACTACAACCCAAATTGCTGTGGTTGAAATAGGCAGCTCATCACCAGCTTTTCAAGGGAAATTGGGGATGGGTAATAAATGTCATTCTGGCCAGAGACACCCATTTTCCGTGAGTGAATAGAAAAAAAAAATCATTTGAATCCTCCTGTATACCAGATATAAAAATATTGAAAATGGGGATAAATAGCTGCTTGGCTGACAGTCAATCATTCCCAATAACAATGTAACCTTCAGAAATACACTTAATCGCAGTTGTCGATCATAATTCGAGTAGCTTTGTTTTGCGTCAAAATATTTTGAAGAAAGGAATTGCACTGAATGTTCATAGTTCTTAAAAATGTGCAACACAAATAATAGCCATGTTAGGACAGAAAAGAAAATGGTGAAATAATCTTCTAGAGAATCTTTTTAGTTATGTATAATGTTTCATTGTAATAAATATAACTGGGTACGTGAACTTCAGTATCTTCTAGCTATTGTTTGTAGTAGGGTAAAACTGTGCGTGGATTTGAGTGTTATGTTACATATCATTGCAGGGATAAGAAAGTAATAGCTACTGGAGATGAAGGGTGTCAACCCAAAACGGTGACTTTCCTGCTGCTCTACTGCCTGACCTGCTGTTTTCCTCCAGCTCCACACTGTGTTGACTCTAACTCCGGCATCTGCAGTTCTTGCTATTACTGGAGAAACTTTGATTACTGTATAAACAGTACCTATCCCAATCAACAGCTTCTTGTGCAACTTTATTAATGCAGAGTGTCGTGACTACACCAGGGAGTTAAATTATTGTTTTGTTTTGAAGTGTTTTGAATGTGGCAATTAAGATCACCATGTGCTGGAAGAATCCAGGTGTTCCCTTGCATCATATTATAGTGATCAGTTTTGTAAAAATCTTGTTTCTCTAACAGTTTTGCCTTCCACATGAATTTCAGTGATAACACAATCAAAGGATTTAGTCATCACTATTGATTATTACTGCATTTATTTACAAGGGTCTAAGGCTCAGGAAGCTTTTTATTATGGTGCTTGAGATCCCAGTCCCTGCTCATTGACATCAGTTCTTCTAAAGCTGTATGTTGCTGCAACGGATGATTAATAGTCCAGTGGTGAACTAGCTGAACTCATCATCTGGATGACAAAATTACATTCGTTCCATGATCCTGTGGCAAAAGAACGAGGGAAATGTCATGGCTTCTACTCTTGTTACCAATGCTAGAAAGTGCTTGGCAGCACATCAGGATAGCATTGTAATGTGGCCAAATAACATGGTGACATGTATGATTTTGAAGAATGGCAATTAATTGAGGTACCGGAGGATAGCCAGTGTTTTGCGGAACCTACCTGATCAGTTGGTGTTCTAACTAAGCTGTTAAATAATATTTAGCCCATGGAAGGCACACTCCAAATATTTGACTCTTGCTAAGTTATGGAACTGAACTCACATTCACATTAGGTTGCTTCAGTTGGCTAGTAGATAATCTTTTAATGACCAACTCGATTAGAAGGATAACCTCAGACATGATACTTTTCCTTTTCAGGCAATATTGAAGCCAAAACCATTGGCTTCAGGTGAATTAATGCTGGATCACAATTTCTTTCACTGAAACACTGCGACAAATGAAACCCATATGTTTTGTTGAAACTTCTACCCTTCTATCAGTTATACCTTACATTGTTAATTGGTGAGGAATATACCTAACTACAGCTTCCTTTCAACTTTGACATTTTCCCCACGTTATGTTGGATCATCACAATGCTAGTTGATCACTCATTCACATCAACCATCGTTTTTGGATTTGGTAGATGGTATAGAGCTGGAAAACCATCTCCATTCATTCAGACTGGGAATCAATATCAATAAATGTTAGCTTGTCTGTACCAGTTACTGGGTCATATACACCTGTCTGTGTATGTCTACGATACCCTGAATAGCTCAGTATGATTCCCATTGCCTGATACTTAAGGATATTGTTTTTACCAGGTGTCAGAGTAGTAATTTTGACATGATTCAAGGAAATTTGGTTAGCTAGTGTTATTATCATCTCCTAGCTTTGAAATTATCAAAGACCTGTTGTGATTTTATTCCAGGAAACAGACCCATTAATTTGAATGTGAATTCAGCAGCAGCATAATAAGAAAACTATTTTTGTGGATCTAATTGTAGCCAGAAGGAAAATACTCCTCCTTTTTGAGACAGACTTGAGGCTGATGGTTGAATTTTTTTGAGTCATCAATACAATGAATCAGTTAAGAAAATACATACTCAGTTTCATCACGACGTAGAATTCATTTGTTTAGAAAATATCTCCTTAAATGATCTTGAGAACCTGGAAAGTTGTCTGGGAATCAACAGCTAAAACACTGCTGAATACTAGGTTTCTGAAGAAGGGTCCTGACCCAAAACGTCAATTCCCCTGCTCCTCTGATGCTGCCTGGCCTGCTGTTTTCCTCCTCCTCCACGCTGTGTTATCTCTTATTACTGCTGAGTATTAGGTTTCATTTCCCAGCTTACTTCAACCAAATAATCTGCAACTATCATTAAAATGTCCCAGGTAGTTTTTGGTAGATTATTGATTTTAGTACATAAGGAAATCTATCACCACCTACTGTGTTGCTCAGTTGCTGATGACGCTGAATAGCTTAGCTTTGCAGACCAGCAAGATCTGGTATTTAGTTCCTAGTTATTTGCATGTACGTATATTTTTAACCTATTTTTCTAATCAACCTGTTCAGGTATGTCATTACACACCTCTGAAGTAAGTAGGACTTGAACCTGGGCCTTGTGGTCCAGGGTAGAGATACTACTACTGTACCACAACAGCCCTCAATTCCTAGTTCTACAATCTCAATAGAGATTGAAGTGGCAGTAAGGGGCCTGTAGTTAGCCTCAATTCCCTTAGATTGGGAACAAGAAATTTTAGTTGCCAATTACTGTGGTGTGAAGACAAGACTGGTCTTGGTTATGTAGCTTTTTAATCATATAGGTTTTTACCGTTTGTGATCCAGTTTTGCAAATAATAATTGCTGCTTGACCAACGTAAAATCAGAATGAGGACAGCCCTTTAGGTCAGGAAAAATTATCCTAGTTCATTTATTTTCTGATATTTTGCCCTACCATCATCTATTGATGAAAGGATACCACTTCTTGTTGCTATGTAATGTGATATGAAATGGCTTGTTGTCTTCTCAGAGCGTGTTTTCTCAAATGGATCCTGAGTGGCAAAGGGCGAACCACAGGAGAAGGGGTGAAGAAGCTGAGTTGGAAAACACAAACAGACAAGCAGCTGCGGCAGACAGGCCAAGACGGAACCCTAGGAGAGGAGATGGTGAGTGGGATTATGAAAGATCACAAATCTTTCATAAAACAAGTGAAGAATGCATTTTTTACTTTGTATTTACCAGTGTTATTTCTTCCGCCTCTCTGTCCTGCTGAAATATTCAACATTTTCCAAGCCAGGCACTGGTCTGCTACAAGGCTATGGCTGGAGTGATTTTCAGTTGAATGAGCTTGTGCCTGGCATGCAGTAACTTTCCATCTCATTCTTTCATCTCTGTGGTGAAACAGAACGCCTCTGCCCAGATAATCCATTGGAATGATAGTCAGTGCAGCAACAGGGACAGGAGTTGCGTATCAGGACCATGCAGAAATCCTGATCACTTCTTGGGAGTTGCGTGGGAAATTGAAAATTCTGACAGACAATCACCTGGCATCTACAACTCTCTAAGAAAGTCCCTAATCGTGAACTAGACTCAAATTTTTTGGATGGTTCTGACTCACTTACTTGGATAGCTAGTCAGGAGACTGAAATGAGAGAGGAATGCAAGAAAACTGTCGTCACCAGGAAATGGTACTGAGCAAATTTGTTAGAGCTGTGGGCTGACAAATCCCTGGTACCTATTGGACTACATCCTAGTGGACTAAAATAAATGGCTAGTCAGATAGTTAATTGGTTTTAATTTTTCAAAATTGCCTTGATTTGGAGGAAGTTCAGTTAGATTTGAAAATCACCTGTTATTCAGAAGTGGAGGAGACAGAATGCAAGTCAGTTAGCTGAACATCTGTCGTTGGAAAGATGTTGGAAACTATTATTAAGGGTCTTATGATATTTACTTTGAAAATTTCAAAGTATTCAGGCAAGTCAACAAGGTTTTGTGAAAGGGAATTGATGTTTAACTAATTATTTTCTCAATGAAGTCCAAATAGTGTGTTCTGGGGAACTGGCAGATGTAAAGTACTTGGATCTGCAGAGATCCTTTGATAATGCGGCTCATCATAGGTTATTTCAGAAAATAATGGTGTATGGAGTACATATTGGCGTGGTTAGAAGTTGGGTAGCTAATAGGAAACGGTAGTAGATATAATAGATCATTTTCTGGTTGGCAGAATATAACAAGTGCTAAGCTAAAGGGATCAGTGCTGGGGCTTCAACATTTTACAACTTATATAAATGACTTTGATGAAGGGACCAAAAGTAATTTTGTTAAATTTATTGATGACCCAAAAATAGATGGGAAAGTAAGTTGTGAAGAGGACTATGAGGGGATATAGATAGTTATGTGAGTGAGCAGCAATATGGCAAATGGAATGTAATGTTGGAAAATTTAGAATTGCCTGTTCTGGCAAGAAGAATGAAAAAGAAGCATATTATCTAAATGGTGAGAGTTTGCAGAGCATTGAGATGCAGAGGGATCTGAGCGGGCTGTTGCATGAATCAGAAACAATTGGTTTTAGCAAGTTCACATCCAGAGTAGTGTGTACACCTTTGGTCTGCTTATTTAAAAAGGATGTAAATACATTAGAAGCAGCTCAGAGCTGGTTTAGTATGTGAATACCTGTAATGTGTGTGTGGGTTGTCTATGAGGAAAGGAGGGTGCCACTAGGCTTGTATCAGCTGGAATTTGAAAGGATAGGAGGTGGCTTAATTAAAACCATAAAGGATCCCTACAGGACTTAACAGTCTGGATGTCAGAAATTTATTTCATCTTGTAGGAGTATCTAGAACTAGGGGAATAATTTAAAAATAAAATGTTATTATTTAAGACCGAGATAAAGAGAATTGTTTTTCTCACAGAGGGTTGTGACTCTTTGGAACTCTTCCTTGAAAGATAGCAGAACAGAGTCCTGGAATGATTTTAAGGCAGAGGTAGATAAATTCTTGCTAAGTGAGGAAGTGAATGGTTATGAGGGTAGATGAGAAAGTGGAGTAGTCCGATCAGCCATGATCTTGTACAATGGTGGAGCAAGCTCAAGAGGTTATGTGGCCTACTTGTGCACCTTATTCACATGTTCAATGAAAAAAGGTAAAGGAATTAAACCCTGATCTGACTTGTGGCTAATTAGTAAACTGACCCAGTGACTCACCATTGTAAGTTCCTCTGCCCTTGACTATGCCTCCAGACCCAGATCCTGGAGTCCTGACTTCCCTGCTCAGACCCAATTCTGTCCAACCTCTCCATGGACCCAATCCCTAATTCTCTTCTATAAACCTGACTCTCCAATGCCTAACTAACCCCCAACCTCCAAGTACCTAACCTTCCCCGACCTAATCTAAGCTTGAACTCACTTACTTGCCCCCTGTATCCCTCCATTCACTTGCCAATGTACCTTTTTAATTATCCCACACTCTTACCAATTCTTGATAGCTGTCAAAGTCATTCTGGACCTTTAAACCATAGAATGGGGCACTCAATACTGTGAAAAAGGGGTCTGGTTGCAGCATTATCCATTGCACTGCCACCTGTATTGGGTCCTAGTCTGGACCACACTACTTTGTCCGGGGAGGCTCCCTGCCTGGGAACCCATCCAAGTAACTCCTCTAAATTATTGGGGCCGGGGTGAGGGAAGTGGGGGGTGGGTGTCAGGGGCTGGGGTCAGGCGAATCTTTTAGTCTCATTTGTGTTGGAAATTAAGGGGCATTTAAACAGTCCTTGGATAAGCATATGGATGATGATGGGATAGTGTAGGGGGATGGGCTTAGATTAGTTCATAGGTCGGCGCAACATCGAGGGCCGAAGGGCCTGTTCTGCGCTGTATTGTTCTATGTTCTCTATGTTCTATGTAAATATGGATTCCAACACAGATCAGAAGATTCATGCCCTTATCCCTAGAGTTCGTGTGACTGCATTTCTCTGGGAATTCCCAGAGTCAGAAATTATGAGTTAAATTTAGTGCCAGCTCTCAAATTGCATATTTCAATGTTAGTTTACATGCTTAGAAAGCCTGGGTTTTAGCTAAACATTGTTGTGCAATTTCTTTAGTGGGGAAAGAAGTGCATTTCCAGTGAATAGAAAGTGCAATTTATTGTTTTCCCAAAGAGAGTAAGTGTGGTGAGTCAGTTGTTGATTGTTCTCTCCCTTCCTGTGAGGAAACATTTATATTTATACCCTGCCATTGCATTTTAATCTAATACTTTCTGTTCACGGTTTTTGCTTCTTTGGTTTACTGTTTCTTGGTTGTCTTTAATTTTCTATTCTTTACTAGTTACCTTCTTTATTTGACTTGATTTATACGAATGACTTTATTGCAGTAATTTTTACACTGAGGATTCTGTTTCAGAATGACAAATTGCAGCAAATGGTCAGAGATTGATGTTGAATTTAGGAGAAATCAGTTAGTCTTTGGATAAGTAATAGAGAGGCCCAGGCTAATGTCCCAGGGCTGATAGATTATATCCCACTATTGTTGGAATTTAACTTCAATCTAAAAATCTGGAATTGTCAGATAATCTCAGTAAAGATGACCATGAAACTATAATTAAGTTTTATTTAAAAACAAAAAGCATCTTGGTCCAATGTTGTCCTTTTTAGGGAAGAAAATCTGCCATCTTTACTTGATCTGGACTTATTCTGATTCCAGACCATCAGTAATGTGGTTGACATTGAAATAAATGGACATGCAAGCCAATCAGTTCAAGAGCAAGTTAGATGGGCATCGAAGGTTGGCCTTGTCAGCAATCCCATGAAAAAGAATTTAAAAATTTCAAACTAACCATTAACATGTCATACACAAATATGGCTATCATCACGTAATATCTAACCCTGTGCAAGGCAAAGATTGTCTACATAACATATGCTTCAGTTAGGAATGCACTAAAAGTCTTAAGAATATACTGTTGGTAATGTAAAGAATCTGTTGCAAATTAGGGGATTGCAATTGGTTTCTCAGCTTACCAAGCATCCTTCAACAGCGCTGTGTAAACTTTTAATCTCTACCACCTAAAAGAACAAGGGCAGCAGATGCATGGGACTCTGCCTGCTCCATCCACCCTGACATGGAACTATACTAGCATTCCATCACTGCTCGCTGCTACCTTCCTCAAGGGCAATTAGGGATGGGCAACAAATGCTGTGGAAGGATAAAAATAGTTGAGAATTTAAACGCCTTGGTTGACCTGCCCTTTAACTATTCTGTGAGTTTAAAGATACTGTACTGTTTTCATCAGATTAGCCAGACCACAGTTCTAATCCAAGAAAGTTAATATTCGTAGAACAATTCAAAACATATATTTTGATGGTAAACCTATTAATAGCTGGATTACTAGTAAGTCATGGACCGTGCTTTAAAGTACTTTGTAGATAATACACTGAAAACATTTTAATAGAGGGACTTTATTTGGTGGATCTCTCAAATTTAATAGCCCAATAGCTCTTTGAAATAAACAATTGCATAGCGAGTCTGGGGAAAAGGAGATGTTGTTATTCAACTTGCAATGAAAACAAGGGAAAAGAGCATCTAAGAAAACTGTTCAACAAATATGGCCTGAAGAATTTGATTGTAAAATATTTAATTCATCCGTTCATTTTTTTTATATCAATAGCCTCTTTGGAACGACTTCAACAACGAGGACAGCGATATAATGGAAACCAGAAGAACGCTGCAGGACCAGCTAACCAGAGAGGTGTACAACAACCCCGACGAGCACTTTCCACACCCAGGCATGGGGATCTGCTGGCAATTGGAGAGACTGGGGGAAGGAACCAAGAGTGGAATGTTGACCCTAACCCTAGATATGCAGATGGGAGGCAAAATTTTGTGAGACCCAATAGAAATCCAGCTGGACGAGCTCCCCCTGTTCCGGGAAATCGCCAAGGCCCCCAACAGGCCAGAAGGGATCAGCATCCTGAACGCAGGAATGAACCAAGGAGAAGGAATGAATTTCGTGAGGGTGGTAGAGGCAGGCAGGTTGAAGCACAGGGAAATCCTCACTTCCAGAGAAGGAGGCCTCAAGAAGGACCTAAAGAGGAACATACAAAGGACAAAGAGCAGTTTGTGAGAAAGTTAGGTTATAAAACAATGGAGGGCCTTTTGGACAAAGAACCTTCTGAAATTGTTATAACTTTAGCCTGTGGTTCTAGCCTAAAGGACTTATTAAGTCAACAACTAAATGCATTATTTATCCAACTAATTTGTAAAGTTTTATGTAAGGCTTGTAGGTCAAAGACTGACCGGCAGAGCATTCAGCACCTCCTGGGCATTGTAAAGGACTCTCTCTTTCTGAAGGTCCAACTTCCTCGCTATGTGGTTCAGATGAGTACAGAAGCAGTGCCTTCCCGTAGGCATCAATATCCCGAATATATTGAAAGTATTCTATTCTTGCTTCAGGAATTGGTGAGTATTTTCCCAGCCAGTTCAGTTCAGGAAATGTCTATGATGATTTCAGTTTTGGATCCCACGGTAAATACTCTACGGGCTGCTGGAGTTTCAATTAGTGAACAGATTGAAAATAGCATGGAGAAAATCAAAAATATAACTCATCACCTGCAAGAGCGAAAACGGGATGGAACACTCAAGACAGATACCCATATGTTGATCGATAATCAAGAAACTGGTCCTGAGGACAACTACAGAGCAATGACCATATATCCCACTTACAATGAGGTACATTTGGAAGAGAGGCCATTTCTGCGGCCTAATCTCATTACTGAAAGGTATGTAAGCACTGAAGTCTACCTTGATACCCATTTCCGCCTTCTAAGAGAAGATTTTGTGAGACCTCTGAGAGAAGGAATATTAGATTTGCTTCAGAATTACGATGACAAGGGTCTCAGGAGGAGAAAATTCGACGACATTCGAGTATATTTTAACACACGTATCATAGTCCCACTCTGCACGTCCACCGGCGTAGGCTACAAAGTCCAGTTTGACACGACGCCACTGAAGTTTGTCCGGTGGCAAAACTCAAAGCGTCTGCTATATGGATCTCTTGTGTGTATGTCAAAAGATAATTTTGAAACTTTGCTGTTTGCGACCGTGTCAAATCGAGATCCTGTAGAGCTAAAAGAGGGCATTGTCCATCTGTCTTTTAACGTTCGAAGCCGACATCTGCTGGCCGAGGTTGACCCTTCGGATTGTTTCCTCATGGTTGAAACAACAGCGTATTTTGAAGCCTACCGCCATGTTCTAGAAGGGCTACAGGAGATCCAAGGAGAGGATGTTCCCTTTCAAAAGTACATTGTGGAATGTGACACTGAAATCCAGGTTCCAAGATACTTGAATTTCAATGACAGCTACGACTTTGCTGCTCTAATGAATGCAAAGCCCCAGGATCCTGAGGAAAATCCTGAACAAATCTCTGAACGTTTGCAAATGAACACCAACATCAATGTCCTTAATCCTGCATCGTGGCCATCAAAAGAAGAACTGAACCTAGATGAGTCACAGATGAAAGCCCTGCAAATGGCATTGACTAAAGAGTTGGCCATCATACAAGGCCCTCCTGGGACAGGTACACTCAAGGAACAGCATATTTTTTCCTAGTTTATTTAGAATTTTTTTTGGCTTAAAAATAGATCTAGCTTTATAAAACCTTTTATTTATCTCCAGTGTTTTCCTTTTCTGTCCTAAAAATATGAAATCACTGTGGAATATGAAAAAAATGCACTGAGCAGTTTCAAACACCTCATCTATGTGAGTGGCATTGAGCTGCAAAACAATTGAATACCAATCCTTCTGTCTAATTCCCACAAAATATCGTACTGTACCCCACCTCACCCCCCGCCCCTTAAACTTAAATGCATTTAACTGTTCTTTCATAGCTGCAACAAGTGTTTTCAATCCCAGTCGGTAACCTCATGTCTTGGTATATCCCCCAGTCTACCATTACCATCAAGCCAGGAGATCAGTCCTGGATCATTGAAGATTGCAGGAGGACATGCCAGGAGAAGCTTCAGGCATCCCTAAAATTGAGGTGTCAACTTGATAAAGCACAACTACTTGCATACTAAACAATGAAAGGAGTATGTAATAAACAGGGCTAAATGATCCTGAAACAAACAGATTAAATCTAAGTTCTGCAGTCCTGCTGCATCCACTCATGATTGGATGTGGACAATTAAAAATGTAGTGGAGATGGAAGCCCCACAAATATCCCCATTCTTAACAATGGAAGAGCCTGGGACATCAATGAAAAGGACAAGGCTGAAGTATTTCCACCCATCTTTGATCAGTAACTCCAAGTGGATGATTCGTCTCGGCCTCTTCCTATCCCCCTGTCAAAGGTACCAGTTTTCACCAATTTGGTGCACTCCACGTGAGATCAGTAAATCATTGAAAGTTCTGAATACTGCAAAGGCTATGGGCTGTAACAATATTCCAGCAATAATACTGAAGGCTTGTGCTCCATAACTAGCCACACCACTAGGCAAGCTGTTCCAGCCAAGCTATAACACTGACACCTCCCCATTATGGTTTATTCTTCAGCTTAGTCCTGTCCACAAAAAGCGAGCCAAAAATCTAACCTGGCTAACTCTTGCCCTAACAGTCTAATCTCTCCATCATTAGCAAAGTGACGGAAAGGATTGTGGACTGTTACAAGGGAGTAACCTGCTCACTGATGTTCAGTTTGGGTTCTATCAGGGATCCAGCAGCTCCTGACCACATTATAGCCTTGAACCAAACATGGAAAAAAGAGCTAACTTTCAGAGGTGAGGCGGGAGTGACTGCCCGTGAGGTCTCGGCAACATTTGACTGAGTGTGGCATCAAAGAGCCTTAGAAAATCTGGGATTAATGGGAATCAAGGAGAAATCTCTCCACTGGGGTTGGAATCATACCTAGCACAAAGAAAAATGTTTGTACTTATTAGAGGCTAATAATCTGAGTCTTGGGATATTACTCAGGCGTTTAGTTCGCATTCCCTCTCATTTTCTTTCCAGCTGTGCAGTCATCCAAGGCCTGTGCACAACAGCGACTTCCAGAATTAGAAGGAAGTATCACAATTGGTGTGTCAATGCCAGCCACCACATGTGCAACCGTGCAGCTTAGAGGGAATGCTGGTTTAGACCCAACTCATCTTCAACTGTCCCTTCAATGGCCTTGCGTCCACCATAAGATCAGAAATAGAGATGTTCACTGATGTTTGCACAAGGATCAGCAGCATTTGCAACTCCTCAAGTACTGAAGGGTCTGTGTTTATACTGCAGCAGGCCCTGGACAACGTCCAGACCGGGATTAATTAGTGGCAAATAGTATTTACAGCATTCAAGTGCTAGACAATGTGCAACTCCAACAAGAAAGAAACTAACTATTGCCCCATAACAATCCATAGCTACATGAGAAGATCAGAGGCTTGGAACTCAGCAGCAAGTTTCTAAGTCCCCAGTGTCTGTCCACCATCTGCAAGGTACAAGTCGGGAGTGTAATGGAATACTATCCACTGGCCTGGATGAGTGCAGTTCCAACAACACTTAACATGCTTGACGCTATTCATGACAAAGCAGCCCATTTATTTGACACCCAGTCTATTACTTTCAACATTCACTCCCTCCCCAACTGATGCATAGTGCAACAGCCATATACCATCTACAAGATGACCTGCAATAACTCAACAAGGGGAAGTAGCCTCAGCAGTTTCCTTCCTTATGAAACATTAATTGGAAAATGTATAAATAAATGAAGAGTCTAATTCAAAAAGAAAGCCTCCAATTAGACTACTAATAAATACAAAAAATTGAAGAATGAATGAATCTATCCCCTCAAATAGGAGACTGAGAGGTGACTTTTTAGAATTCTTGAAATTTATGAAGGACTTCAATAGGGTAGATGTAGAAAACGTGCCTCCAGTTGTGTGACATTACAAAAATCTGAACCATGAATATGAGATACTCACTAAATCAATAAAGAATTCAGCGCACACTTTCTCTTTACCCTAAAAGCAACTAAAATGTGGCACTCTCTATCACACAGAGTAACTGAAGTGACTAGCATGGATACACTTAAAAAATAAATTGGGTAGAGAGAAAGGAGTAGAAGGATATGTTGAGAGAAAGAGAAATAGGTTAGGAGGTTCTCATTCAGAGAATGAATGTGTTGAGCCAAATGGCCTGTTTGTGTGCTATAAAATCCTTTAAATGTTAGCTATGGTAATTTTTTTTTTCATTTATTTTCATCCAATCTTTTAAGCCGATAATCTTGTTTGATTTCTGTTTCTACGAATTGGCCACGCTGAAATTTGAAATATCTTTTGCAATTTCTGGGGGCACAGTTGGAAGAATAATTGAAGTGAAGCTGGAAGGATCCTGAATTTACATAGGCCAGGATTGAGTCTACCAGTGCCCTCCAAATCTGACCTCAGCAAAATGTGTGGGGTCAGTGCATCAGCATCGCACATCAGACCAGAAATTCTGATGCCTGCTCTTACTGGGAAATGCCCTACTTGGGACCATGCCTTTTAACAAGGGGTGGCAGGAGCGGCAAACGGGTGGTGTGAGTAGGCTGGGAGCCATTAGTGGGACACGGTCAACCAATGTTCGCCCTGCCTGGTGGAAACAATGTGTAAGGGCGGCTAAAAAGGAACAGTTCCATGCCTGATTTGTGTCCCATTCCATGGGGATATTAACCTCACTATTTTGGTGGCTGATCAGGAACCTGCCTAAATCATACACATGTGCAAGTCAGGGTCAATGGGACCTGTGGACTTTTTGACTGTGTCCTGAGCAGAATTCCCACTAGCTCTGATGACCCAAGTGCTAAACTTTCGACAGTGAAGCCACCAGAAGTAGGAGTGTTGTCAGATCACACCAACAACATCTTAGACTCTCTTATTCTGGGCATGGTTCTCCCAACTTCCTGATCAGGAGATGCTGTTGAAACTCTGTTAAGGGGCTTCTAGCTCATAGGTAACCTCAGATCATATAATTTTAACAAACTGGCTGTCAGCCAGTGTCTTCCATCTGCTTTCTTCAGGCAATCAGCTGAATGAGTGGTTATTAATGAGAGCCAGGAACTATGCTGATATGTAATATGAAAGTAATTCCTAGTGTCTCATTTATTTTGCATGGTATGTTGCCTCTGGGCGTACCAAGCGGAATAAGTATGTTCCAACAGTACTGCTGAGAAAGATTCAGAATTCGATTGCCCAAACCTCTCTGGCAAGATAGCTAATAAACATCCAAACTTAGCACTAATGTATAGAATAAATCTTGAGAATGACTGTTTCAGTATTTGTAATGAGACAAAGCAAAAGAACCTGGCAGGTCTCTTATCCCAAATAACAAAAATGCAGTCGTCTACGGCTAAGGCTTTTGTTTTACACAAATGTCTAAACCCTTCTGGGTGGTAAATGCTACGTTGATTATGTTGTCTGGAATACTCTTTCAAAGCTTTTCTTTAGCCTCGGCTAAGTACTGCCAATTTATTGTTTACAGGAAAAACCTATGTGGGGTTAAAAATCGTGCAAGCACTGTTAAATAATGAACTCATTTGGCAACAGTATTTAAGGAAATTTCCAATTCTGGTGGTGTGCTATACAAACCATGCACTGGATCAGTTTCTTGAAGGTAAGATTCTGTCATCCATCTGCTTGAATTTATTTTTTTGTATACGTTATTAAACACCCAGGTGTTGTATTAAATTGTCATTCAAATTTGCTGACTGTGAACCTGTTTTCTGTCTTGAACAGATTTACATAAATTAACTTGGATATTTAATCAAAATGTTTTTGATGTTTTGTAGTGTTGACCTCTTATATTAAATGTGAGAGAGTGATTGCGCTATACCTTGAAGATGCAATTGTTATTCTCATTGCAATTTGCATTTATGGCGTAATCCTAATACATTTTTTGATGGTAAAAACAGTAATGGATACAATGTGACAATCTTCCAATGACTTCTGAATCAAAGAGCAGTTTGCTTCATTCATCAATTGATAAGCGCCGAAAGGCTAGACACTCATTGCAATCACCCTTGTATCAGTTATAAGTTTGAGACATAAGACTAAAATTTTGTAACTCAGCTGCTAATGCAGAACAATGCAACTGATGAGTGTGGGTTGAAGAATCAGGTTGTAGTGTTCCAATCCTGCCTTCAAATCACATTCCACAAGAATCACTTGTAACCAGAACCAGCCCCATTGTTTGTATGGGATACTACTTCTGTTAGTGCCACGGCACTAGTGAACCGAACCATTTATACAGCCTTGTTTTGAGTATACTCTATAAAACAAGTGACTGTGCTTCAAAAATAAATCATTGTCTAAAACATGCTTTGAGACGTTTTAAATGCATGCAACCCATTTTAACAAATTCAAATTCCTCCTTTGACCAAACAGAAACTTATCTAACCTGATCTTCTTTCCCTAAACCTAATCGCATGTACTTGAGTAAGGTGCAATGAGTATAAATAATCCAAAATTCACAAACTCAGTGGCTAATTATTTTCCCTAAGGCTAGACAGTTAAGTGTTAGCAGATTGTTTCCCATTTGAAGGGGGAAATGTCTAGCATTCACTCCCAATTCCATATTAGGGGCACTTATTAATCAAATACACCCAACACCCTGCTGTAACAATTGATGTAGAGAGAAATAAAGTTATCTATTCAGGTGAAACTGAAGAGAAATAGAAAAGAAAGAGTCTAACTTTAAGCCAATGCCAAGGAAGAGGGGCCAATAAGTTTGATACACTGGAGATGGTAGGACTGTCCTATGAGCAGAGATTAATTTGACTAGGCCTTGGTTCAGAGGGATGAGAGGGTATCTGATTGAAATGCATAAAATTCTAATAGGGTTGGACAGATTGGATGCAGAGAGGATGTTTCCCTTGGATGGGGACATTTTATCAGGACATGGGGCAGATCATTTAGGACTGAGATAAGGAGAGCTACCTTTACTCAAAGGATAGTGAACCTGTGGAATTGTCAATTACAGAAGGCTGTGGAGACGACAGCCTTAATGGTATTATTGCTGGACTCTTTATCCAAAGACCCACGTAATGTTCTGGGGACTTGAGTTCAAATCCCATCTTGGCAGATGATATAATTTGAATTCAATAAAAATCTGGAATTAAGAGTCTAATGATGATTATGAATCCATTGCCAGTTGTCGTTAAAAAACCCATCTAATGTCCTTCAGGGAAGGAAATCTGCTACCTTTACCCCGTCTGGCATACATGTGACTCCAGACTCTCAGCAATGTGGTTGATTCTTAACTACCCTCTGGGCAATTAGGGGCAGGCAATAAGTGCTGGCCGAGCCAGTGACCCTCATTCCATGAATGAAGAATTTAAAAAAATATATTGAATATATTCAAGAAAGATTTTTTTTTTTAACAAAAGCTTTACCTGCCTCCTCCCTGCAAAATCTGCTTATAAACAGTAAGTGAACCACCACGCACCTTTAACTTCCAGACTTCTTGGTTCTACGAAATCATGTGGTAAGCCCCTTTCAAACCAGAAATTGGCCAAGTCCTTCCATCTCTTTCAGCTTCCATTACAAAGTTAATGGTAAGGTCAGTGTATTCCCAACAGTAGCAGGCCATGGGCAGGAAAGTCTGTATGGGAACAACATGGAGAACTAAAATGACAACCAGAAAGCTCAGAAACATGCTTGCAGATTGAGCAGAGGTGCAAGCTATGACACAGGCAGCAGAGTTTGTAAACAGCTCAAGTTTATAAGAAGGGAAGCCGGCCAAGATGTATAGGAATTGTCATGCTTAGAGGTAACAAAGACAACAGTGAGAGTTTCAGCAGCAGGTGCACTGACACAGTGTTTGGCTTATGGTACAGTTTCCAGACCAGACAGACCTGGACCTTTAAGACAGTTATGTGACATCATGAGATATGACATTCCAGTAGAAAGGTATCCACCTTGTCTTCAGTCACTATTTGTGTACATTGGAGTCATTGTTGGCGGTCAGTTAGTTTTTTTATGTCGTGTACAGTAACACTAGTAAACATAAAACCCAGACTACGGCTCAAATTTTCCAGTGGCCACGTGGTCGCTTCTGCATTGTAGACAGGAATCGCTCATTAGAACCCTGCGGAAATTTACAATGTAGCAGAGTTTGAGGAAATTGCCTGGGAAATTAACATTTCTGATGGGCAATTCTGTGCCTTGAAACCTCTGAAAATATCCACTTAAATCAGAGAATTTGGAGGGTTTTGCTGCATTTCATAGTTACCCAGGAAGGATTAGACAATTAAAAACTGAGTCTATAACAATTAAAAACCGAGTCTGTAACTATTAAACTGATCTCTCAACTTGCCAGACACCTCCAAGCTACACTTCCCCCAGAACCCTTTTAGCCACTGCACTCTGACATAATTAACCAACTCCCACACCGCTGGACTTAACAACAACACTTCCCACGCGACCCAACTTTTCCTCTTCACCTGGGACCCAATAACCCCTCTTCCCCCAGAACCTGATACCCACTGTTGATACTGAGCCACTTACCCCTCTCTGTCCCTGAGACCCAAGATCCACCAATCCCCGAAATCTGGCAATCTTTTCCTCCACTCCAGGACCGGACACCCCACTTCCCCTGCCATGAGACCTGACATGCCCTTGCCCCTCCCTTGACATGACATCCACCGGCAGGACCCAATATCCTGCACCAACCCTAAAGATTCCCTCACTTACCTGACACCCTTATGAACTTGCACCCTGGTTCCCTACCACCCTGGCATCCTTGCCCAACACTTACCTTAGGTTATCTTTCACAAGAGCTGCTGAAGTGGCCGTTATTTGGACATTTAAATCATAAAATATGTCGCTACTGCCACGAGAAAGGGAAATGGTTTGACTTCGTGTGAGCAACCTGCACTTCATGGCACCTGTTAGATTTAAATCTGCTTCACATTTCTGAAGGAGAATGTCCTGCCAGAAATGTAGTGCAATTTCTTAACAGGGAAAAAGTAAGGGTGGAATGGTAATCTGTCCATGATTGCTGCTCCTTGGAAAGCCTGTGATTTTGTAGCCTTGTAAATGATTTGTAAATAAACTTGATATCTGACTTAAGCAGTACTCGGTGATGTCTATAACGTGGGCCAACATTTAGTCAATACAAACAGTATCAAGCTAGGAAATGGAGTTTGTGATACAGCCATTCCAGAATTTAGTTAGCAGAAACTTCTGAACCCTCCACAATTGGATATGTGATAAAAAGTATGATAAATCAGAGTTAGTGGAGTGATTAAGAGAGGTGGGGTCAGATTGAGCTGGGTGTCAGCAGCATACATGTGCAAGCTGACAATGTTTTTGATTGATGTTGTGAAGGGCCATATTTGGATAAGAAATAAGTGAGGGTCAAATTTGGATCTTTAAGAGTTTCCAGTGGAAAGGAAGTCAATGCAGGTTGTTGTCTGCCTAGATAAGCAGGAATGAAGCCAGGTGAAGGCTATCCTATCCCTCTGGATGATGATGGAGAGGCATTAGAGGAACGTGGTGAACTGTGTTAAAGGCTGCAGGCAAGTGGAAAACCATAGGAGTCGTTTACCACAGTCACACAGACTGTCATTTCTGCTAAGGGCCATTTCAGCCCACTTTGTATTGATGTGACACTTTTAATTTGAAATAAGTTTGCAAAAATCAGCTTTGTAGCCAGAAGTAAGGGCAGAGTTGTGGATTGAAGCCAAATCAGTCAGGGTCATTTGTAAAATGTTGCTTGAGTTAACATCAGGGAAACGGGAGTGCAGCGAGATCATGCTGAGATAAAATACTTTTTTGAAAACAGGAATGTGCTGTTGCCATGGCAGAAACCTTCAGTTAGGGCAGTGACTGATTTTAGTTGGCAGCACAACTGACCAATTGATGGTCAATTAAGGAGCTTGCAGTTATCCCTGAACCTTCTACCCAGAAACTCCAGGCATCAATTGACAAGCAAAATTGGTGTAATGAACCATTAAGCAGAATAGTCACTGCCCCCCACCACTGATAAAACTCAATCAAGTGCCAATCAGTTTAAGAGCTGTTCAGCGAGTATTTCAGGCCTCAACACTGACATTCCAGTTCGCCAGAAACTGCCAGGTATTCAGATGCAGCCAGTGTCTGCTTCCTGATGTCAGCTGGTTGAGGCCTACTCCTCGGGGGATTCAGTGTCAAGCTCTTTTCCCTTTTGCTTGTCATGAGATGGCATTCATGTGTGAGGGGAGATCAGGGGTATCGACCGCAAAGGCATAAGGTTGGCTTTCAAAGGCAGGAAGTAGGGTTTTTGGACTCGAAACCTTAACTTGACTTTCTCTCCATGGATGCTGCCTAGTTTCTCTCGCAATTTCTGTTTTTGTATCAGATCTTCAGCATTTGCAGCTCTTTGTTTTATTTAAGAGAAAAATTCGGGCCAGATAACTTTTTATTATAAAAGTCATTGTGTGTATGTGTTTTTCTTGTTCAGGGATTTATGGATTCTTGCACACTGGCCTGGTCAGAGTGGGTGGAAGAAGTAATAGTGAACTATTGAAAAGATTTACACTGAAGGAACTGAGGAACAGCAGAGATTTCAGAAGAAAACTTCCCCAACACTTACGAGGCGCCTATTTTGAAGTAAGGTTGCAGTATGCTGTTGAAATCCCATGACTTGGTCTTAATGTTAGCAAAACTCATTCAATCATTTCAATTTGTGTTCAATATAGGTCACAAATCAAATGAGGGAATCGGAGCAGAAAATCCGAGCAGCAGCACAGCAGTTGGAGTGCACAACACAAGGGATTCTTCATGAACAGTATTTAGAAAAATATATCTCTGCAATGCATTGGAACAGCTTGCAGAATGGACTGGTATGATCACACAAGATATCCCTGTATATCTTTTTTCATTAATGCAATATCTTTTCTGAATGTATTGATGTCAGTTAAAGTACAGTTTTATAAGAATTCTTGTGTGTCTTTCAGAAGATGAGCCTAGATGCATAGTATTGACAGCTATTTTACATGGGGAGGTTGGAGGGTGGGGGTGGTGCAAGTTGCTGTCTGGTGAAACCAGATATACTTCAACTGATGCATGCAAGCAGGCTTCTGCTAGCAGAGGTCACTAGTTGGCATCAGGAGCTGATTGTTCTGAGCTCCGGCTTGAACTCTCCATCTTACGGACTGAATGCATCGTTTTTGCCATTACTTCAGATCTGTGCTGGGAAGCCTCAGTGCTAATTAAAGAAGTCTGCTTACAATTAAAAAAATTGAAGTCTGATTCCACTGCTGTTAGGAATACTTCAAGATATTTGTTAACAAAGTTAAAGCCTGAAAGTATTACAGTACTTGTTTTACATCATTGTCTGAGAGCTTATGCTGCATGTTGTGCGAGTTATGGTGTTCAGGACAGAATGACTAACTTTCACTGGATATTTTAATGCTTTTGCAGGCATTTGATGATTTTGTCTTCCTTGGAAGAAGGCATTCATTAATCGTGGAGTGGCTGGGCCTTGGTTTCATGAGTGTGACTGCCATTCCTGGAGAAGATCCACAGAACATAGAGAATGCAGGTAAAGTCTCCCACTGTCATGTTCATAAGTGTTAAAAATGTTTTAATAAATTGGAAATTAAACTCAAACAATATCACCTTGTGTTGCTTCCATTGCTAACTATTAACTTCAGCAGTACCATTAACTGATTAACGTGATCCCCTTAACTTGGAAGGACAGAAGAAACTGAGTTGCAAACTTTTGTCGCCTTTGATCCTGCCACCTGTTAAATGGCTGTCAAAGTACTTTGTTCAGTGGGGTGAATTATTCAGTCTACGTTTTTGTTGCTACCTCCTAATTAGATGCTCTTTCAAGAGTAATTTTTAAGAGAAACCTTAACATCTATATTGAAAGCCTCAAGTTCAATCTCCATCTCCAGTTCATTGTTTAATGACAATTGTGGAGCATTCAGTTATTCTATAGTATTGTAGCTATCCTGTCCAAAAGATTTAATCTTCTTGTCACCCCACCACAGAATGATATGGCTTTCCTTGGTCGAATTTCCAAATCTATTCTGTCAGGAGAGACTACAATTCTTCTTGAACAGGGCCAAGCTGACGACTTATCCCATCCCTACAGTGCATTGATCTGCTTTCTCTGCTAGGATGTCACAACATAACCAGGAAGAGTGTGTGAATTATCACCCCTCACTGTTCAACAAGCTGTCACAAAATGTATAAAATTACAATTAGACCACCAAGCTGCCCAGCTTCTCTAATGGCCAGCTATTCAGGCCAAAAGAAATTCAATCAAGTCTGCCATAAAAAAGTAACTCATGTATTGTAACATACTTTAACAGTGTAGAGAAAAGGAAGGATTCGTAATCTATTAATATGCAGTTTTCAACTATGCCCATAGAAAGCCACAGAATACCTACACATTTGTTCACGATGAAGACACATGGTTTGACACATATTATGGATAGTTAGAAAAAAGACAGGGAACATTAAATTTCGAAGATCAGCAGTCCCGATTTGAAGGCTGGATTAAACTGTCTGTCTCAATTCCTTCTGATTTCAACAGCAATGGCACGCTGTTGTCTGTTAATTTCTCTGGTCACCACCCATGATGGCAAAATGCCTGGAACTTGTTCCTGTAGCTGTTCCATCTCTATAACCTTACTCAGACTTTCTGTGATTTATGGGTAAAACTATAACTTTCATGGCAGCTATATCCTTACCTAGGAGTAAGTTAACTCTGTCCCTAAGTAATTTTGTAGCAACTCCTACTATTCTATTCCTACTCTTCTAGATATCAAGTCACTCTCCAATTGCACTTTGCAAAACAGAATCAGGATATAGTCTTTACTTACCTTGTTTATTAGCACTTTGGCTCTCATTGCACTCTCTGGAGGGTAAACTATCTCCTTTTCCAGCAAAAGAGCTTCAATAGCTACTGTGTCTATGAGTATATTTGTGAGTTTAGCTGCATCATTTAAAGATAAAGGAGTTACCATTCCTTTTGGTGAAAATCCTTTATACCTCTCACCCACCTTATTCACCTCTCCTGCACTGACTGCAGTGTTTACCTCCAGTTTCATAGTTAAAGCTACAGTTTATTCTGGGTTTTTTTTTATTTGGAGTCCCCTTTCCGTTCCCAGTCTTACAAGCCCAAATAAGTCCCATAAGCTTTCTGTGCAACTTTCAAGCATTCCGAACAAGGGTGCTCTGCCTTATTAATGTGGAAATTCTTAAGCCTTCAGTTTTCACCTGCACCCTCAACTTCTTCCTTTCTGATCTGAGAGGGGATCTTAACACATTTCCAACTGTTTTCCTTACCGTGGCTATTTCCTATCCTTTCGCTGTCCCACTCTTGTATCCTTCTTGAGTTTGAGGTAGATGAAGAAAAGTTTTGGTTTTAATCATTACTTCATAATCATCAGCCACTCTCGTTGCATGTCTAGCAGTTGTAACGCCCTGATCTTCAACAAGGGTTCTTGTTACCAAAGCTAATGAGTTTTTAAGCTCTTCTAAAAGAATAATTTCTCTGAGAACTTCATGCATGGTGTGTACTCCTTGTGCTCATTTCCACCTGTCAAAATCACTTTGATTCACCCCTTGAAATTCAATATATGCTTGCACAGGTTGCTTCCTCAAATTTCAAAATTTTTGCTTGAGAAACAAACTCATATTCACCCAGAATGGCCTTTTATTTTTACAGTGCAAAAATCCATAGAAACCTCCTCTGATGGTGATGCGTACATTTCATGCGTTCAACCTGTCAACTTGTCCTGTCTCCCTTTGGCCAAATCATTCCACTTACTAGTTTTTCAAATGATGTAAAGAATGCCTTCACATCCTATTCCTGACAGTTTGTCATCTAATGTTGCTGTTTAGAGAAGCAACATTTTTAAGCTGGCATTTCCTCCCTCTCTCTCTCTGCTTTTATGCTTTCTTTATCCATTTATTTATGAATCTCTAGTCCAGTCTTCTTAAGCAACATCCTCTTTATGTTTCACCACTCTTCAAAGTTCAAATTCAAACTTTTAAGTTTAAATTCTCTTGTTTTTTTTTTATTTCCATCAGCTTCAGTTCTACTCCATGGTATAGTTGCTCAGACCACAGTTGAATTCTTGCTAACTCAAGTGACTCACCTCTTTGTATACCTAATTTTTCCTGTATTTTGAATGTTCCCAGATGTTTTGTGAATATTTCAATTCGTTCTGCTTTCTTAGCTCTGGCAGGCAATTCCACCTCTAATTTATTTCTCTACTCCAGCAGCCTACCTTTTGTTAGATTCAGTAAATCCATCAAGAATATCTATTCCACCTGCAGGATGGTTTTAGCAGCTGCCAATGCTTCTTATTTTGGTATGAGAAACGTAGTAGCTTTCTGTTATCTTTTACCACTCACTCTGACTCCACATCCAATTTTACGTTGACTTCATTCAAAAGGTCCTAAACACTAATCCCTTAAACTTCTGTGAGAAATGAGTGATGCGAGTGCAATTTTATCATTTAAAAAACATTTAGACATGTACATGGATGGAGGGATATGAACCAAAAGCAGGCAAATGGGACTAGTTTAATTGTGAAAACTAGCCACCATGGACAAGTTGCGCTGAAGGTCCTGTTTCCATGCCGTAGACCTCTATAGCTTTAAGTCACCAATAATCATGTTGCACTGTTCCACATTTTGTTGCTTAATGTGTAAAATTCAATTAAATAATGGCCAATTTGCCTGACTTATTGCTATCCAGGACAATAGAAATTCAGGTTAGTTTTTGTCATTGACAGAAAATAACTTGTTTGTTGTAACATATGTAACTTTAATAAATGGCAGAAGAAAGGAAGGATGCCTATCCAGTACGATACAATTTAAATTATACACATCTGAATCCCCAGAATACCTGCACAATCATTCACAATTAAGACAAGCAAAACGTAGATGCTTTGATACATATATGTGGAAATACAATATGCGTGGAAAATAAAATTCTGAAGACCAAATGCCTCGATTTGGAGGGTGGATTAAACTATCTCTCACAGCTCTTTCTAATTTCAGCCACAGTGACACATTGTTGGTCTTTAAAGCGATGGTTGTTTTTCACTTTAACATTTGACCCCATAGTGGTAAACCCCATAGAGGCCATGGAGTTCTCTGTGCCAAATCTTGAAAAGTTTGCTTCTTGTTTACTCTTGATCTTGGGAATTGGGTTCATTACACTGGACAGAGAGTCATGTATTAGCTTGGATTAATAGAGAGAAGTTAGATCATTTTTCAGTTGGCAGGTTGTTATTAGTGGAGCGCTGCAAGGATCAGTGTTAGGGACTTAGCTATTTATAATCTATAACTTCTTGGATGAGGACATTGAGTGTAATGTGTAGAAGGTTGCTGATGGAAAAGTGATGGAAAAATAAATTGTGAGGAGGACATAAAGTGGCAACAGAAGGATTAAGTGAGTATGCAAAGATTGAGTGAAATGTACAATTATCTACTTTGGCAGGAAGGATAGAAGAGTGAAATAAGTTTTAAATGCTGTGATTCATAAATAATGATGTGGCGGGATTAAATAACCTTGCATTCAAATCTTGATGAGAGCTTTGCGGTTATGATTGACTCCTGGATGAGGTTCCAATCATGTAACCATACTATGATTAAGATTGTCTATTTCCTCCTTAATTGCATTACCTTTCTGCAGCCCATTTGCTGCTGAAACGCTCAATTATGCCTTTGTTACCTCTGGGCTTAGTGTTCTCATGCACTCATGGTTGACCGTCCTCGTTCCACGCTCCAAACTTGAGTTGCTTCAAACTTTTGCCGCCTGTGTTCAAACTCTCTCAACATCCTAACCACCCTTCATTTCTATACTCGCTGACCTACCTTGGCTCCTGATTATGCAACACATTGACCTTGGAAATTATTATATTGTATTCAAACGCCTTGCTGCTCCCTCTCTTGGTTATTTCTTCCAATATTAACTGTCTGCTGAGATTTCTGTGTTCCAGCAATTCTGGCGCTTTAAAAATTGGAAATGCTCAATTATTCGAACAGTTGCAGGTTTACCTTCAGTTATTCAGGCCCTAATTATTTTGGAATTCCCTCTCTAAACCTCTCTACCTTTCTACTAATATTTCCTCCTTCATATTTTCCCTTCAGTTGGACCTTTTGACCAAGCGTTCAGACATTTACCGTAATATCTCCTTATTGAATCACAGAATGGTTACAATATAAGAAGGTCATTCAGTCTATCATGTCTGTACTAGCTCTCTGCAAAGGCCACAAACTGGTCCCATTCCCCTGCCTTTTCCCTTTAGCCTGACCAAATCCACTTCCCTTTTGAAAGTCACAACTGAATCTGCCATCTACCACGCTTACTCTAGAACTTAATGACTTACTACCTAAAAAGGTTTGCCCTCGTATTGCCTTTGATTCTTTTTGCCATTGGTGTCCACTGGTTCTCCACCAATGGGATCAGTTTATTCCTTTAATGCCTAGGCCTGTCATGATTTTGAAAGCATTCATCAAATCTCCTCCCAACCTACTCTTCTCCAAGGACAGTCACCTCAATTTCATTAATCTATTCACAAAACTGAATCTTATCATCCCTGGAACTGTTCCCTTATTTTCTTTTCCTTTGCAATCTTTAGGCCTTCACATTCTTAATATGGCTTGGCATCTAACTCCTGTTTATTCACACATGTAAAGTGATTTGGGCTGTTTTATTACAATGAAGACGCTATAGACAGCATATTAACCTTTATTCCAAAGAGCTTGGAGTATGAAATAAAGGAAATTAGTTAGATCACACCTGAAGTGTACAGTTTTTGTCTCCTCATCAAAGAAAGGAAGATTTGTCTTAGGAGGTTTACAGTGAAGATTTCCTATGAGGTAAGATTGATTAAAATAGGCCTACATTTTGTGGAGTTTAGAAGAATGCAAATTGTTCTCAATGAATCATATGACAATATTATAGAAACCAGGGATCATAGTTTTAGGATTGGGGATTCGTCAATTTGAACTGAGATGAAGACAATTTCCTTCACTCAGAAGTTTGCGTTTTTGGAATTTACTGTCCTATAAAGCTATAGTGCTCAGTTATTAAGCATGTTCAATTCAGAGAATACAGCTGGAGAATCAAGGGATGTGGGATTGAACAGGTAAGTGGAGTTGAGCTGGAAAATGCGCTATGATGTTATTGAACAGCACGGCAGGTACAAAAGGGCTTATGACCCAACCCTGCTCCTATCGATGTTACATACGTTTTTTATTGTATGTTTTCTGAAGATGCACAGCAGGAGGATCTGGAGGATGAAGACATGGAGGATGAATTGATTCAAATCTCTGAGGAAGCAGAGCTAATCCAGAGAGAGAGAATGATTGATGACGATGAATCAAAAATGAGGACCAAGAAGAAGCAAGATGCTGATCTCAATGAACTGGCAAACACCTTGTTAGCAATGAACCTTAACAACCAGGGAGCTCGGGGAGCATATCCACAGGACCAAGATGGCTGGCAGGTAAATCTAGTGGCTTTGAAATTTAAAGAATTGCTGTCATGATTAGTTGAACTCTTCACTGAAGTTATCAAACAATTGGGCTGGATTTAATGCTCTCTCTCACTGACAGGTTTGAAGGCAATGGGGTATTTTTTACATGAACACTCCAGTCCCACTGTAAATATGCCAGTGACAGGGCCAGCATCATGCAACCTTCCCACCAGTGGATCAAGTGAGGCTTTTAAGTGGATAATATATTTCCACTTGAGAACCTCATCCTACCATCACCCTCATTTAACTGGCAACAGGAGAGCATTGCATTCAGGTGACCAACTCAACAGATTTCCCTGCATGGGTTAGCAGTGGCAAGGATCACTCCTTAACTGGCTCCCTGGGTTCATTGAACTGCCCGTCTCCACCTTCCCTCCTTAAAGGCTTTACCACTGTCACAGTTTCCCATCTATCATGAACTCCCAAACTTCAGCACCTCCCCACACCCTCCACTCACTCTTGAACAGTTACAAAGTTCTGATCTATTGCCTGAGTGTAGTACTGACTGTGACCACCATTCATGTTGGCGTTGCGGTTACTTTGAGAGCTGTTGCCCTCTGATTGGCCAGCAGCTCTTTCAGGTGGGATGTCCTCTCCCTGACTGGCAGAAATTCCATCTCCAGCCTATTAGTGATTAAACAAGTTAGGGCAGCCATTCTTCCCCTGAACAGATATCTCCCATTGCCAAGTTGAGGTGAGGTGGTGGGAGTAGAAGGGGGTTCAGAGTGTCTGAATATAATTCAGTCCATAAATAGAAACCCTTCACGTTGTCAGTATGGTCATTAACATAACTGGTGTAAATTACTCAGAGTACAGCAGGGTAGGGGGGAAGCTTACTGCTAGCAGTGCACGTTAGAACATTTGCTTGGAGTTTTGAGACCAATTTATCTACTGGGGCTGGATGAGATTATCTGAAGCCAACACATAGTTGGAAAATAACACATTGTAGAAGGAACAAATGATATATGTATCCTTTAAAAGACTGCTTAAGTTTATCCTCTATATTGCCCAATGCTGCTGCTTATTTCAAAATATATTTTTCATGTAATTATTCAGTCCCACTTTAAATGCATTGTTCCTATTTTTAAACAGGTACAGCGGGGTGAAAGGAAGAAAATGAAACAGAAAGCCCAGGCAGAACTGCGAAAGAGTGGTGCGATGACTGCACAAGAGGAGGAGAGAATTTTCAATATCTGGATGCTTCCTCTCAAAGATCGATGGCGCCTCTACAGGTCAGAGCTGAATGCTGGTCCTCGAATTCTCTCAAGATGTTCTGTTCCATTTGACCTCCTTTGTGTTGCTGAACTCCAGTGTTCTTGAGAGTATACAGCAATGCCACTTATCAGAGCTTTACCATCCAAAGAGATACCTCTACTGCAGCCTATTGGGCTCTGTATAAATTACATGTTTCTTAAATGAAGCTACTTATTTCTGTTTGGCACGGTGGCTCAATGGCTGGCAGTGCTGCCTCATAGTGCCAGGGATTCGGTTTCGATTCCACCCCTTGGGCAACTGTCGGTGTGAAATTTGCACATTCTCCCTGTGCTTGTGTGGGATTCCTTTGGGTGTTCCAGTTTCTTCCCTCAGTCCAATAATGTGCAAGTTAGCTGGATTCGCCATGCTAAATTGCCCGTAATGTGCAGGGATGTGCAGGTTAGGTGGATTAGTCATGGGGAATGCAGGGTTGCAGGGATAGGTGAGGGGTTGGGTCTGGGTGGGATGCTCTTCGGAGGTGTGGACTAAATGAATGGCCTGTTTCCACACTGCAGGGATTCTATGATTCTTACCCAAGAACCAATGAACTAGGTTTACTGAAGCCACATAATCTGACTTAACAGAGATAAAAGGTACTGCAGATGCAGAACACCTGCGCTCAGTTCGCAACAAACAGCTGCACCTCCCAGTCGCGAACCATTTCAACTCCCCCTCCCATTCCTCAGATGACATGTCCATCCTTGGCCTCCTGCAATGCCACAGTGATGCCACCCGAAGGCTGCAGGAACAGCAAATCATATTAATCTGACTTAACAAATGGTTTTAAGATTCCATTCTGAAACTCATGACTTTTAAAAAAAAAAGTGATAGATGTCACAGAAACTTTGCATGATGTTATTGATTTTCGTTCATTAATAAATATTAGTTGGTAACATGAGTTAACTTTATCTAAATTTAAATGCTTTAGTCAAATGGTTTTTGAAAAGCATTTTTATCTTTAAATTTAGAAGATATTAAATGTAGTGATATGTAACATGCATTCATATGAAACTGATAAGTTGCTGAAAGACCTACCTCGATTTAGAACTTGCCATCAACATGTTGAAATTTAGGGGTGCATTTTCTTCACACTTGCCCTCAGGAAACACAGTTTGATAGTAATGATAAAAAAGATAGAGGTGGACTTCACTTTTAATCCCTGTCTGGAAACCACAGTGATCCCAGGCACGGAACCAATCCAAATTATGGAGCGTAGGAAAACAAGAGCAAGAGTAGACCATTCAGACCTTCTACCGTGGCTGATCTGATTGCGGTCCAACTCCTGATTTCCTGTTCTGCCCATAACCCTTAACTCATTTGTCCATCAAAAATCTGTCTGATCCAAATTCAATGATCCAATAAATCTAATATAATCTAATCCAATAAATTCAATGACCCAGTCTCTACTGCTTTCTGGGGAAGAGAATTCCACAGACTAAAGACCCTGTGATAGAAAAAATTTCCTCTCATTACGATCCTCTAAGAGAAACCTTTATTTTAAACCGTGTCCCTTATTCTCGTCTCTCCCTCAAGAAGAAATCTCTTCCCAGTAACCACCTTCTTAGCTCCCCTCAGGACAATATGTCATACAGAAGTTTGAATCTGAGCAGAGAAGCATCTTCAAATTAATAAGTGCAAATAACGCAAAATGATCTAAACAAACATGTCTAGTGGCTGATAATGGTGTTGTATTATAACTGTACATGAATTTTCTGCTATTACTTCTGTTTCCAGCACATCTGAGGTGTGGGGGTTGGGTGTAGGGTGGAGGGTGTGCTTGTTCCAGGAATACCCAGCCAATTCTAATGGCCCAGGACAGAAAACCTAGGTTTCTGGTGTCCTGAAGGGGAAAGAATCCCACAGTATTTCCTATCCTTTTAGACCTGTGATCATTCTAACAATTAGATACTATAAAAATTCCTTTGAAAATTCTAGGTTGTGGTTGTCCATGTATCAAACGGATGTAAGGCGAAGGATAATTCAGCATGAGCAGCTCTACCAAGCAGCAGCTGACAGGTTGGCAGAGTTGAGGCTACAAGAAGACCTCTGGGTTCTGAAGGAAGCTAAGGTTGTGGGGATGACAACAACAGGTTTGATCTTGTTAAATCTACTTTCTCTGCTGACTCAATGCAAATTGTACAACATTAGCATCAGAATACTAATATTAATTTACCAACCTGCAAATTGGAATGGGGTTGTGCATGGAAGGGGGCGATTTTCTCTGTGACTAGTATGTAACAGAAATGTAAACTTGTTCATAAATGGGTTTATCGTCCGGGTATACATGCTGCATGTAGAATTTTGCTGGTTCACTAACAGGGTGGCCAAAAAATGCTTCAAAAATACTGCCTGAAATGGGCAGGGAATGAGGCATAATCCAAAAGGGAGACTATTCCTATTCCTGTTTTATGCAATCTGGATTTCACTATGCCCTTCCTTCATTGCTGGATGCATTCTCCTCAATTGTAATCCTTGCAGACTTCGCTGTATCCATTCTAATTACTGGTGTTTCCAGAGACCACCATGTAGAAGGTGATGAAAGTGGCTGTAATGGTCATCAGCCTTCCCCTCCCCCCACCTCTTGCGATGGTGTTCTCTTCCTTAAACACAGTCCCCACCTATCTTGTTTAGTAGACTTAAACCTCTCCTAAAACCTACAAGGCCAACGATTCCCTGATATTTGGGCCACTTCTGCTTCCTTAATAGCCTGTCTTTTTCATTTTGGTTTTATTGCCAAACATTGTCAAGAGACCACCACGATTATCAAATGACCTCCCAGAGGAGAGAAATGTGTCAGGATTGAGGTTAGGCTGGGAGGAGTTCTGCCTGAAAGAGGAGAATCTCACCTGATGAACCAGAAACACATACTCAATATTTGCTGATGAACATTCTAGGTGCTTGGCAAATCTTTTAACTTCCTCTTATTGTAATCATAACTCTTATATTTGGCTCTTTATCTGATTGACTTTAACATTGCTTGGATGTATCATCTCCTTTGGGTTTTGTGACACGTAACCAAGGAATAGATTGTGACAAAAGGTCATCATGCGCATTGTTGACAAGCCACATATAAAAACTGCACAGCAGCTTCTCCTGGTAGTCAACAGTGTCCATTATCACATTGTGGTGACTATAGCAGCTGAAGATTCCTTCAACCCTCTTGGATTTGTCACCCGTTGCAAGGTTTAAGTCATGTCGTGTCAAATCACGTCTTGAACGTAACGCCATACATTTGCCTCTAAATATGATCAAAGTTCAGGCTTAGGCAATCTCTTGATGTGTTTTGAGGGAGTTTGGTCTGGTCCACAACAAATTGAAAACATGAAGTTTCTATTCTGAACTTGGCCTAATCTCCTGGAAAATGACCAGAAATGTGACCTGTGCTGAGAACTGACATGCCAACCATTGGCGAGAAATTCTAAGCTTACTCACACCTGTCCCCAAATCCAGCTCATTACAAAAGTTCTGTTTAAAATTTCAAGTTAGGAATCTTTCTGCAGATCTGCAATCCTGATGAAATGTCACAGACCAAAAAAATGTTATCTCGGTTTTTCTGTTCTGAGATGCTACCTGACCTGCTCAGTATTTCTTGCAATTCTTGTTTTTATTTCAGCCTCTCAGCATCTGCAGCACTTTTACTTTTGTACAAAAAATCATGAGTTGTGACTTCATGACTGAAAGTATTGACTTGAATCATCCATGCAAATAGGTGCAGCGAAATACAGGAAGGTACTCCAGGAGCTAAGACCCCGCATTGTTGTGGTAGAGGAAGCAGCTGAGGTTCTGGAAGCTCATTTAATAACAACACTCAGCAGTGCTTGCCAACATCTTATTCTGATTGGGGATCATCAGCAGGTCAGTATAGTTGCTCTTCTGTTTTTGCCATTTATTTGACTGCTCATTTCATCTAGTTAAGCATTGCTTACTGGTTTCTTTGATCTTGTCCTCTTCTCTTTCAAAGCAGCTCAGGGAGGTTGGGAAGCTACTGTCATAGTTCAAAGTACAGGTCCTTTTAAGGGTCAAACATAACAACATCAAAGTTGATTGAAAGTAGGTGATAGTCTGACGATGGCTTTAAGAGATGCGTTTTGTCCTGGTTTCTTTCAGAGAGAGATTGAGGGAGAGGCAGTGAGCTGTCTTTGAGAAGATAAACAATTTGTGAAGCCTTGGGTTTTTTTTTTAAAAGGTGGAACAATTGAAGCAGCCTGAGTGGGTGTGGTCAAGCTCCTACCTACAGAATCAATGATTGTAGTTTTAGTGTTCCGCAGTTGTTGATGGGGTCCCAGCAGTGTTGGAAGGCAGTGAGTCTCTCCCAGCTGCTACACTGTCCCTCAGAATTATCTTTTGATGTTCTTTGCTCCTGAATTAGTAAACTGCATGTGAGACAATCTGTTTTCTGAATTTGCCTTTTACCAAGGGTGTGTATTTGGGATGTTACTATATTGTAACAGTTAATTAGGAATAGTTACTGTAACTATTATTCTGTAAAGTTTTCCAAGAGAGTTAAGTTATTCCAAGTTCCTCTTTCTTTTGTTGGATTTTAACTGTAGTGTTTGAATAAATTGCGTTTTGCTTAATGTAGTGTAGTTTAACCAATTGAATAGCATCTGGAACACAGCACCTCCCATTTACCTTTCAAAAATAAAAAAAGTTAATGTCTAGATTACATTCTTAATATATATTGAGGGGGTCTGGGCTGGTCCATAACAATAGTCATTAGATTTTCATATTACCAGGGTTATATTACAGTTTTCCTTTTGAAGTCACTTATTTTGACACGATTATGAGTTGTGTTTATTGTGACAATACTATGGCTTTAAAAGGTGTATTTTGCCCCTTCTCTGAAAGAGAGGTTTTGAACTGAACTGTCTCATCCAATCCAATAAAGTAAACAACTTGTGAGGTCTTGGGTTTTTCTTATAAAGTTGGAACAATCGAAACAACGTGAATGGTTGGAGTCAGGCTCCCATAGAGCCAGAGTTTTAGTTTAGCTTTCAGTAGTTAATGGGGTTTTGAGAGTTGTCTTGGAAGCTGCCATACCTTGCTGACCAGCAGAACTTTCTGTTGGTGTTCTTTCCTACTGGACTGGAGAAACAATCTATTTTACTGAATTTGCCTCTGCCCAGGGTGTGTTTATGGGTTTTACTATATTGGAATGGTTGCTGTTTCATAGTTATATAATCTGTTTTTTTTCAGTAGAGCTATAGTTAGACCAATTCTTCTTTCTTTTGTTTTTTATTTTAGCTATAGGGTAAGAATAAAGTGTGTTTCGCTTAAAGCTGCGGAGTGTAACCAATTGAATTACATCTGGAACACATCACCTTACACTTTGAATAATATAAAAGTTAGGGTCAAGGCTACCTTCTTGATATATTTAATGTTGGAGGGGGGGGGCGTTGGTCTGGTCCATAATATTATCAATGCATTACAAAATAGTGTATGTGAACTAAATCTTCAGAGGCTAGCATCCCATCACCAATCACCCTTTATTTACAAATGCGTAGGCTTTGACAATAGCGATGCCTCTCACTAAGTCAGGCATTCCAGGCTCAATATTCCTGATATTCAACCTTTCGTATCAGCCATATTTCCTTGTTTGGACCAGATAACAGCTTTGCTGAGAGAACTCATATTCTGTACTGTCCAGCTGGCTGACCTCGTTACAATCACTACAGTATGATTATGAAATTTAAAAGAAAACTGTTTTTTAGTTTACCAGTAGCGTCATAGCTTTAAGAGTGGTGGGAACTTTGGGGGTTGGAGTGCCTCATCTGCCGGTCCAACACTTTTTGATTTAGTTCCCTTCCTTCTTTCTCTACTTTTCCTCACTTCTGGTTAGCATTGTTTGTAATTTGATTAATTGAATATTTTGCTAATTTGGTGGGTATTAAAACTTTTAATCAGTGGGCTGAGCTCTTCCTCAAAGGATTGTTCACATCTGAACATGGAAAGGGCCCAGGAGGGAAAGATGGAAACTGATGTTTGTGCCAAATTATAGATTTCCAATAAAATCTCCAGCTTTCTTTTATTGGTAAAACCCTCATTTTGGTTCATTTTATGTGACAAAATTTACATGCATCTTGCAATAGATAGCAAATTAAAGAAAGATTTATTATACAGAAATGGAACGACCAACACTAATAACAACCTATGCTTCCAGCAGGATGTGCTGCAGAGTTTGTGCTGACAATCTGTCGACAAGCCAAACTAAAGTAATAATGTGCCCATGTAGGAATACCTTCTTGTATTTAGCTTTACCAGTTGCATTGGAAAATTCATGTCAAAGCTTGTAGTCATAAAGTCACAATACTTGATGTGTTTTCTAAAACTTTAACTTCTAAATGACAAGTGAAAAAATGGCCTTAGTCTCATACAGCATGGAAATAGACCTTTCAGTCCAGCTAGTCCACTCCAACCATGTTCCCAAACTAAACTAGTCCCACTTGCCTGTGTTTAGCCCATATCCCTCCAAACCTTTCCTATTCATGAATTTATTCAAACGTCTTTTAAATGTTGTAACTGTATCTGCATCCACCGCTTCCTCTGGCAGTTCATTCTACACATGAACCACTCCCTGTGTAAAAAAAAGAAAGAAGTTACCCCTCATCTCCTTTTTTTTTAAACTTTCTCCTCACACCTTAAAAGTATGTTTCCTAGTTTTGAACTCCCGCACCCTAGGGAAAAGAACATTGCCGCTCACCTTGTCTATGCCCCTCACGATTTATAAATCTCAACCTCCTATGCTCCAATGAAAAAGTCCCAGTCTCCCTTTATAACTCAAACCCTCCATTTCCTGCAACCTCTTGGTAAATCTTTTCTGAGCCCTCTCCAATTGAATAATATCCTTCCTATAGCAGGGGCAACTAGCACTCCAGAAGCAGCCTTACCAACATTCTGTACAACCTCAATATGACGTTCCAACTCCTATACTCAAAGATCTGAGCAATGAAGACAAGCGTGCTAAATGCCTCCTTAACCAACTTATCTACCTGTGAAGCAAATTTCAAAGAATAGTGTATCTGAACCCCTATGCTTCTCTGTTCTACAACACTCCCATTGTATAAGTTCTACCCTTGTTTGTTTTACCAAAATGCAATACCTCGCATTTATCCAAATTAAACTGTATCTGCCACTCCTTAGCCCATTGACCCAATTGATTAATATCTTTTTGTAATCTTAGATAACCTTCTTCACTGTTTACTATACCGTCAACTTTGGTGTCATCCACAAACTTATAACCATGCATCCAATCTTCTCATCCAAACCGTTTATATAAATGACAAACAAAAGTGGACCCAGCATCGTTCCCTGCGGAACATCACTGGTCACAAGTGTCCAGTCTGAAAAATAACCACCACCCTCTTCTCCCTACATTCCACTTCTTGCGGCGTGCTGTCATATCTGAAGAGCAGATGTACAAGCAAACGCAAATAACTTCTTTTATTTTACTATTTTTGAACTTGGTTTCTCATTATTTTGGCTCCGCTTGTCCCTAAAGTGAGCTTTTGTCATCAACCTCAAAATAGAACCAAAAAAAAATCTAAATTTTTTTTTGATGCTCATGGATTGTAAACATGAGCACAATTTTGCCCAGGGGTCCTGTATATATATTCAATGTGAATCATTTTGTCCATGCCACAACTTTTTTGACTTCATTTGTTGCTCACTTATTTATATATTAGCAATGTGTGTGTTTTTTTTTGAATGATATAACAGGATCTACAAAATCTAAGATAGCCCACTGAAATGTCTAGGTTTTAAACAACAAGACAAGATTGCTGCAGTCAGCAGCCTGTCCTGTCATACAGCAGCTGTAACCACCTAAACTAGGAACTACTTCAATGAAAATGCTATTTAACACAAACCTATGCCAGACTGGGCCGAACGTCCAAAAGAATGTTCAGTAATTTCAATACATTATGATTTAACAAAGACTTGCCTAAAATCTATAGTATACTACACACGAGGTTAAAAATTTCTCTTTAAATGTGCCAAGCTGCAGACTGTATGGTTTTCTTGGTGATCATCCACTGACTACTATGAAATGTCATCTCAACATCTTACGTGTGTTATTGAAAAAAATTCTTTACAGACTTCAAGGAGTTTTGGATGTGTCTGTTTTATTACTCATTATGGGCCAATTATGTGAATTTTTTTTGTATTTTTTTTTGTCTTTTAACTCCAGTCATTAATATTTCATGCTTCCCTGACAGCTTCGACCTAGTGCTACAGTGTACGATCTGGCCAGAAACTTCTATCTGGAAGTGTCTTTGTTTGAACGTCTTGTAAAAGTCAATGTTCCATATGTACGACTAGATTATCAGGTGAGAGTTGATGAAATGTAAAAATATTTCAACAGCCTGGTCTCAATGCTATTGGAACATAGCTTTAATTTAAGTAGAAGCAATTAAAAGGGTAACATTTTCTAACTATGACATTACAAAAATTGATAGGTCAATATCAGGCTTTCAGGGAGGTTAAATCTCACAGTTCCTGTCACTAATTTCTCAAGAACTGCTATTTTAGTAGCTCATACAACCACACAAATAATAAATTGCTTCTTGATGGAGCTGAAAAATTCCCTCCTGCTGCTGTATTAATCTAAAGTGAATAATCGCACGGGAATTTGTGATGAGCAAAACCTCCCCAGACGCAAACTCATTCTTTCTGTGAACAGGTGTAAAGAGCAGATGAGAGCTAGTTGAAACGCAGCTTCCTAAGTTCTTGCTGCATGGTAATTGTTCAAACACTCCCAGCAATTATGTTCCTCTGGTTTCCATATTTGTCATGCACACGTCGGTGCGATGCCACAGCAACAAGGTCAGCTGTCAAATGTCTGCTACAGAACCAAGAAATCCCAGCAGCATTGTGGGTGTAGCTCATGCTTGTGACAGTGTGGCCCTAGCATATTTAGAGGCAACGGTGGTCCTGCTGTTGTTGCTGTTCCAAAAAACAAAATAACTTGGATCGATACCGTTGTGAACAATACTAAGTTAAATATATCAGTATGTAAATAGTTATTTTATTATATGAAATGAAACAATGCTTTGTGAGCCAGTAGCCACCTTACTTAGTTTGCACAGTGGGCAGTACAACAACAGCAGTATCAAGAAATCTCATTAAAGATATGTGTTCAATCCCTATGTCTGTTTCAGTTTTGTATAAAGTTGGTAACGGATAATACAACATAGGAGAACCTGTATTGAGGCAATAACATTGAGTACTCACTGAAAACAAATATTTAAATTGGAACCTTCTTGTGAAAAGGTGAAAGTAGATCACCAGTTTTACCGCCAAGAGTGACTGTGTCAGTAGTGTAATTGAGTGTACTCCCTGGCTTATCTGAGCCAGCAAAGAAAAGCAATGGCAATTTCAGGTGCAGAGTTCGGTGCAGCCTTGTTTCTTTGACACCAAGTTCTTTCTACCATCAGTATATTTGCCCACTATTAATTAACCACAATGCCAGGGCTCCCCTTGCCTGCAAGATAAAAGCTCGTGCTGCCAGCTCACCCGCACAGGATGTGGCTCATTCTCAGCTCTGCTGCCATCACAATTCACTACGACATTTAAAGCAACAGTCCCTTCTTCAAGGAGAAAATAACATGCTGAAATAGTCACTGCGAGATGTCCAAAGGTGGAGTGGAAAACATCCAGAGACCAGACTATTTAAGTAGGCAATTGAACTATGCCTCTAAAAGTCACAAAGTTATTGATCCAGAGGAGCAAGCTATCAAAGTTAAGGTTACTGTCAGAATTGAAGGTCTCCACAGGAGTCGTGCTTCCAGTTTCTTTGAGGATGACCAGAAGAATGCAGCAAAACTATGGGCAACTTTGGAAATCTGGCTTAAAACTGAAGTGAAACCCAGTGAATTTAAAACAATTTACAAATGTTCCTTATTGCAATGCAAATGTCTTTAAAGTCAAAGGTCTTTACAAGAGCAAGAGGAATGGAAAGATGTAACTGCAGAGTTGACATTGATCTTGATGAGAAAGTAAGTTGTAAGCTGTTCACATTTGGTGCGTAAGGTGTGGGCTGGAGTGTCATACTAGCGCCAGTAGTGCCCTGTTTCTCAAGATAATATTTATTGTATTATCTCTGTGTCTAGCTTAAGCAATCAAAGCTGAAGGTAAAACATAGAGATTGAACACTGATCTTTTTGAAGGCTGTTTGATACGCTGTTCATTGTGCAGGTTAACCAAATCGACAGCTACATCATGTGACATTTCCTCAGTTCCTGTTATGACATAACTAGTTATATAATCATATCTTTGAATAAGTCTACTTCACATATTAGCAAGCATACTAAGACAACATGCCCTTTCCTCGAAGAAAGTAAATGTCTGTCATGACTGTGTAATGAATAAGTAACCCATATGAAACACTAGTAGTGTTAAAATTGTCAAATGTTGACATGGAGCATTCAGAATACTCATTTTTGGGGCATTATCTATGCTTGATATTCTCTGAAAGGTACTTGGTGATGACTGGCTAGACCAGACCTGGGAACTACTACATAAAGCTGTGTTTTTGAACCTTCTGCTCCTTCACTCTGAAGATTGCATTTGTGCTGACTCTGCAGAGTCATCATGATGTTTAATATGTTTTTTGGTGTCTCCCCTTTTGCAAACCATACATGCTTGTGCATACCTGAAGCTGATTGGTGGCCTTATGCTTGGCTAGCACTAACCTCCCCTATACATATACCGTGTGCACTACATTGGTTCAAAAATGTAGCTCACCACCTTGTCCAGGTTGATGGGGATGGACAATAAATCTGGCCCTGCCCATGAACACTATTTTTAAAAAAGTTAGTCACATTCTTACGACATTCTTAAGACATACTTATCTTGCCCAAGCTACAAGGAGAAGCTTGCATACAAGGAGATATAGGTGCACAAGCCAAGTCTTACACATGGGAGTAACAGACTCTATTAGAACTAAGAAGATACTCACAACATAATACAAATCATAACATTTCCCCATGAGTTTAATATCTACAGAATTGTGAGCGTGATTGTATGTGGGAGGTTAACATTTAGGGGAAAAAGTTAATTCTGTCATGAATTTTATTTGTTTCAGCATCGCATGAGACCTGAAATAGCTGCATTATTGAGTCCTCATATCTATGAACAGCTAGAGAATCACCCATCTGTAATGAATTATGAAAATATCAAGGTTTGATCTGCATTTCTATATTTGTGAATAAACCATTTTGAGAGGAATGGAACAAGTCTAAGTTAGATAATCTCGAAATCAGTTTTGCTCTGATCATTGCAGTAATTTAGAGAACTCACTGAAGCATTTATGATTTTTGGTCCATACTTTCATTCATACAGCACCTTTAATGTAATGAAATGCCCCTTCAAAGGTGTGTTTATAAAGCTAATTTGAAACTTAATCAATGTAGAACTATTTTGACACTTAATTCATGTAAAATGGTATTAGGGCAGATGACCAAACACTTGGTCAACAAGGTAGATTTTAAGTATTATCTTCAAGGAGAAATGAGAGATTAAAAAGCAGACAGATTTAAGGAGAGACTTCCATGGTTTAGGGCAGTGGTTCCAGACATAAGAAATTGTGTTCAACTTGTTGGAGTTTTTGTTTTTTTTTATTTATTTATTTATTTTTTTGAAGCTTTTATCAACAATATTGATAAAAGAGAACAAATAGACATTGTATACATGATTTTTGGAAGAGTTTGATAGATTACCCCATGGGAGACTAGTTAGCTATATCTAAGCACATAGAATCACATGTAATGTACTGGTATGAATTAATGACTGACTAACAAAGAGAAAACAGTGAGTAGTAATGAATGGGGCAGTCTCATGTTAGCAGGTTGTGACTAGTGGGGTACCGCAAGGATCAGTGCTTGGGCCCCAGCTGTTCACCATTATATATCAATGATTTGGAGGTGGGAACCAATGTAATATTTCCAAATTTGCAGATGATACAAAGCTAAGGGGGAATGTATTTTGTAAGGAAGGCATAACAGGGCTCTGGGAAAATATGAATGGGCTTAGTAAATGGAAAGAATATAGAAGATGGAATATAACATAGAAAAAATGAGGTTATTCACATCGGTAGGAAAATCAGCTGTGCAGAGTATTTCTTAAATGGTAGGATGTTAGAAATTTTGGATATACAAAAGTACATCTGTGTTGTTGTCCTTGTATCCTTGTTGTTAAGTCACTGAAGGCTAATGTGCAGGTACAGCAAACAATCAGGGAGACTAATATACTGCTAGTTTTTAATGCAAGAGGACTTGAGTCCAGAAGTAGTGAAGTCTTGCTTCAATTGTATAGCAGCTTGGTTAGACTGCACCTGGAGCACTGTGTGCAATTTTGGCCTCCTTATCTCAGGAAAAATGTTACTGTTGTGGAGAGCATGCAATGAAGGTTTACCAACTTATTTCTCGGATGGTAGAACTGTTCTATGAAGAAGATTGGGCAAGCTCTGCCTGTATTCGCAAGAGTTTTGAAGAATGAGAGGTGATCTCATTAAAACCTACAAAATACTTTAAAGGGATAGATAGGGTAGATACAAGTAAGATGTTCCCATGGGTTGGGAAGTTTAGAACCAGGAGATACAAGTTAAAAATAAATGGGTTTCCATTTCGATCCAAGGGGAGGAGATTTTATATTTACTCAGTGGGTTGTGATCCTTTGGAATTCTCTGTCACAGAGTGTTGTGGAAGCTCAGTCTTTGGGTATTTTTAAGGTAGAGATTGATAGATTTCTGATTACCAGTGACATTTGGGTTGCAATGAGTAAAAGGCATTGTAATGTTTGATCGACCATGATTGTACTGAATAACACGGAAGGCTGAATAGCCTACTGCTGTTCCTATTTTCCTATATTCCTGTGCTTTCCCACTGTGACACCACTTCGAGGCGTGAGTGTTGTCGTGAACTCTTAATCTGAAGTATAAGTGACAAGCTGGGAGTGGGAGGAGAAACCTATGAAAGTGGTGAGGGGAGAAGGATAGATGTCCACGTCAGCCATTATGGTTCAGAACGCTCAATCCCAAAGTTGAAGCTCTGGGACCCCATTTGTGCTTATGACCCCCACTTTGGAAAGCTGTCACTGTAACTTAAAATATAACCATCAATTAGGGCTGCTCGAGGACAGAATTAGAGGAGCACAGACATTATGGAGGAGGTTACAGAGCTAGAGACTGGTGAGACCATGAACAGATTTGACAACAAGACTGAGAATTTCAAAAAAATACAAGCTTAGCTTAACCAGAGGCCGGTGTTGGTCAGCAAACGTGTGAGAAGTGGATGGAACTTGGTGAAAGTTAGAGATGAGTAGCAAGGATGTAGATGATGTCAAGATTATGAAGGTTAGTACGTGTGAAAATGAACATTAGGATAAAGGAATGAAGGATGTAAGCATAAAGGCTTCCCATCTTTGTCATTTGAATAACAAAAGTAGCTTAAAATCTACAACCTTGTAATGAATATGCCTGTATTGATCCTGCCAACCCTGTTTTAAAGAAGCAGCCTGAATAACATAGACTGCCAACGGTTCAGTTGGAAAAATCTCAGACTGAGACTGAACTGGACTTTATTTCAAATGCATTCAAGCTGGCACAAATCAGCACTTCCCCTTAACGCTAGTACGTGACTGAATTCAAGTGATTAATGTTACTAATATAAATCTGTGATGTAGTGTGTACAATGGCATAGCCTGTACAATTTAATTTCACTTTTTGAAAATGCTCATTTGTATGTGTAATAATCTGAAGTATTTCAAAATTAAAGCCCTCAAGCCTCTTGCAAAAGAATGACAGGCTTTGTGCCAGTTCCGTTTTAAATGGGGTCTTTCAAAGAAGGTTTCTATAATTTCTCATCAACATAGATGTGTTCAGTCATCTATTTGTTATCAACTTGTTATGTGTTCTGCATAAGGCAATTCTAGTCAGGTGTGGAATTTGTTGCATTGATATTTTCTTCGCTTTTTTTTTAAACTCTTCATTCCCATAATTTGTCAACAGGGAGTGTCTTCAAATCTGTATTTTGTGGAACACAATTACCCTGAAGAGGAAATCCAGGATGGGAAGAGTCATCAGAATCTGCACGAAGCTGCCTTTGTTGTAGCCTTGTGTCACTATCTCATCTGTCAGGACTATGCACCCTCTCAGATCACCATCCTTACCACATATACAGGGCAGCTCTTCACTTTGCGTAAGATGATGCCGTCCAAGAAATTTGCTGGTGTGAAAGTGCACGTGGTCGACAAATACCAGGGGGAGGAGAACGATATTATTCTACTTTCACTTGTGAGAAGCAATAAGTCAGGCAAAGTCGGATTCTTGCAAATAGCAAACAGGGTCTGTGTTGCTCTGTCTCGGGCTAAGAAAGGTCTTTATTGCATAGGAAACATGAGCATTCTGGCAAATGTTCCTCTTTGGAGCAAGATCATGCATACCCTGCATGAAAAGGCCAATATCGGTCCCTCACTGATGTTGACCTGTCAGAATCACCCTAAAACTATGACACTTGTGTCCAAAGCAGAAGATTTCAACAAAGTGCCTGAGGGAGGCTGCAGCCTACCTTGTGCATACAGGCTAGATTGTGGCCATGTTTGTACTAGAGCATGTCATCCGTACGACATGGAGCACAAACAATTTAATTGTTTAAAACCATGTCAGAAAGTACTTTGTGCAGATGGACATAGGTGTGCAAAGTCCTGCTACGAGAAATGTGGCAAATGCCAAGTAAAGGTCGATAAAGTGATTCCGCAGTGTGGACACTTGCAAAAGGTGCCTTGTTCTATGAAGCCAGAGGATTTTGTCTGTAAGGAACCATGTTCCAAAATCCTGTGCTGTGGCCACAAATGTGCTGCGGCTTGTGGCGAGGAGTGTGCAATGTGCACTAGAAAAGTATCAATAACCCTGAAATGTAATCATGTCCAGGAGGTAGACTGCTGCATCAAAGAGGCCACAAAGATTGGAACATGTGTTCCTTGCAAAGAAAAATGCAAAACACTTCTGGACTGTGGCCACCAGTGTCCAGGATCTTGTCATCATTGCTACGAAGGCCGCTTTCATGAAAGTTGCAAGCAGCCTTGCAGACGGTTACTAATCTGTTCACACGAGTGCTTGGAGCCTTGCACAAAAGAGTGTCCGCCATGCCAGCGACGCTGTGAAAACTTATGCAAGCACAGTAAATGTAGCAGGAAGTGTGGGGAGCTGTGTACTCCTTGTGTGGAGCCCTGTGAGTGGGTCTGTCAGCACTATAAGTGTCATAAGCTCTGTTCAGAACCATGTGACAGGCCACCTTGTAACAAGCCTTGTAAAAAACTCCTTAAATGTAAGCACCCATGTGTTGGACTCTGTGGCGAGCCTTGTCCCAAATTGTGTCGTGTGTGCCACCATGCTGAGCTCACTGAAATTTTCTTTGGGGATGAAGATGAGCCTAATGCGAGATTCGTTCAGCTGGAAGACTGCAGCCATATTTTTGAGGTGACTGCATTTGACCAATATATGAAACAGGAGCCAGAAGACAACAAGACAGCCATAAAGCTGAAGGACTGTCCAAAGTGTCGAATGCCCATCAGGAAGAATCTTCGCTATGGGGCGATAATAAAAAACAGTCTCAGTGAAATTGAAAAAGTGAAGAAGATTGTCCAAGGAGATACAGAGAAAAATAACCAAATTAGGAAACGGTTAGAGTTAGAACTCAAGAGTCACTCTGTAATAGCTGAACAGCTTCCAAAACACAATAGAGACTTAGCTTTTGCACTACAGAGCCCCCTGCCACTACAGGGTCTGAGTGTGATTGAAAATAAAATTGTGTTGCTCACTAGAATCGCTGAACTTAAACATCAAGCGGAAAGACTAAATTTGCTGAAGAAAATGAAATTCAAAGCTAAGTTGCTTGAATGTCAAAAATGGATTGATAAACCCCGAGGGAGATTCACAGAACAGGAGCTTACTGATCTGCAAAATGAAATTCAGAGGTTAACATATCTTTCTGACCTTTACGTTCGGTGTTCCATGGTATCAAGCAGGAAGCTAGACTCTTCAACGCAAGAAGGTATTGCATCTGTGCAAAAGATCCTTGAAAGCACAAAACGGTTCACAGAAGATAATGAGATGATTGTTAAAAAGGAAATGGCAAGATTGAAATCAATTCTACCTGAAACTGGTCTTGTTATAACTGAGAAGGAGAGAGTGATGATAGTGAAAGCAATGGGCCTTCGTCAAGGTCATTGGTTTAAGTGCCCAAATGGACATGTCTATGTTATCACAGAATGTGGAGGTGCAATGCAAAGTGCAAAATGTCCAGATTGTAATGCAGCAATTGGGGGTAGAAACCATACTTTGGAGAGTAGCAACCAAGTGGCTTCAGAAATGGATGGTGCTCACCATTCTGCCTGGTCAGATGTTGCTAACAATATGTTGAATTTTGAAGATCTTAGAAGATTTTTATAATATTAATAGATTGATTGTGTTCATTGACTCCTATGCAGTGAATCATTGGTGACAAAAAGATCCTGTATTGTTTACATTGATATTTTGGTAGCTGTAGCTGAATACTGAAAATCATGTTGCATCGTTTGGACAGCAGGCTTAATTTTTGAGTGGCTGCATTTTTTGTTTTGTCCTATACTAATGCAAAAAGAAATGATAATGGTTGAATTGTAGCGTGGCACCTTTTTTGGTTTAAATTCATGTATAATGCATCTTAAAGCTTCTGTAGACTAACGGATGATCCACCGCGCACAAAAATGTTTTTAACCTACATTGCTTTCAACGCTTGTATGCGTTGCTGTCAATCTTATACGTGCGAACCTCAAACCAAATTAGGAAATGTTTGGACCTCTATTATTAGTTGAGCATCCATACAACACTTCGACAACCTTTTCTTGTAATGAAAATTGGCCTTTCTTTTTTCCGTTGCAACTTAATACACTGTAGTTAATACTTTTAAAAACTTAGAAGCATCTTCTATTGAGTTAGGTAAGAAACTGAATTGTATTTTTGATTTTACTCCTTACCACCCTTCATCACAAGTGAATATTCTTCCCACTCGTGGCTAAAATGCAGCAATGAATTACTCATGGAAACTCTGCATTCATTCAGATATTCTCCCACTAAAACTTCAATGAGTCAGCTAAGAACTGTTGGACCAGAAAACATTGAGCCCTGTCCACTCAAACATAGCCATCACCTTAAACAAGTTTGTGGAAGGGCAGGAGGGGAGTTAGGAGATTCCCTTGTCAAGAGTAGTCTGGGCAATATCACCTTGTGTTGAAGAGTCTTTCAACCTCTCAGGTGGAACACAGCATGATAATTTGAGATAATGTTAAGCAGTCTAGAGTGGTTGAAGATGATCCAGCAGGGACTAGGCCGGCGTTGGAAGGATGTGATCATACCTGGTCTCTGAAAAGTCGAAAGTGAGTTTTTTTCAAAAATGTTGAAGTGACCTTCATAAAGCCAGGCTTCATCCAAATGTTCTAACATCTCTAATAGATGGGCATTCCCGCTGCAACATCCAGCACTGGATTCCTTTGAGGAGGAGAAGACAGTCCACGTCAGGAAGTGTCACCTCTTCAAAGTCTGCCATGGTTAATATCATAGATTGCTAGCAGGAGATGGTGCAGTAGCCAGCAGTGTAGATTGGAAGAGATCTAGACTGTGACAACGAGAAAGTGCCTCTAGCAGATCTTATTTATAAATTTATTAATGAAATGTAGGGTTTTTAAAAAAATAATGGTGGGTAGAACTAGAATATCCAAACTTTTCGGCGTTGTAGGCTATTTGGATGCATATACTCACAGGTTACAACAAGACTCCAAATTTCTTCAGGCTTTTCAGATTCACTAGATTAATCTAGATTCACTGTGAATGTGAGAGTAAACCTAGGAAATATCCTTGGGTTCCAAAACATCAATACCAGCCTTCGCTTTGAGAATCTGTGGGTTTTCTTTTGGGGTGTGAGGGGCAAGGTGTGTCAAACTATCCATCTGTTCCACGCACACCCTTATGTGTTAACGTGTCATGTGGAGGAGGATAAGCTGTTTGGGTGCAACATTTCTTCGACTCAAATGGCTGGTAATCCAACAAAGACGTGGACACACCATCCTCACTGGGAGTGTCTCATCTGGACCAGTAAGATAAGACTGGCATTACAGGACCTTGGCTGGTCCATGTCCTCTGTAGTCTGATTAGCAGACAGCAAGCAATGCTTTTTGCTTCCGTAGACTCATGCCTGAAGTATGCCCATTGTAGCACAGCTATCTGCCAATGTTAGGCAAATCAAAGAGCATCATTTGGACCCAGAACCTCATTGGATTAAATTCCTACGAAATGCATCCTGACACTTGACTGAGGATTGTCAGGCCAATTAAGTTGAAATAAATAGTTCTGATAAATCAGAAACATCTTGAGTGGCAGATACTTATAAGTCTTTAAGCTGTTACTTAAGATTTATCTGTCGGATAAGGTCATTAACATTAGAACAGCCTCATGTATATCTTCAGACACAGAATGCCATCAGGGTAAGTAATAAATAAGAAAAAGGAGTACAAGACAAGTGTTTTGAGCTGTGTGAACTGAATTGCCAGGGTCTTAACATCATTGTGTGGACTCACTCAGAGAATGGGTTTCCCATTAAAAGAGTGTCAGTTGTTGTCAGGCTGAGTAATTCACTTAGGTAGCTGCTGGGTTGCCATGATAAATTGTATGGATTAGATTTTAGAAAACCAAAAGTATAAAAAAAAAATGAACTTCTGTCAATGGCGGTCTTGTTTTCAGGACAAACGGAGATTTGGTTCCCTGCATTTCTTCTTATGTATTTGTGATTTACTTTTTTTTTGTGGCTTTAATAGAATTGGTTGTTGAATTTTGCCAGTTTTTGTTTTGTCACGGATTTTAGGAATCAAATATCCATTTCTTTTGGTATATATTAATCCATGAATCTTAGACTTCTGTCTGTAACATACATTCAGTGCATTTTAACAAACTATATGTTCTTCAAGACAAAGGATGAAATGTAACCAATTAATATTAAAAATGTATTTAATAAAACTGTCTACATAAACTAACAAAATGCTGAATGATGATTTTGTTACATATTTTGGTCAATATTGTACATGGTATAAATGAGGGAACATAAACACCACTGGGGTGAGATTTGCCCCATGGCTTGATTCCCTTTGGGTTGAAATGATAGATTCCTTTCCCTTAGTGTTTCAATTTAATTCCAGTTCAGCCATTGAAATCCAAAGCTGTTACTACGTTTACTCGTTAAGTGCAAAAGATAAAGCTGAAGGATTTGCAACCATCATAAACCAGAGTCGCCAAATGAATAATCTATCTAGCCCTCCTCCTGAATTCCCCAGCATTACTGATGCCAATCATAATCCAATTTGACTAATTCACTTCCTGGATATTGCAAGAACTATTGTTCCTGACAAGTCTTCAGTACTATTGCTGGAATGTTGTGTTCTAGAACTAGCCATGCTCCTAGACAAGATATTGGCATCTACGTGGCAAAATAGAAAATTGCCCATTTATGCCCTGTGTATGAAAAGCAGGACAAATCCAATTTGACCTGTTAATGTCCAAAGTGTTGGAAGGGGTCATTAACAGTATTATCAAATGGTCCTTACTCAGTAATAACTGCTCATTGATGCTTAGTTTAGGCTCTCCAAGAGGCACTCAGCTTGTCATCCCATTACAGCTCTTCTCTAAACATGGCCGAAGTGCTGAATTCCAGAGATGATGGGAGATGATTAACCTTGATATCAAAGCAGCATTTTGACTGAATGTGGCATCAAGGAGCCCTAGTAAAACTGAAGTCAATGGGAATCGGTGGAAACTCTCCACTGTTTAAAGTCATACGTAGCATGGAAGAAAATGACTGGCTGTTAGATACCTTTCATTGTGGTCCAAAGACTTCTCTGTTTCATCAATGAGAGGCTATCCCTTCATCATAAGATCAAAAGTGGAGATGTCCACTGATGACCATAAAATGTCCAATACTATTCAGAAGTCCTCAGATAACAAACCTGTCCATAACCAAATGCAATGAGACCTGTACAGCTTTCAGGTGTACATTGATTACTAGAACATAACAATATGCCTCATTTGTCAGGCAACGACTATTTCTGTGAAAAGAGTGTCACTACCTCCTCTTGACATTCAATGATGTTATCAGCCCTAAATTCTGTACCTACAACATTCTGAATGTCACCAAACTTACCCGGACCAGCCGTATATATACTGTGGTTACAAGGCATATCAGATGCTGGGAATTCTGCACAAGTAACACACCTTTTGATTTCTCAAAGCTTTTTCATCATCAATGTGTGATGGAATACCCTCTGTTTGACTGGATGAATGCAGCACCTTGATGCCACGCAAAAATAATTAAACAGCCAGCTTGTATATCCCCCCCGCCCACACTTTAACCACAATATACAGTAGCTACAATGTACATTGCCACAAATTAATAAGTCGTCTTCAAAACACCTCCCAAATATATGATACCAGAAAGACAAAGACAGCAAGTGCATGGAAACGTTACCTCCTGCAATTTCTCCTTCATGTACCCATAATCCTGACTTGCAAACATATCGTAATCGGCTCAAATCCTAAAATTTCTTCTTTAAAAGGGCTGTAGTTGTACCAATACCATTTGGGATTTAGCAGTTGAAGAAGGTGGCTCACTGCATCCTCATCACGGACAACTGTGGATGGGTAATAAAAGTTGGATTTGTCAGCAACACCCTTATCCCATGAATGAATTTCTAAGAAAATGTTATCAGCCCTGGACCAACCTTTGAATGTTAGTAAGCAACTCCCTGTGTTATCACTTCCGTCACTGTCAGACCTAATTCTGTGCTGTCAAGCTGGCTGACTAACTTTAGCTAAATGAGAAATTCCTCTAACATCCGGAAATAAAAGCCATTGCTTTCAGTTCCTACAAAAAACTCTATTTCTTTGTTATTGATTTATTCCCTTTCCTGACTCCTTAATCAGAGCCACAGGCAATCTTGGAATTGAACCAAACAACCATACCATGCTTGTTATCCCTGTGCACTTAATCTGCATTTTGGTAACATCACTCACTTTAAAACCTTGTGGCCAAAACGCTGACATCCACCTATCTGACATTTGGCCAAATTAACATAGACTTTCAACTTGCTGTCAAGCCTAGCATGTTGGATAGACCATATCCATTATGTAATTTTTATTCTGTTGAAATATTGTTGAGACCATCATTATTTTTCTTCTATTTTGAAAAAGCAGCTTGTTTGTTTCTAAAGAAAGGACAGAACAAAAGGCTGATGTTTGCTTTTGGGAACTGGCTGGGAGAGAAAGCAGATTAATTACTGCTCTGAAGACACTGTAGACATTTCGGCGCTGAGATATTATGCTCAGTGACTGGCAGCTGGTTGAATGTTGAATTGGTCAATCAAGGAATGACCAATGCTGGCCAGCCAACCATCGAGAATGTTAGAAAAGAAAGAGAAACCAAGGTGTGAACTGGTTCTAACTGGATTTTTGGGCAGGAGGCGATGTTGACTTAGAAGCTGCAGAACTGGGTTGTTTTGATTTTGCTCTCTTTAGTTATTCTCCTGTTATCAACGTGTTAAAAGTCCTGGGAAAAGAACTCCAATCTATAACAAATCAATAAAAGTCGGTGGAGGTCTTCAGAAATTGTTTAAATTGACAAGTGAATTCAGAATTCAAGCAAAATATAATCCTATACGTCTGTAATATAACTCATTGGATTTCACGAAGGTTGATACTCAACATTGAAATGGCTATTGAACAGAACTTATGATCCTTTTGTATTAAAGAAAAATCTCTTAACTGTGTCTGTCTGTTGGTACGTGAGTGGAAGTTTGTGATCAAAGAAGATTGCGATTAGGCCATAGTTCAGCTGTCATCTGCTCAAGTTGCATTTTAAAGAATAAATTGTTAATTTTTGTTTAAAGTTATAAATTTGGTGTCCAAGATCAGTTATTTGTGAAGTCTGGTTAGAAATATTTGAGCAATTTTGAGGGTCATTGAATGTTTTAATTTTGCTGTGTTACAAATCCAGTGCTATTGAGTCTGATTTGATCTGGCTTGCTATCCTTGCATCATAATACTCTTACAGAATTTCACTGCTATGTCTAGGCAGCAGTTTGAAAATCTGCCTTAATTTCTCCAACATTCTGGCTGGCTTCCTTATCTTCACCTTTCCAGAACTGGAACTTATCCAAAATGGCTCCAGTTTGGCTCTTTGTGGGAAACCACCCACTTACCCCAGGCTTGGCAATGTTGTCAAGATATTGTAGAGAGGTAGTACACAAATGGTTCCCTACTTCTCTGTGGAGACAGCAAATTACAGATTAAATCATTTTGCTTTCAACATAGCCCTATATGCTATTGGTAATCAGAAATCCATCAATTTCTAAACATATTCAATGACTGAGCTTCCATATTCTCCGTGGTAAAGAATTCCAAAGACTCACAACACTCTGGGTAAAACAAATTTCCACATTTCAGTCCTAAGAGGCAATCCCAATTTTTAAATAGTGCTTGTGGTTTTGAACTCACCAACCACGGGAAACTTCTCACCTGCATCTACAGTGTCCATCCCTTTAAATATTTTGTAGATTTTAATGAGATTGCCTCCCATTCTTCGAGACTGCGGAGAATACAGGATACAGAGTTTGCCCAATCTTTCTTCATAGGACAGTCCCACCATTTCTGAAACAAGTCTAGGGAACCCTTTTTCACACCCTCTCTAGCAATAATGTTCTTCTTGAAGTAAGGAGACCAAAATTGCTCACACTACTCCAGATATGATCTAAACAAGGTCTATGTAATTGAAGCAATATTTCATGTCCTGTATTCAAATCCTCTTGCAATAAAGACTAACAGCTAATTAACCTTCCTGAAGCTTGCTTTACCTTCAAGTTAGCCATCTGTGACTTAATAACGAGGACACCCAAGTTCCTTTGTTCATCTAAACTTTCCAACTTCTCACCATTTAGAAACAAACTCTGCACATTTGTTCCCATTAAATTGGAGAATCTTTAATTTTTCCACATTATATTCCATCTTCCAAGTTTGTGCCCACTCACCTAAGCCTGTCCATATCCTTCTGAAACAACTTTACATCTCCCTCACAACACAAATTCCTGCTTAGGTTAATATCATCTGCAAATGTGGGCAATACTACATTTGGTCCCTATATCCAAATCATTGATATATATTATGAACAGCTTGTGCCCAAGTACTGATCTTTGCCGTTCCCTACTTGTCTCAGATTGCCAGCCATGAGAATGACCTCTTTATTCCTAGTCTTTCAGAAACCGAGCTCTTAGCATGACTTACATCTGAACTGGACAAAGAAAATTAAAATGGAATGTAAACCACAAACCAAATGACATGCTATGCCATAAATAATACGCTTCTCATATGGTAACAACCAGAGACCGACCACATAATCTTTTGGTGGTTATTCTGGAAGCTTTAAAAAAGACAAAACCAAATGACAACCCAACATAAAAAGGATATTATCAAGTTAGAGAGGGTGCAGAAAAGATTTACCAGGATGTTGCCGGGAATGGAAGATTTGCATTACAGGAAGATGCTGGATAGGCTGGGTCTTTTACACCGGAGCAGAGGACGTTGAGGGGTGACCTTATAGAGGTCTTTAAAATCATGAGCAGTACAGGTAAGGTGTATGGCAAATGTCTTTTCCCAGTGTTTTGGATTTCACGATTAGGGGGCACATGTTTAAAGTGAGAGGAGAAAGATTTAGAAAGGGGAGGCAAGTCTTTTTTTTAACACAGAGAGCGGTTCATGTGTGGAATAAACTTTCAGAGGAGGTGATGCATGTGTAAACAGTTACAATGTTTAAAAAACATTTGGATATGTACATGAATAGGAAAGGTTTGGAGGGATATGTGCCAAGCACAGGCAGGTGGGACTAGTTTAGTTTGGCATTATAGTCGGCATGGACTGGTTGAACCAAAAGGTCTGTTTCCGTGTTGTATGACTCTACAACTCTATAAACAAGCAGAGAGACTGCTAAATAAATACATATGGAAAGTAGGAGGAATGTATAATGTGTGATCGGCCCCCTATTATCCATTTTATAAAATTATACCATTTGTTCTGAATCTTATTAAGAATGATGGTTTTCTGGTGATGGTACACCAGACCAAAGTCCATGTTACCATGACTGACCCAGCTATTCATGTGGTTGGGAAGGTGGGGCAGTGAAGAAAGACTGGGATGCAGTAGTATTTATGGGAAATGTATCAGCTAAGAGAACAGGCAGGCATTTGCTAGTCACAGACTTGACTCCAGAATGGCATATTGTTTCCTGGTGCTTGGATTAGGGATGTCAGTGAATGGCTGCAGGCCACATTTGAGAGAGGAAGTTGAACACCCAATGGTTGTACCCATATTGGTGCCAAAAACACAGGTAAAAATAACAGTGATGTCCTGTAGATTAGTGAGCTAGGGAAGAAACTAGCGAACTGGATATGAAAGGGAGTAAACTTCAAGTTATTCCCAGTATCACATGTGAGTGCAAGTATAGAAATAAGGGGATAAAACACATGAAACTATGGTGCAGGAAGGAAGGCTTTAATGCCTGGGACTTTGGGACTAGTTTGGAGGTAGATGAGACTCTATATGTGTCAGTCAAATTGCACCTGATCAGAGCTATGTCCTTGAAGGAAGATTTGCTAGTGCTTGTGGGGAGGGTTTAAACAAACCTGACGGAGGTATGGACACCAGGAAATATTAGCAAGAAAAGAAAAAGGAATGTTGAGAACTGTGTGACACAAGTAGAGTTAGAGTAGGAAACTCTATGGTTTTAGCTAGAGTCAGAGTTAGAGGGAATAAAATAAGGTCTAAATTAAGTTTACTGTGCATATATGTGAATGTGAGGAGTGTGGGAAATAAGGTTGATCAGCAGCAAGTACAGATAGCCAAGTGGAGATTGTCTTAATCATTGTACAGATGATAACTTTTAAAAAGAGATATGAATTTTCCAATGACTAACTCATAGGATCAGCTGACGAGATTTCCTTTGTTAAGACTTTGACGGTAACAAACATACTAATATCATTAATAATTGGATTAAAAATTACTTAATAGGCAACTCATACACTACTGTAGGAAAAATGTTCATGAACAACTTCTTAACACTACTAAAAATACCACTTTGCATGTACACATTACATTGTACTCTCTAAAAACATGTAGTCTTGACCATGAAGAATAAAGCTCCACTTGACTCTTCTTTAGTTCATCGGGGTGAATCTTCCTGTATCTTTTTAACCAAAATACTCTTCATTACCACTGTTTGAAAATTATCAAATAGATTTCCATTGAAAGGGGGTTCCACGATCATTAACTCTTCACACTCACTTTTTTAAAAAAATATTGGTTGAAAAGGAGTCATTTTCTCTTTCCTGGCAGAGCAACACATATTCTTCTTCCCAAAAAACTCTTAGTCAAAGTGCATCTGAAATCTTCAAACATCAAGAACATTCTGTGATAAGGTATCCTAACTTGCAGTTTATTTTCAATAAGTTTTATTCTGGGCCCCTGACCCAATGACAGCCAGGTCACATGTCTTGTGTCCAAGCATACTTTGTATTAAGTTAAAAGCAGAAATCACTGGCAAAACTCAGCAGATCTGGCAGCACCTGTGTGGAGAAAGCAAAGTTAACATTTTGAGTCCAATGACTCTTCATCACAACTCATATTGTTACATAGGCATACCTTGGGCAGATCTAGTCAGATGTCCCTTTCCCCCGTCCTAAAATATTTCAATTTGTCTTGAATTAAATGAGACAATTGCTGGGACTTTGGAACCAGCTTGGAGGTCACAACAGAATATAAATGTTACAGCAGTACTGGCTTGAGAAAGGGTGGAAATTTGTGCTCAATCTTCCTGGATAAGTTGTTCAGGAAAGGTAGGGAAGGAAAGAAAGGAGGTTGGTTAGTAGTGCCGATTAAGGATAATATTATATAATATAAGAGGATGTCCTTGAGGACCATGGACAGAACCTAGCTGGTTATACTAAGTAGTAATTAGAGGGACCACTAAACTATTTTGGTTATTCCTTTGGTCATGGGAATAATATAAAGAAACAAATGTGCATGGGAATTACAGAGAAGTGCAAAAACTACAAAGTAGTTATAACAGAAGATTTTATTTATCCTGCTATATGCTAGGACAGTACAGGTGTAAATGGAAGAGAGGGTGAAATGTTTATGAAGTATGATCAGGAGAATTTTCCAGATGAGTAAGTACATGGTGCAATGAGATGGAACACATGATTGAATTTTGTCCTGGGGAATTCCGTGGCAAGTAGATCAAGTGTCAATGCAGGAACATTTAGGGAAGATGAATGGTTGGATTATAGGGTATAGAACATTTATTGAAAACATCAATCAGCAATACAAAGTAAAAATAATGAATTGGAGTAGTTGACCAACTTCAATGGGTTGGAATAGATGTGGCCAAGAAAACTTTGAATAAAAAATGACCAGCAGATTTCTAAAAAATCAATGGGCTTGGCTGTGTGCACCGAGGAAATAGTTTAGTTACAACTGAAGTACATTCCCATATTGGGCAAAAGGTCGTACTCTCAGGAGGATAGTGATAAACATTAACAGGATTTAAGTAGGTCGGTGGAACAGGTGGATTTAATATATAGAAGTAAAAAGCCATTCATTTTGGTAGGGAGGCCAAGGATAGGAGTTACAAAATAAGGAGGGGCAAATCAGAAGGGACCACAGAAGTAGAGGAATCCTGGGATATTTTTGCACAAATCTTTGAACATTACAGGGCATGTAGGAATGCATGTGGAATCCTGGAATTTATAAGTAGGTTAAGCTAAAAAAAAAGGAAGATATCATCAATCTGTATGAAACCCTGGTTCAGCCTTAAGTGGAATATCGTAACCCATTCTGGGCGCCACACTTTGGGAAGGATGTAAGATATTAGAGATGGTGTAAAATAATTCCAGGGATGAAGAACATTGGCTATGTGGATTCAGTGAAGAAGCTGGCTCTGCTGTCCTTGGAGAAAAGATGCAGGGATTCAGTAGAGGGTTTCCAAATCACGAGTAGTCTGAGCCAAGCAGCAAGGGAGGAACTTTTATTGGCAATAGAGCCGAAACTCAGAGGATACTGATTTAAGATGAAAAGCAAAATTACTATTGTGATGTGAGGTATTTTTTATGTAGCAGATGGTTATGATCTGAAATATTCTGCACTACAAGTATTAGGTGTGATTCAATTGAGGGTTGGAAAAGAGAAGTGTTTAATTGTATGAAGGAAAGAAAATTTGCAGAGTTATCAAGAAGATAAAGTTTGAAGGTAAAATGCTGGATGTGGAGAACATGGTGGAGGGAGCTCTGTTGAATGGTGAAGCCAGTGAGGTGGTCAGTAAGGTCAAGATGAAATCTATTTTGATTCTGAGAGACAAGAAGTGAAAGCAAAGTGTGGGAAGTTAAATAATTATGGTTGAGGGCCCCACAAGCAAATGGAAATCTTCTGTTGTTGCGCCTAGGTGGTACTAGTTGCAAATATGTGTCCATCTTCCATTTATACATTGATTTGACCTAGCTCTGTATTTTTCTACCCCTTCAGTAACTTCAAACTGTCAGACTTGATTGTTTAACATCTATTTAAAAAACTGCAATTAAAAATGCTTAATTATAAGAAGACTCACGTCATTGTCTTCATAAACTTCATACACCCCGTAAACTTAATACATCACAAAAACTGGCCACAGTCTAAGTGCAAACCAGAATATGTATAACTAAAGAGACCTGGCAAGTTTTGTTCCTAAATCCAAATTTCTCTCCATAACAAAAACTAATTACTTTCTTTTTTAAGAATCACTATAAAATCCGCCTGTTTGACGAAGGTTTTGCTTGCCACAAAACTGGATGCTGTAAAGGCCATGGGCCCTGTCAACAATCCAGCAGTGGCACTGATGATTTGTTCTCTATAACACTAGTGGCACCCTAACTCTGTTTTCCAGCACAGTTGCTACACCAGATCTGCTGGAAAATCAGGCAAATTACTCAGGAATACCCTGCTCACAAAACACAGGTCAAATCCAATGCAGACAATTGCTTTATTAAGTAGTAAGCAGCCTAATGTTAAACATCAGCCAAGTGATGGAAGGAGTCTCCTATTGTGCTTTCAAGCAGCGCTTATTCGATTTGCTCATCCAAGTCCAGTTTTGTTCTGTCAATGCCACTCTGCTCTCATCCTCATTACTGCCTGTGGACAAAGCAGCCGACCCCAGGAGGTGAGGTAAGAGTGGCTGCCCTTGATATCAAAGAGTAAATATGGCATCAATGAGTCCTAGCTAGCAAAATGAGAGGGAGAGGGAAAATTCTTCACTGTTTAGACTCATGCTAAACTCTGTGGAAGATTACAGTAGTTGTTGGAGGTGGATCATCTCATACCCAAGTGATCCCTGCAGACTTTTTATGAAAGAAGAGATCTCCATGTTTTTGAGAAATGACTCTGCTCAGTATTCCCTCAGAAATGCAGAGCTGTGCTTCTATTACGAAGATTTAATAGTAGCATAGAATCACGTTCGCCTTTTACAGCAGTCAGCTGCTTTATTCTGAAATTTGGAGGTCCTGACAGCCACTTGACAACTGTTTTCCAACTATAATTATATAAGGTAAGTGTGATGTTAGGGTGCTGATAGGGTATAGTGCCATATGGGTGGGTGTAGGATTCCAGGTACGCAGGGTTCCTTTTCGAAGATGACCAGAAGTCCTTGGACAGGGCATGGACCAAGAAGACTAAGAAATACAAACATCTGAAACAAAAAATTGAAGATTTGACTCAAGGAACTGACCCCTCAGTCTTCGGATTTGTTGTGGGAGCGTGAGGAAAGCAGTGTGGAAACAATAACAGTCTTATGCATTTTTTGGGCGTACAGAGATACAAGTCCTTTGTCCAAGATGTATCTAGGCTTACCATCTCCCTGATGCTGGAGCTTCTACAAATCTTCAGTGACAGGTGAAGACAACATAGTGCACCCAAATGCAAGCTGAGAATGTCCCTCGCCCACCTCCAGTGCCGAGGTGTGGTGGGCAGACCAAGGCCACTTTGATGTGCGCACCAACTCAAGGTATGCTTAATGGTGGTGGGTAAGATCGTTATTTTTGTGGGTTACGCTTGAATAAAGTTTTCAGTGTTATTGTGCTGCTGTTTGATTTACGGCGCACTAAATGCACATCAAATGATATTTTTGGCCTTGGCAAACTAACTGAAATGGCTTGCTGGGCTCAAAATTCCCATTGCACGGTGGTTGTTTTTACAGCATCAATGCTAGGGCATTTTGAGATCAAGAAAGTAATGGCGTTGATTCTCTTGAAGAGTATTAAAGTGGTTAAGCCGCTGGGCCCAATGGTCTCTGCTCCAAGTTATTGAGAGAGGCAAAAGAGGAGATTTCTGGGATCTTGACCAAGATCTTTGTATCCTTGCTAGCCATTTGAAAGGTCCCAGAGTAGCAAATGTTGTTCCTCTGTTCAAAAAAGGAAATAGGGATAATCCAGGAAACTATAGACCAGTGGTTGGGAAGTAATTGGAGAGAATTCTTAGGGATAGGATTTACATGCATTTGGAAAAGCATGACCTAGTTAGAGACAGTCAGAAACTTGGCTAACTCAGGGACAGAAACGGTTGTTGAAAGTTCTGGGATTTAGATGCTTTGAAAGAAATAGGGAGGGTGGTAAAAGAGGTGGGGGAGTGGCATTGATAGTCAGGGCTAGTATAGCAGCTACTGAAAGGCAGTTCGAGAATATATGTCTACAGAGTCAGTTTGGGTTGAGGTCAGGAACAAGAAAGGAGCACTCACTTTGTTGGTTTTTTTTTTACAGACCCCCTAATAGCTGCAGAGAAGCGAAGGAGCGGATTGGGAGGCAGATACTGGAAAGGTGCAGAAGTCACAGGGTTGTAGTCATGGGTGACTTCAACTTTCCAAAAATTGATTGCAAACTTTTTAGTTGTAATAGTTTAGATGGAGCAGATTTTGTCCAGTGGGTTCAAGAAGGATTCCTGACACAGTATGTACAGAGACCAACACGAGGAGAGGCCACTTTGGATTTGGTGCTTGGCAATGAACCGGGCCAAGTGTTAGACCTGTTGGTAGGAGGGCATTTTGGCGGTAGCGATTATATCGCTGTTTCTTTTACAATAGTCATGGAAAAGGATAGGTATATACAGCAGGGTAAGGTTTATAATTGGGGGAATGGTAGTTACAATTCATGCTAGGAGGCTAAAGGAGGTGGATGTTAGTAAGGAAGATGTACTAGGAATTTTGAGGAACTTAAAGACAGATAAGTTCCCCGGGCCTGATGGGATTCAATGGGAAGCAAGGGAAGAGATCACAGGGCCTTTGGTGATGATCTTTTCATCCTCACTGTCCACAGGTATAGTACTAGAAGATTGGAGAGTGGCAAATGTCATTCCCTTGTTCAAAAGTGGGAATAGGAATAACCCCAGAAATTACAGGCCAGTTAGTCTTACTTCAGTGGTGGGCAAACTACTGGAAAAGGCTCTGAGAGGTAGGATTTATGATCACTTGGATAGGCATTGATTTGTGAGGAGTAGATCATGCCTTACAAACCTTATTGGATCCTTTGAAGAGGTGACCAAACACGTGGATGAAGGTAGAGCAGTGGATGTGGTATACATAGATTTAAGTAAGGCGTTTGATAAGGTTCCCCATGGTAGGCTCATGCAGAAGGTAAGGAGGCATGGGACAGGGAAAATGTGACAGATTGGATTCAGAATTGGCTGAGCCTTAGAAGACAAAGGGTGGTAGTGGATGGAAAATATTCAACGCGGTGCTCAGTTACGAGTGGTGTACCACAAGGATCTCTTCTGGGTCCTCTTCTATTTGTGATTTTTGTAAATGATTTGGATGTAGGAGTGGAAGGGTGGATTAGTAAGTTTGCCGATGATACGAAGATGGGTCGAGTTGTGGATAGTGCAGAAGGCTGTTCGAGGTTACAAAGGGACATTGATAGAATGCAGAGGTGGGCTGAGAAATGGCAGATGGAGTTTAACCCCGAAAAGTGTGAGGTGATTCATTTTGGAAGGACAAATTTGAAAGCAGAATACAGGGTTAACAGAAAGATTCTTGGCAGTGTGGAGGAGCACAAGGATCTTGGGGTTCATGTCCACAGTTCCCTGAAAGCTGCCACCCAGGTGGATAGAGTTGTTAAGAAGGCTTATAGTGTGTTAGCTTTCATTAATAGAGTGATTGAGTTCAAGAGCTGTGAAGTTGTGCTCCAGCTATGCAAAACCCTGGTTCGGCCACATTTGGAGTATTGTGTCTAGTTCTGGTTGCCACATTATGAGAAGGATGCGGAAGCGTTGGAAAAGGTGCAGAGGAGATTTACCAGGATGTTGCCTGGAATGGAGGGAAGGTCTTACGAGGAAAGGTTGAGAGAGCTAGGGCTTTTCTCTTTCGAACAGCAAAGGATGAGAGGTGACTTCATAGAGGTATACAAAATGATCAGAGGTATTGATAGAGTGGACAGCCAGAAATTTTTCCTGGGGTGGAGGTAGATATTATGAGGGGGCATAGTTTTAAAGTGAGTGGAGGTAGATATAGGGGAGACGTCAGAGGTAGGTTCTTTACTCAGAGAGTGGTAGGGGCATGGAATGCATTGCCGGAGAGGGTAGTGGAGTCGGCCTCATTCGGGGCATTTAAGCGGCTATTAGATAGGCATTTGGATGATAGTATAAGGTAGGGGTGGAGGTTAGATAAACCTTAGGTTTAGGGTAAAAGTTCGGCACAACATCATGGTCCGAAGGGCCTGTACTGTGCTGTACTGTTCTATGTTCTATGTTCAACATGGCTTTGTGCAAGGCAGGTCATTTCTTACTTGACTGAATTTTTCGAGGAGGTGACGGAAGTGATCGGTGAGGGTAGAGCAGTGGATGTTGTTTACACAGATTTTAGTAAGGCTTTTGACCAGGTCCCTCATGGTAGGCTCATCCAGAAGATTAAGACACATGGAATCCACAGTGACTTGACGGTGTGGATTCAGGCTTGGCTTGCAAAAGAAGACAGAGGGTAGTGGAGGGGGGGTGGTTTCCAGTCTGGAAAGTCCGTGACTAATGGTGTTTTGCAGGGATCCGTGTTGGCAACTCTGCTCTTGTTAATACATATAAATGACTTAGCTGATAATGTAAGACAACAAGCATGGGGCTGGATGAACACAGCAGGTCAAGCAGCATCACAGGAGCAGGAAAACTTGACGTTTCGGGCCTAAACCCTTCATCAGATAATGTAGTTGGGTGGGTTATTATGTTTGCAGATGATACAAAGATTGGTGGAGTTGTGGGTAGTGTAGAAGGTTGTCAAAGGATACGGCAGGATATAGATCAATTGCAGACATGGACGGATAAATGGCATATGGAGTTTAATCTGGGTAAATGCAAGGTGCTGCGCTTTGGGAGTCAAATGTTAACAAAAAGTGTACAGTTAATGGCAGGACTCTGAATACCATTGATGTAGAGAAGGATCTTGGGGTTCAAGTCCGTAGCTGCCTGAAAGTAGCCACACAAGTAGATAGGGTGGTAAAGAAGGCGCATGGCATGCTGCCTTTATTGGATGGAGAATTGAGTACAGGAGTCAAGATGTCATGTTGCAGCTTTTTAAGAAATTGGTTCGGCCACATTTAGAGTATTATGTTTAATTCTATTCGCCACATTACAGAAAGAATGTGGAGGCTTTAGAGAGGGTGCAAAACAGGCTTACCAAGATGCCGCCTGAATCAGAAATTACAGATTTTCACCATCGCAGTTACTGTGGCCCCGCCTTCGTCTCCTGGCCCCGTCCCACAATTCCCGTTTCTCCAGTCAGGCCCCGCCCTACCTCAGGCCCCGCCCGCGTCTCCTTCAACCGTAACGACCCCTCCACTCAGGCTCCGCCCACCACCTAAGCCCCGCCCCACAGCCGGGCTCCCCATCGCTAGCTCCTCCCCCGCCTGCTCCGGCCGGCCACGGGGGGTCCCGCCCCGGCACCGAATCTGCATCAAGATGGAGGAGTTGCTTTCGGCTGTGTGTGAGAGCATGGACTCAGAGTCAAACGACGATCTGCGGCTGCCGTTGCGGAACCTTGCGAACGGCCTGAGGGAGGTGGTGTCGCAGCTGCGAGGTGAGTTCGGCTGACTCCGGGGAGCAGGCCTCAGGATCCTCCCACAGCAGAGATCTCGGGGTTGGGGGAGAGGACTGCGGACCTCAGGCAGGGCCTGTACCCGAAGGACCCCATTTTGTCTGTGGGTGTACGGACATGTACTGGCATCTACCGCAACACCCCAGTGACAATGAAAGGAGCAGTAATGGGGTAAGAGCCGGCTCTAGGAGCTCAGAGCCGGTGGAAATAGCGGCAGCAGTCTGATGTTCGGGTGTGTGTACTTGATCGACGCTTATAGGCTGGGATCCAATAGAGGGGCTCTAAGTTGTTTATATTCCTAATCGAGCCTAAAATGGTCAAGTTCATCTATTTACTTCCTCCATGTTGTTTCAGCAGACTTCTGACTAGCGTCGCATCTCCTTTCTCTGCTCCGCTCCCCGCCTTTTGAGTTAATATAAAACTCAGTTAGCTGTATTCTCATTTAAGTCCAAATACAGAAACAAAAATTCTGAAGTTTTAAAAAAAAAGCAGAAAATGCTCAATGGGTCAGGCAGCAGCCGTGGCGAGAGAATCGGAATTAATATTTCAGGCCTGGAACCGTCCTGATGAAAAGTCTGAAATGTTAACTAATTCTTTCCTCACCATCGTTGCCAACCCGCTGTGTTCTTCAGCATTTCTGTTAATTTTACTTGCCTTCTTCCCTGTGCTCGTCAATTAGCATTGGCTTCTGGTATGTGCCATCCTGGCTGAACCACTCATATCTTTGTCACCTCCTCCAGCCTCACAATCATAACAGCATGTAGAGCTGGATGAACACAGCAGGCCAAGCAGCATCATAGGAGCAGGAAAGCTGACGTTTTGGGCCTAGACCCTTCATCAGAAATGGGGGGAAGGGAAGGGGGTTCTGAAATAAATAAGGAGAGTGGGGGAAATGGATAGAAGATGGATAGAGGAGAACACCCCATCCCCGCAACAACAACCAAAAAAAATCCCCCTCGTCCTCACGTACCATCCCACCAACCTCTGGATCCAACGCATCATCCTCCGACACTTTCGCCATCTGCAATCCGACCCCACCACCAAAGACATTTTTC
>JAHRHZ010000087.1:23715606-23810679 GCA_024137785.1 Ginglymostoma cirratum
CCCCATCCCAGGCCCCCAGAAGACTTTCCACATCAAGCAGATGTTCATCTGCACATCTGCTAATGTGGTATACTGCATCCGCTGTACCCGTTGTGGCCTCCTCTACATTGGGGAAACCAAGCGGAGGCTTGGGGACCGCTTTGCAGAACACCTATGCTCGGTTCGCAATAAACAACTGCACCTCCCAGTCGCGAACCATTTCAGCTCCCCCTCCCATTCCTCAGGCGACATGCCCCTCCTGGGCCTCCTGCAGTGCCACAACGATGCCACCCAAAGGCTGCAGGAACAGCAACTCATATTCCACTTGGGAACCCTGCAGCCCAATGGTATCAATGTGGATTTCACAAGCTTCAAAATCTCCTCTCCCCCTACCGCATCCCAAAACCAGGCCAGCTCATTCCCCCCCCCAACCTGTTCTTCCTCTCACCTATCCCCTCCTCCCACCTCAAGCCGCACCCCATTTCCTACCTACTAACCTCATCCCGCCCCCTTGACCTGTCCGTCCTCCCTGGACTGACCTATCTCCTCCCTACCTCCCCACTTACGCTCACCTTTACTGGCTCCATCCTGACTGGCCCCAACTCTTTGACTTGTCTGTCTCCTCTCCACCTATCTTGTCCTCTATCCATCTTCTATCCGCCTCCCCCTCTTTCTCTCTATTTCAGAACCCCCTTTCCCTCCCCCATTTCTGATGAAGGGTCTAGGCCGGAAACATCAGCCTTCTTGCTCCTATGACGCTGCTTGGCCTGCTGTGTTCATCCAGCTCTACACCTTGATATCTCGGATTCTCCAGCATCTGCAGTTCCTATTATCTCTGATCATAACAGCATGTTTTTCTAACTCTAGCATTATATGCACTTTTCCAACCATTGGTGGGTTTACCTAGACTGTCTAGAGCTAAATTTTGGAACTCGTTAGCTAACAGCATTGTGGATGCACCTACACCACATGGACTACAACGGTTTAAGAAGAGACAATAAGAACTGCTGATGCTGGAGTCAGAGATAACACAGTGTGGAGCTGGAGGAGCACAGCCGGCCAGGCAGCACCAGAGGAGCAGGAAAGCTGACGTTCCGGGTCCCGTCCCAAAACATCAGCTTTCCTGCTCCTCTGCTGCTGCCTGGCCTTGCTGTGTTCCTCCAGCTCCACACGGTTTAACATGGCACCTCATCACCTTGTGCACGTTTAGGGATGGACAATAAATGTTTAGCCTTGCAAGCAATGCTCACAACCCTTGAGTGAATCACAAAAGAAAATCTAGAATTCCCTCCATGATTCGGTCTGCCTCTTTTCCCACTTCTTTAATATGCTAATACCAAATTAATTTACCGAGCATTTGGTTATTTGTCCCAATATCATCTTTTGATTTAATATCAAATTTTGTCTGATTACCCTTCTCTTAATGTGCTGGGATGCTTTGCTATGTTAACATTTGTACCTAAATGAGAGTTTCACGTTCTGTGTGCTCTGTTGTATGTGATTTGCATTTGATTCGAATGTTACCAGTTAACTTTTCTTAACTGAGAGAGACATTGACACCCATTGGAGCTATGTTTAAGCTTGGAACTGTTAGGATAAATCTTGGAAACTGTAAATGTATTTTCTTCAAGTGGGAAGTGGGATTTTGGTCCACTACAATTTTCTTTCCTTTTCAGGTTGTCCTCTAGTGTTTGTCTAAGCTTGTGTGTGGAATGAGACCCCATTTGTATGGTTGTGTTTGTATGGATATTGGAGAATTGGCAAATGTCGATCACAGCAATGTCAGGGGACTCCTCTGCAAAAGAGATTATTATGAAATTGAAGCATGGTGGAATTTGAAACATAGGGAGCCATCTAGTGGTTTGTGTGTAAACCTGGGAAATGGTTTTGTTTTATTGTTTACCTACAGAATTATTGTTGGAATGAGGAATGGGTGACTCTACAAATTTTCAAAGTGGCTATTTGATTTCCCTAAGCCCGCTTTGCCATTCAGTAGGATCCTGCCTGAAATGTTTGTGTTTTTAACCCTAACACAGCCCCATATACCTCTGATAATTTTTGATTCTCTTGTCAAATTAAAGTCTATTTACCTTTGCCTTAAAAAAAAAAGTTCAAGAACTGCTTTCTCCATCATCTTCTCTGGCAGAGTTGCATAGTCTGTCAATGCTCAAAGAAAAAAATTCTCCTCGTACTTAAAGGGCAAGACCTAATTGTAAACAGTATCCTGTAGCTCCAGGTTCACATCAAAGAGGAAACATTCTTTTCACATCCATTTTGTCAGATCCACTAGTTACAGGATCTTTGAAACATCAGTCAATTCACCTTTCTCTCTTCTAACCTCCAGTGAAAACAAGCTCAGTCTGTCCAACCTCTCCTTATAAGACACCCTGCTAATTTCACGTTTCAAACAAGTAAAACACTGAACAGCTTTCATTGCATTTGTGTCGTTTGGATGGTATTCAAGATGTGGCCTCACGCAATGCACTGTGTAACTGAAGTTTATCATCTTTGCTTTTATGTTCAGTTCTTTGCATCATAAAGGATTGCGTTCCACTAACCACTTTAATTATTTGCTGTATCTGTATACAAGCTTTTTGTGACTTATGAAAACAGCTAGCTGCTTCTTCATCTTGGAATTCTGCAGTCATTTTTCTGTTTAAATAATATTCTGCTTTATTGATTATGATAAAAGTTTTACCATTGAAAAAGCTTTTGAATAAATTTAAGGCTGCCCATCTACATCTTATATGTTCTTTTGAAATGTTTAGAATTTGATTTTAGCAAAATCATTATGCAGTGTTTATTGGCGTGCTGATTAAAATCTTGCTTTGCAGTCATAGTAAAAAAAAATTCACAACTGCAACCTGTATTTATATTGCACCTTTAATTTTGTAGGAGTCTGAGGATATTTGATAGAGATTTTAAAAATCTTCCAAGTTTTGCTTTGTGTAAGCAAGTAGAGACTATTTCCAGTGATTAATATGTGGGAAATCAGAGGCTGCAGTTCTGAAATAATTGGCCAAGAAACAAAGGTAAAACCAAGAAAATGTTAGTGGTCGAAATTTTAAATACTAGTACCTTTTGTTTCTTCCCCTTCTCTTTTTTTCCCATTAAGACTGATCTCCAGGGTCTAGCAGTTAACTCTTGTATCAGTATTCTAGTGAAATCCTACGTTTTTTTGAATCTGTTTCAGCCATTAACAATGCTAGCCTTCAATATGGAATTGAATAAAGTATTGAAGGAGAAACGCACTGTGGAAATATGGGGAGTGGAATTAAGTGGATTGCTGTCTGAGTGTGCTGGCACAAACTCAATTTGTCAAACATCTATTTCTTATGCTGTACTATTGTAGAGGTTTTAGAGATTTTTGTACTTTTAATATTCATACATGTATTCTCTGCAGTGGTTACTGGAGTGGGAGCCCTGACTGTTTGATTATCCCACTCCACCTTCTCGCCTCAGTTCGAATATTGAGAGCTCAGCTTGTGCTGAACTCTCCTGGTTAAGGTTGGATAACTCAGCACAAATGGCTTTTAATGAGATGCAGAGATAACAAGGTGTGGAGCTGGATGAACACAGCAGGCCAAGCAGCATCTTAAGAGCAGGAATGCACTTGTTCTCTTAATAATCTGCGAAATGAAGCAATGTATTCATGGAACTTCTTCTCTTTTTACAGAAGGAGAATCATTATGGAAGTCTGAAAATTTTGACTTGCAGCACTTCTGGAAAAGTCTAGGTTCGTTGCTTGATGTATAAAGATGTGGGAAGAGATTACTGAGTATTGACTGCCTAAATAGCCTGTAGTGTTCATCAGATGTAATGAAATAAATTAACTATAGATGGGGATGTTTTTAAGCGTAACTTTAGACATGTAGTGGAGGTCAAGCAGGAAGCTAGAATATATACAATTTAAGATTTCTACTGAAATATTGACTTTAATTAGGTTAATTTTACATATTTGAATTTTTAGCTTTTGTTTATAAATATTTATAATTTGGGAGGAAATGCCGCTGTTGTTAGGGGAACAGGGATGTTGTCACGCATGTTGCAATAATGTAAGTTCATTATCTATTGCATGCATAGGATAAAGAACCAACTGTCAGAAGATTGCGGTTGAAAGAATATAGAGGAAAGTAGTTTGTTCCAACTAACAGTAATCATTCATGCTTTTTGGTTTTTCAGTTTAGAACATTATCAGTACCTTTCCTGTGCCAACATTTGTGGCAAAATCACATGCCCTATGATTGACTAGCACATTGGTAAACACACTCATATCAATCTTGAAAGTAAAACTTAAAATACGTAGAAGGAGGTTGTGTGTTTAGCTTTATTTTGTAATATATTTTGTAATATATTTTGTAATAACTTGTGATTGAAGAAGACAAGATTTGTTCCAACCAATATATGATGTGATTTTTATTATTTGATGAAATAAAAATTTCTATGAATTCATAGAATCTTTTGCTAATGTTATTGTACTGCTGACTTCCATGAAATTAACTCGTAACATTAAGAAAGCAAGTACAATATAATGGGGAAAATTTTGCAATAGCAATTTAAACTCTGTCTCAATAATAAATTTTAGATATAAACATGTATTAGGCCAGGCTTATTTCACAGTTGGTGGCTTTGATTTGTGGTCAGTATAACTAGTTCCAGCTTTTATTTTATTGTTTTGAACCGTTGCCTAGATTATTCAAATATGTTTCTTTTAGGTGAGTGCTTCAAAGCAATATCACATGAAGCAACAAAGCTAAGTCTGGCCTTTTCAAAACCACCCTTACCATCTGTACAGGTGAGTGCAGAAGTTGAACTTCTGATTACAACTCTTACACTTGATGAAGCAATGCTACATTCAAATTAATAATGTTTTCCATATTAGGACTGTCAGAAACTCACAGCAGACTTTCAGAAGAATATCCTTAATTTAACCACTGTGTATTATTGGTTACCCAAGAGCCAAGGCAAGTGCTGCTGAACTGCTACAGATTTATCTGTTGAAGTGTTGTTAATACTGTAATGTGTTCATCCGTGTAAGAGAAATGAAAATTTGCTTTTGCTGTTATAACTTACTGTCATTCAACAAAAACAACAAATGTACTATTACATTTTGTAAATTGAAAAGATAAGGATTTGGAATGAAAAATGTTTTAAAAAAAAAACCATGGCTCAAAAAAATTAGCAAGCATGCTGGATGAATTGGTATTTCTCTGTTGAGAGAGATTAAGTATGTCAGTGACTTAGAGCGATGACTTTCGCAGCTTTAACCATTTTAAACTGCTATTCCTCATGAAATGAATTTGAACCATACCAACTCAGTTCTGAATGACATTATTCAATTTTATGTATGTTACAACTTTGCAAGTTTGAATTGCCTTTCTGTTCTGTATGACTGAATTGAACGCGCAGTAGTTTACTTGACCTTCGAAACAAGCCCTCCAAGAGATCTGTGTAGTCAGTTCCATTTGTCTGCGTGTCCCTCCTGCATAATCTAGTGTAGTTGTGGATGTTTTCCCCCCACCATAGTGAAGCTTAAGGGACCTTGAAATGTGTGTACAGCTATGAATGTAGTTTAACCATCTTAAACCTTGCAGCAGTCAAATCTTGCTTTAGGTCAGTGAAGATAAAAATAAAGTCACTATTTTGCATCTTCTTAGTTTTTCATGCCTCTGCTCTTAACTCCGCCAACTTTCCTGAATGCCCTTCTGTTCTCACCTCATAATTTGGAATCTTGTATTCTGTTTGATTCTGTTTCACAACCCCCTTTCCCACCATTGAAATAATTTATGCTGGTTTCTCATAGCCTTTGGTATCAATTTCAAGACTTTGTTTTTACCTTCAAAGACTTCTAGCCATGTCCCACTCTGCCTCAGAAAGCTTCTTTAACATCTTGGCCAGCCTCACTGTCAGTTTAGAAGGAGAAAGAAAATTACAAGGTGTCTGATAATTTACAGGGTGCTATTTTTAAAGTAAAAGCACTAATAGAATGTGGTCATTGCTTGCTGGGCCAGCATTTTTTGCCCGTATCTAGTTGTCCTTGAGAAAGTGGTGGTGTTCTGCCACCTTGAATTGCGGTGATAAATTTTGTGTAAGTACCCTCAATGCCATTGCACCATAAGAAAAAGGAACGGGAGTGGATTGTTCAGTTCCTCAAGCCTGTTCTGTTATTCCGAAGATTAAACGCTCCTCATATTCACTTCCCTGCCCTTTCCCTCAATCCTTGATTTGTCTACTGATCAAGAATTTCTCTATCTTGGCTTTAAATATACACAGGGTCTCTGTGGAAAGGAATTAAGGAGGGCTTTCTAAGATTTTAATCCAGTGACATTGAAAGAATGGCAATACTTTTAAATCAGAATAATAAGTGACTTGGGAGGAAACTTGTGGATTAGACATGAATATATGAAATAACTAATCAACAGTCGTAAAACTGATAGACTGAACTAATGCTTTCGACAAACAGAACTTATCACAATTTTACCCTGAAGAAGAATAATTCACCAATAACTGACAACTTTTCAAAGATTTTTGTGTTATCGGTAGACTCAACACAGTCACTAAGACACCATTGTAATCATTTTTCTGAGGAATAACACTTGGAAGAATGTTTCTCTTGTAATGCTGAAATTTGTCAGTGGTAGACCTAGCAAGATGATTTTGTATACTTAATGGGGAGTTCCTGTCAGCAGTATTATACTTGACTACTCCTGTGAACATGGATTTCATAAGACTTTTCTCAACATTTCTGTCAAGAATGTATAATAAAAAGTTTTGCATTTTCTATTATTCTAAGATAGTCCTTTTAAAAATTGATTTGAATAAGTTGTTCAAAAGGTGTCTGAGTTGATGAGTTGAGTGTAATAACTTTTGTTGGTACAAAACACATCAATAGAAAGAGAAGGATATTTAAGATCGGGAACTTGGAGAAATGAATAACGACATCTTGAAAAATGCCCATATAATGGAGGAGGAGGTGCTGAGAGTTTCAAAATGCATAAAGGTGGATAAATCCCATGGACCTGATCAGATGTACCCTAGAACTCCACGGAAAGCTAGGGAAATGATTGCCGGGCCTCTTACTGAGAAATTTGATAGCCATAGGTGAGGTCCTGGAAGACTGGAGGATGGCTCATGCGGTGCCACTATTAAGAAAGGTGGTAAGGAAAAGCCAGGGAAGTGTAGACTGGTGAGCTTGACATCGGTGGTGGGCAGTTGTTGGATGGAATCCTGAGGGACAGGATTTCCATGTATTTGGAAGGGCAAGGTTTGACTAGGGATAGTGTACGTGGCTTTGGGCATGGGAAATCATGTCTCACTAACTTGAATTTTTTGAAGAAGTAACGAAGAGAATTGATGAGGGTAGAGCGATGGACATGATCTTTATGGCCTTGAGTAAGGCATTCAAGATTCCTTATGGTAGCCTGGTTAGTAAGGTTAGATCACACGGAATAGGGGGAGAGCTAGCTATTTGGATACAGAACTGGATCGAAGGTGGACGACAGAGGGTGGTGGTGGAGTGTTGCTTTTCAGACTGGAGACCTGTGACCAGCAGTATGCCACAAGGATCAGTGGTGGGTCTGCTGTTTTTTGTCATTTATATAGACCTTATAGAGGTTTATAAGATCAAGAGGGGCATGGATAGGGTAAATAGACACTGTCTTTTCCCAGGGGTGGGGAAGTCCAAAACTAGAGTACTTAGGTTTAAGGTGAGAGGGGAAAAATTTAGAAGGGATCTAAGGGCCAACTTTTTCACGCAGATGGTGGTGCGTGTATGGAGTAAGCTGCCAGAGGAAGTGGGGGAGGCTGATACAATTAGAACATTTTAAAGACACCTGGATGAGTACGCGAATCGGAAGGGTTTAGAGGGATATGGGCCAAATGCTGGCAAATGGGACTAGATTTATTTAGGATATCCGATCAGCATGGAAGAGTTTGACCAAAGGTCTATTTCCATGCTGTACATCTCTATGACTGTATGACTCTAAATCATTAATTGTGATGGTTAAGAGATGCTAATGACTTGTCTCTTATACTTCAGGTGTAACTCTACGACGACTAGTTCGAGATGCTACAGTGGACGTAGTGGAGGGAGTCATTCAGCTTTTAAATGTGATACTGAGCACACCCCTTCAAAGGTGCAAAATTTCAACTACGCAATTCATTTGAAGATGTAAAACAAACTTGCATTGTTATTTAAAAATCCAGTACTTAACAAAGCCTGTGATACCTCCAGGAAAACAAGAAATATATTGCTCAGATATTCTTTTAAAACTAGTGAATTTTGGTATCTCTCTTTTCATGTTTTAATCTTCAACTGTGCTTAATTCAGATATACAATTCTTTATGACCAGAATGTAACTATTATCTGTAGGTGTCTGGCTAGAGAATGGATTGTCACTTGAGTTGACTTGATGTTTTGTTTGAATTGAAGTTTGGGTGTTCATCAATGCAAAAGTGGCAGAAGATCTGTCATATGCACTGAATTCCTATTAGGAATGCCTGCAGTAGACCCTCCTGCACATTACTTAGATTATTGATTTTTATAGGCAATTAGGAGTAATGTTAACATTTTGTTTGATAATTCTTGTGTAACAGTAAATTATTTGTGCATTATATGTTTGAGGGTGTGGTGGTAGAAGGAAAAGGAGGAAAAAAATGTAGTATATATTTTGATGAAGTGATTCTGAATTTGGATTTTACATTCTCTTACTCAGCAAGCTTTGCTATTTTCCCCAAAATTTAAACAAAAGACAGTCTTCTGAAGCATAAATTTGTGATGGCCTCTTTTATTTGTGAGACTTCCTGCTCACCACCAGCTTTTCTGAGGAGGAGAAAAAAATGCCTTCTCTAAGAAAATAGATTTTAAACATATTGATTAGAGTTACTGGGTGTCATTGGCAAGGCCAGCATTCATTGACTCTTCTTAATTGTCTTAGTGCTGGTAAACTGCTGCCTAACACTGCTATCTGTCCCTGTGCATTCAGTGGTCTAGGTAAGCCATGTTGTCATTTCAAAAATTCCAGTATTCTGACCAAGTGACAATGAAGGAAGGACAATATTTTTGCAAGTGAGGATGGTGTGTGACTTGATGGTGGTGCCCTCCTGTGCTTACTGCTCTTGACCTTTGTGGTTGAGAAAGCAGTTTTAGAAAGTTAAAGAAGCCGGGAGGCCATTACTAACAGTGCAACTCTTAGCTGGTGCAGTCTACATGGTGTACCCTTGGAGAAAGTAAGTATTTAAAATAGTGGGTGTCTCTACTTCTGTCACAGGCCTAGTTTGGAGCTATTTTATTTAGGACTCCTCTGACTTTGTCAGAAGTGATGCTACTCCGATTAATGTTGATGTTCCCCATCCAGTGTGTGTTCTCGAATACTAAGAGCACATTAGGTCCCTATATGTAGGGAAAGATTGGAGGCACTCCAGAGAAGGTTGATCCCAGGTATGGAGGGATTTTCTTATGAGGAGAGATTGAGTGGGTTGGGCCTGTACTCATTGGAGTTTGGAATGATGAGAGACAACCTTATTGAAATATATAAGGTTTTTAAGGCTCTAAACAGCCTTAGTTTCTTCCCTTGTAGGAGAGTCAAGGAGCAGAGACATAATCTTCAAGTAAGGGGTCACTCATTGAAGCCAGAAATAGGGAGGAATTTCTTCTCTCAAGGTTGTGAATCTTTGGAATTCTTTACTGAAGAAGGTTGGTTGTTAAGTATATTCTATGCTGAGATGAGACTAATTTTTAATCAGTTAGAGAATCATAGGGTTGGATTAATAACATGAAAGTGGAATTGAGAATGACCTGATCAGCCACAATCTCATCAAATGGTGGAACAGACTCAGTGGGCCAAATGGCCTACCACTGCTCCGAAGTCTTATTATCATTCTGTGGCCTTGGTCAATCTACTAAATGTTTTTAAAAAGGGGGAATGGTGATTCGGTATCTGAGAGAGGTTGATAGTTGTCAGTCAACAGGAGACTTTCTCGTTTGTGCTTAATGTTTACTTGTTGCCACAAAGCTTCATGGGTTCTGGAGTCAATAACCAATATGCGCAGGTCTACTCCCTCCTGACTGTAAACCATTGTGCTGCCCTCAAGTGGAACTGTCTTGTTCATGGGAAAGGACATAATACAGATGATGATGGAGGAATCTGTGGCATTTAATCATAACTTTCATCCAATCAAAGTTCTGTGTCAGGCTGTTGTTTACCTGATTTTGGCAATCCCAGATGTTAGTGAGTATGTGTCTGTGTCACTTCTGGTGCGTAGTTTAATGCCAGGTGATCTCTCTATATTCATTCTTATACCCTGTGTAGCAGATTATTTCTAAATATCCTTGTGATTTGTTGAACTGTAAATCATTCTATTCATTTTCTGTTGCAGTAATTTAACTCACCTTGTCTACAAGACCAAGCTGCTACTACTTCTAGTGTATTCCCACCAAATTGCTGATCAGCCAGCTTCTCTTCCTGGACCCCATGTTAGCAGATACTCACTGGTTCTTTCACACAGCTAACATCCATCTTTCTTTTAAACCTGTTGCTATTACTCCTTGATAAACTAATACATGACCCGATCATTTTTACAAACAAACACTCAATCTCTAACCTTCATTTCTTATCAAGTGTAAAACATGTAGTTACTTTCCAGTACTCTGCTCATCTTTCCTGGAGCCTCGTGTTTGAATTCTTCCAATCAAATTTCCATCCTACCACAGTATGGAACAGCTCTTATTAAAATCAAAAGTGACACATCTGTGACAGTAATAATGTTAAACTACTCTTCCCGAACATTCTCAATAGTCTGCAGCCTGTGAGCACACCGTCCTCCTCTAGCACCTCTCCATTACTGTTCAGCTGCATGGGACTATGCTTCTTCTTATTTGTCGACATCACTGGCAAGGCGTATGTATGTGTGTATTGTACATACATACAACTTTGGAGCAGGATTGTACCATGTGGTCCTTCGAGCATGTTCCCCCATTCATTAAGGTTGTAGCTGATCTGATTTTGGCCTTGATTCCACTTTCCTATCTATACCAATAAATTTTGACTCCTTTGTTAGTCAAATGTTTATCCATCAGAAACCTATTGGTTTACAGTTTATCTAGGCTGACATTTGTTGTCCATCTGTAATTGCTGTTGAGAAGGTGATAGTCTTTTTGAACCACTGCAGTCCTTGTGCAAGTACAGCCATAATGTTGTTGTGGAGGGAGTTCTAGTGTTTTGATCCAAAGACACACTAGGAGGATTGTTTTATTTCCACATCAGGTTGATGTATGTCTTAGAGGGGATCTTTGGACGCCTTTGTGTTCCCATGCATACTCCTTTATATCATCCAGTTTTAGACAGTATATCAATTACAGTGATTTCTCCTCTTCCCTGAATTCTGGATATTTCCTAAGGATACTTATTTCTCTTCGGTGATATAAACCAAAGGTTTTGTACATGTGCACTAACAACACCCAGCTCTACCTACTACTATCTCTTGACTTTTCCAGTGTTTATAACTATCAAACTGCTTGTGTGGTATTCAGAACTGGATGAGCAGAAATTTCCTCTGCTTAATTATCAAGAATATCAAAGCCAAATGCTAATTGCTAACAACTATTTATTTATCTCCCTGGTAACTATCTAAATTTGAACCTGAATGCTCACACCTTTCATATCATTTTTAATCCTGCGGTGTTAGACTGGCCATTTCCACTGCTAATATTGTTGATGCCACTCCTACTTCAGCCCACCTGCTCTGGAATCCTCATCTGTGTTTCTTCTAGGCTCGACTATTCCAACCTACTGTTGTTTGGTCTCCTATGTTCTATGTTCCTTATCCAACACCTTCGTGCTCACTGATCCACATTGTGGCACTGTTGACCAGGATCCACTGTTAAAATTTTCATCCTGCTATTCAGTCCCTTTCAAGGTAGCCAGAAGTATACCAGAGAGAGGATGAAACCTCCAAAAAAGCAAAATGCTGAGACTGGAAATCTTAAAAACTCTAGAAAGTGTTGGAAATTCTCAGTTTGTTAGAATGCATCTGTGGAGAGAGAAATAGAGTTCAGGTTTGAGTGATGAAGTCACCTTTCATGAGTTCTGACAAAAGGTCACTGTACCTGAAATACTAATCCTGTCATTCTCTCTATAGATACTGCCAGGCATGGTCAATATCCTTCTCAGTTTCAAACGCAGGAACAAAAACAAAATTGCTGGAAAAGCTCAGCAGGTCTGGCAACATCTGTGAAGGAAAAAACAGAGTTAACGTTTCGGGTCCGGTGACCTTTCCTTCTCAGTTTCACCTCTCTGAAATTCAGCAATTGGATTTCTGCAATATCTTTAATTTAGTCAAAAATGAAACCGTAGAGATAAGATGAAAAGAGAGATTTAAAATTGTGGTCTCATTTTCTTTTAGCACAAATGTAAATCAAAACAGACGTCATAAAAAGGTTACTGCAACTTTTAAGAAAAACGTGATTAGTAATTCAAAATTTGGTCATTGTGGCCATGTGCTCGTAAACTGACAGTGAAACCCACTTGATAAAATTCAATTTGTTTTAAGGGCTATTTTGATTTTTTTTCAAACTTTAGCACCATTTCAGCCCTGTGTGTTTATGTGCTAAAGAGTTATTCTTCACAAGATAATTTTGATGTTAAAGGCTTGGATATAATGGTGTTGTGTTCAGTCCTTGTTGATTTGCATGTGACATTTTATTCTTTTGGCCTCAGTTTATCACAGGGCCAGCTGACATCCACAGGGGGAGTTTGGGAAGCTTGTGACAGATTTTCTAAATTGCCAAAAGGTAATGTAGATTTCAAAATATGCTATAAATTTCCTCTCCTTTTCCCTTTGCTCTCTCCCTCTTTTCTCCCCTTCTGACCTCTAACCCCACCAACAATTCTTGCTTTAACCTCCCCTCCCCCTCAATGCCATTTTGCTTTCCCCACATTCCCTGCTGTCATCTGTCCCTACCATTCTGCACTCTCTCCCCATTTCCTATTCCTCACTCCCATTCATGTCTCTCAACCACCCATCCTTTCCTCTATAAAAATTCATATTTTGATGTTCTCTGTACCAGTATTTAACTATGACTCGTTTAAAATTTTGGAGAAGCTTTGGATTTGAGTAATTGGTGACTGAGCTTCTACCACTTTGAATTTTTTATTGCTATGAGTTACTAGTGAGATTTGTCGTTAATAAAGTGTCGAGGTGATATTTTTTCTTTTTGACTAATATTTGCCGACCATATCTAGTTTCCTATTCTGATTTTTTTTTTTTAGCAATAATGAAAATTAGTATTACAGACTGCCTGCTTTGTACTCTACAGATAACCAGGCAGCTGTTTTATCACTGATGTCTTCTTATGCAGCTATTGTGGAAGATGCTTTGGAAGAAATGGAACAGGTACAAAATCTAATAGAATATATAAACCAAAACTTAGTTATGTGTCTATACAAAATCTTAGGACCTTGAATTGTGCAGCACTGGATTCTGTCCTATAGGAAGGATTGTACAATGGTTGTGATGCTGATTGATGAAATAATGACATAGTGGAAAAATCATCTTTTTATAATTATAAAACAGAACAGAATGTTGGAAAGGGGTGCAGGTAACTGCTGACATGGACCAGTTGAGCTGAGTAGCCTGTGTCCATGTTGTGTCTTCAAAGTATCTCTGTGTGATATTTTAAAACTGAATTTTGTGTGATACAGAATGCAGAGAGCATATAGCCCTTTAGGAAGGGGGATTAGGCCCTTCAACACCTCCAGCCTGCTTTGTCATTTAATATGATCATTGATAGAATATGTCAATGTCTTTTATCCACACTGTCTGCACAACATTTTATACCATTTGTTATCAAAAATCAATGATCTACTCACTTAAACATACACGAAGTTGAAGTTTCTGCAGCCCTGTAAGACAGACAATTCCAAAATTTCACAATCCCTTGAGTAGAACATCTTCTCCTTAACTTGTTCCTCAGTGGCACCTGCCTTATTTTTAACTTGTGGCTCCTGGTTACAGCCACCTCAACTAGGGAAGCATCATCTGCTCTGTCTATCTCGTTAAATATTCTGTAGGCTTTGGTGAGATCACCCCTTATTCTTGGAAACTCCACAGTATCCAGACTCAGTTGGCCCAATCTCTCTCCATAGGACAGGACCTGCCATCCTGGGAACTAATCTGGTGAATCTTCATTGTGTTCCCTTCTATGGCTATAATACCCTTTGTTGCATAAAGAGACCAAATTGCCCACAACTCCAGTTGTGGTCTTACCAAGCTTCTATACAATTGAAGTAAGATTTCACTACTCCTGCGCTCCAATCCTCTTGCATTAAAGGCTAACCTTCCATAAGCTTTCCTAATAGCTTGCTGCAGCTGCATGTTAGCCTTCACTAACTTTATTAATAAAGACACTTGGGTCTCTTTGTACATCTGCACTTTCCAACCATTTAAGGTATACTTTGGACATGTTCCTCTGAAGGAACGTGGATGACTTTACATTTTTCCGTTTTTATGTTCTATCTGCCATGTTCACGTCCATTCATTAATCACGTCCAAATCTTCCTAACGCTGTTTTACATCCTCCTTGCGACACATATTCTTGCTTAGTTTTGTATCATCTGCAAATTTGGAAATATTATGTTTGGATTCTATTCTGACTTGTTGGCTTTGAAAGAAGCTCTCAATTAGTCCTGTACCCCTGCCCTTTCTTGTTGGCCTGTATTCTTTTCTCTTCTAAATATTGACAGATTCCCTTTTGTAAATCACTATTGAAGCTATAACTATGCTTCAAATCAAACCTTGCTGTGGAATGAAGTATCTCTTCATTGTACCTCTGGCTCTTTTGCCAATTACCTTCAAACTGTGACCTCAAATTATGGACCCTTCAGCTCGCTGAATCAGTTTCTCGTTGCATAATCTGTCAAAACCTATACAACCATCTCAACTCATCCCCTACATTCAATTTTGATTAAATGATTTTGATTATATGATTTTGGTTATGTTATTGCTGCGCATTCTTTCCATTTAAAATGTGTTTCTTGTTTTACTAGTCTGTTACAATCATCTTCACAGTTTACATTGCTGAGTAGGAAGTTTCACCTGAAAGAGCACAGAGCCCATATGCAGCTTTTTAAACAAAAACTACCAAAATAAAAGTTCTCTTTTAAAAAAAACTAGTTCAACTGGAGATTCCATTTTAATTAATTTTTGTTGACAATCCAAATGTGACAATGTAGTAAGTATGGTTTAGTAACCTGATTTTGTCATCTTATCACACGCATTCCCATTTACTCTTTACCCAGGCTCCTTACTTTTCACTTGCTTAAAACCCATCACATTTCCATTGTTCTAAAATTTCATTGATCTGCAATTTTGATATTTTTCTCACTGCCCATATTACACGAGTTCTTCCAGAATTTCGGTCACTTCTGTGATATTGGGCAAGGTATTCACATTAGTCAGAACTCCTCTGTGGCATTTGGAACACGATTGATTAGCTGCTATCAGTTTCATTGATTTGCTTGCCACATTTTTAATGTGTTCTTAAGTGGTTTGACAAAAATGTTGAACTGAGAGTGGAGCACTGTATTTCCCATATTTGACCACTTGGTGGAAGTGCAGATCACTGTTCTGATGAAGGGTCAAGGTCGCTGATAGCACCTAACCTGCTGAATATTTTGGCATTTTCTGTTTTTATTTAATCTCTCAATGCTTCCATTTTATTTTTCGTCTACTCGTTCAGATGTCTGCTATGGCTTGCTTGAAATGTTTCCCAACTATACCAAATTACTGGAAATTCGGTAGTGAGCCTGTTTATTGTTTAATCTGAGATTAGAGAGAGGTAGAAGGATGGAAACTTGGTGATAATGAAGTTTGTCAGCTCATCTTTTTGAACTAAAGGAATGAATAAGTGGCAGTTTAAATTATGTTCAATTTCAACTAAAATCAGCCAATAATGAGTGTTTGACTTGAGTCCAAAGACTAGGGGCTGGGGACAAAAAAAACTTTCCTGTTCTTTTTTCACACCTAGTGATGTATAAAACAGGCAGAGAACTTGCTTGCATCCGTTTAGCCTGTCACCAGAAGTGGTAATTTGAGGGGCATGTGCCATTGGCTGACCACAAATTTTGCTGAAATCTGAAACAAAATCAGAAATTGCTGGAAAATCTCAGCACGTTTGACAGCACTTGTGGAGAAAAATCAGTTGATGTTTTTGGTCCAATGACCCTGAATTCTGAAGACTTTAAACTGGAACCTAGGCACCATCTAATACTGAGCTGATATTTGTAAGAGATGACTATGCTGACCCCTTTTAAGGTAGCAGTGAATAAATTGCATCTAAGTTGTATGAATAATAAGTTGTATGTACTTGGCAGGCTCAGCATGCAGACAATCCAGATCCGTTCAGTGATATTTTTGACGATGCAGACACTCGAGAAAATCGGGACACTTACTGGTCAGAAGCGGACAAGCAGGTCATGGCTCCTTGCTTGGGACTAGTAAAAGCAGCCAAAGCATGTTTGAAAAAGGTCTCTGCAGCAATGAAAACTCATGGGAACGTAGACAGCTTGCAACACATAACGCAGTTGGATGATTTGGGTGACATTACCAGTGAAATTAGCCCCAGGTGAGTTATGATATTATTAAATGCAAACCTGCAACTTTAGTCTACACCAGTGCGATGTAGTTGGGTTGGGCTTGAAAGTGAGTTTTATTTTACTTTTAATCAAATATTAGCTTGTGTGAGCAATTCCATCTCCAACTGTCATTAGGCAATAGTGAGCAAGGAGCTACATTGTCTGGATTGCCACCTTTTGTGGGAGATATTAAAGAAGAGGCGCTATCTGTCTGCTGATAGTGGACAAGATCCCATGGCACTAATTGAGAAAGTGTGGGGGATTTCTCATGTTGCTATGCCCAACATCATTCCTAAAGTAACATGGTTAAAATTGGTTATCTAGTCATTTAGTTCAATGTGATTTGCAAGTTAACTGACACATTTGCTGAAGTAACATTGAGTATAGTTCAAAAATACTACTTCCTAAATTGCTTTGGACTCTACAAAAATACAAGTCCTTTTCAATGGATTCCTGATAAATGTTACGTGTTGTGTTTCTGTAAATGTATTTTTGTTGACAGGGAATTCATTGTATTACTCTTGTCTGCACTTGCATACTGTACTAACCTTGCAAGCCACGATAGGTTTGGACGCATTGTTGGTAAACTTGTTGCTTACCTCTTCTAGTGTTGATGAATTGGTCTTGAGTCTTTATCCTCCAATGGACCACATGACTGTGCGAATGAATGTGAGTATTTGCCTTGAAAGCAGTCAGCAGTACTGCACCATACTGAGTTTGTCTTGATTCAAGCAGAATGTGGGAATGGCACTGTATGTTTTTTTTTTTGGTATTTTGACTAATGGTATGATGGAACATGACTGCAGGAGCACAAAGTGTTGATCTTTACAGAAATGCAAGAATAGAATGTTTTTGTCCTCAGCTTATTCCCTCATACCTCTTGGGTGTACATACAGATTTGTGGTAGGATACCTCTTGACTGTACGTATAGATTTGTAGTAGGATCTGTTTATTTCTTGGTTCTCTAGTTACTTCATTATTAGACGATGAGGCAATATGCTGTGTATCAGCTAACAAATGCACAGATTGGCCTGTCACCCACCAGCTCTCTCTTCAGTGTTTCTCTTTTAGGAAAAGCTGGGTTGTCTCTGCTCAATCAGTGCTGGGGTGACCTGGAAGTGGTCTCTGGAAATTTTAGGCATGGCACTATATAGAGAGGAAGGAATGCAGATGAACTGCTTGGAAACATACCTTGCTATTGTGTGATAACAAGGTGTGGAGCTGGATGAACACAGCATCCCGAGCAGGAAAGCTGACGTTTCGGGTCAGGGTCCAGACCCGAAACGTCAGCTTTCCTGCTCCTCTGATGCTGCTTGACCTGCTGCGTTCATCCAGCTTTACACCTTGTTATCTCAGAATCTCCAGCATCGGCAGTTCATACTACCTCTGAATTGCTATTGTGTACCTTGATATACAGTCATGTGTGAGACATCCAGACATCATTAATTTAACATGAACGGAGCAAAGGCCATTAACTCAATCAGACAGTATACATTGATGTCTCCCTCAGCTTTTTCTCAAGATGAAAGTTGTGATCTTTTGATCTCTATCTTTTCCTTCTGACCTGTAGATTCTTAAGAGAACTTTGAAACTGCTATGTGTTGGCCACTGTTGCATTGCATTGATCATCTATGGTCACCTGTAGAAAGTCACAAATTTACTATTTCAATATTGTCAATGTTTTTATTTGAACTATTTTGAAATAAAGTATTGTTCTGTTTCAGGCTGCAAATGTCGCTATGGTCTTGAACAAAGTTCTGGAAATAGCCAAGTGAGTTAAATGATCAGCATATTTCTAAAACTCATTACAGTGTACATTTTTGTTTTAATATCTAAAGACTATTTATCGCACTTTCGTATTTGCCTTCAGATATGAACTATACACTAAATAGAGTCATACAGCATTGGAAGCAGTCCCTTCAGTCCAACCAGTCCACGCCGACCATGTTCCCAAACTAAACTAGTCCCATTTGCCTGTGATTGGCCCATATCCCTCCCAATCTTTCCTATTCATGTACTTAGCGCAATACCTTTTTAAATGTTGTAACTGTACCTGCTCCACCATTTCCTCTGGCAGTTCGTTCCACACACGAATCACTCTACATCTTTGTATGGGATAGAGATCTAATGCGAAGTGAAAAGATGAAGTTAGATGCTTTCCACCCACATGTGAGCATATAAATTAGTTCCCTCTAGCCTGTTCTGCTGTTCAGTACGATCATTGCTGAATTGATTGTAGTTTAAACTCCACATTCTTGCCTATCCCTCCCATAACCTTTGACTCCCCTGTTAGTCGAGAAATTGTCTACATCCGCCTTAAAGGTATTCAATGATTCCATCTCCTCCATGCTCTGGAGAAGAGAGTTCCAAAGTCTTGAGACCCTCTGAGAGAAGAACATGTCCTTGCCCCCTCCATTTTAAATGGAGGAACTCTTAGTTTAAAATTGTCCCCTCAAGTTCTGGAATAGACAACATTCCACCTTGTGCACTACCTGGCACAAGCGGCGACAGTGTCACTTATTTAAATCCTGGCCTAACACCCACCCTGTTCATTTGAAAGGGAAATTTGCCTGTTCAGCCTCTCGGGCTTTTTCCACCATATGTTGAGATGAATGATGGCTAATTTATATTCCAGTTCCATTTACTTCAGCATGTTATGAGCTTTCAGGCAATACTTTAACAATTTGAACACTGATATTAAAATGTCACCTCAAATCATGTAATCTTTGGTATTCTAAGCCGGACAGTTCTGAGTCTAAATTGTTTTCTTGCTTGATCAAATTACTGATTAATCAACAATCTTCTACTTCTGTGGGTGTGAGGTCTGTATCTCCACCACCTGTAATGTAAAATTGTTTTCTGGCCCAGATTTTAAAGTTATGCCTTTTTGACCTACGTGCTCCTTACTAGTAGGAAAAAAAAAGCTGGTCTCTGTACACTCAATCGAATCACCATTTAATTTTCTGTATTCTAGAGAGTACTCTGGGGGAGGTGATGGCCTAGTGGTATTATCACTGAACTGTTAGTCCAGAGACCCAGATGACGTTCTGGGGACCCGGGTATGAATCCCACCACGGCAGATGGTGGAATTTGAATTCAATAAAATATCTGAAATCAAAAATGTAATGATGATGATGACAAATCCATTGTCAATTTTTGGAAAAATCCATCGGGTTCACTAATGTCAGTTAGGGAAGGAAATTGCCATCCTTACCTGGTCTGGCCTACATGTGACTCCAGACCCACGGCAGTGTGGTTGATTCTGGGCAATTGGGGATGGGCAATAAATGCTGCCTAGCAGCGATGCCCTCGTCCCATTAATGAATAAAGAAAAAAGGACAAATTTGAGTTTATCTAATCTTTGAACCGTGGTAAATTATTAATGTACCTCTGTTGGGCTTCTTCCAAAGCTAGCATGACTTTGCTCAGATACGATGCCCAGAATTTTACACACTGCTCCAGATGTGATCCAACCAGGACTTTATATAGTTGTAGCAAGCATTTCTGCTTTATGTTCTAGCCCCAGATGTAAGGTCCAAATTGCCAAAAGGTTTGTTTGTTACTTTGTTTTGTTTCATTTTGTTGATCACTGTGACTAAATCTCTCTGAACTTCCATTACTCTTTACATAATTTAAAATTACACTATCCCTTTCTTGTCCAAAATTACTTACACTGTTATACCCACTCACTTCAGTTATTTTTAAACTTCCAAATGAATGAATGAATTTATTTATTTTCTTTGATTATAGCAGCGCTTACTTGGACACGAGAACCTAACCTATCCTGATGACTTTGTCATAACATTTAACATAGCATTTTTTAATTGGGGCAGTATACATCCTTTTAATGATCATGTTTGCAATGTGTTAGACCATAAGATATATGAGCAGAATTCAGCCGTTCTGCCCATTTCTGATATGTTACTCAACCCCATTCTCCTGCCTTCTCCCTGTAACCTTTGAATCCTGTGCTAATCAAGAACCTATCTATTTCTGTCTTAAGTACACTTACACTTGTATGACAGTGAGTTCCACAGAGTCACTACCCTCTCTGGCTGAAGAAATTCCTCCTCATCTCCGTTCTAAAGGATTGTCCCTTGACACTGATGCTGTGATCTTGGGTTCTAGTCTTTCCTACAAGTGGAAACATCATCTTCTCCATGTTCATGCTATCCAGGCCTCTCAGTATTCTGTAAGATTTAATGAGATCCCCCTTCATCCTTCTGATCTCTGTTGAGTACAGACTGAGTCCTCAATCGCTCCTCATATGACAAGCCCTTCATTCTGAGGGACCTTTCTTTTGAACCTCCTCTCAACCCCTCCAAGGCCAGTTTATCTTTCCTGAGATACAGGGCCCAAAGTTGCTGGCAGTGTTCCAAATGTGGTCTGATCAGAACCTTATACAGCTTCAGCAGAGCATCCCTGCTGTTGTAATCTAGTCCTCTTAAATTGATTGATAATATTGCATTTGCCTTCCTAACTGCCAACTGGACCTACATCTTAACTTTAAGAGAATCCTGAACTAGGACTCCTAAGTCCCTTTTGTGCTTTAAATTTCCAAAGCTTTTTCCCGTTTAGAAAATTTTCTATGCCTCTATTCTTCCTATCAAACTGCATAACCTAACACTTCCTCAGATTGTGTTTCACCAGCCACTTCTTTGCCCACTCTCCTAGCCTGTCCAAGTCCTTCTGCAGCCTCTCTGCCTCCGCAACATTTCCTGTCCCTCCACCTATCTTTGTGTCATTTGCAAGCTTAACAACAATGCCGTCAGACGTAATCTAACCACTGCCCCTTGACATTCAATGGTGTTACCATCACTGAATCCCCCACTATCAACATCCTGGGGGTTAGCATTGACCAGAAACTCCACTGGACTCACCACATTAACAGAGTGGCTACAAGAACAGGCCAGAAGCTGAATACTATGGCGAGTAATTTAACTCCCGACTCCTCAGAGCCTATCAGCTATCTACAAGGCACAAGTCAGGAGTGTGATGGAATACTCCCCACTTGCCTGGATGACTGCAGCCCCAACAAATCTCGTAGCTTGACACCATCCAGGAAAAAGCAACCCGTTTGATTGGCACTACATCCACAAGCATTCACGCCCTCCTCCACCGATGCTCAGTAGCAGCAGCTGTGTGCTGTTTACAAGATGCACTGCAGAAATTCACCAAAGATCCTCTTCAGCACCTTCTAAATCCACAACCACTTCCATCTAGAAGGACAAGGGCAGCAAATATATGGGAACTCCACCACCTCCAAGTTCCCCTCCAAGTCACTCACCATCCTGACTTGGAAATATGTTGTCATTCCTTCACTGTCACTGGGTCAAAATCCTGGAATTCCCTCCCTAATAGCATTGTGGGTCAACCCCCAGCAGGAAGACTGCAGCGGTTCAAGAATGCAGCTCACCACCACCTTCTGAAGGGCAACTAGGGATGGGCAGGAAATGCTGGCCAGTCAGCGACGCCCACATCCCAAAATGAATAGGAAAAAATAGTTCCTCCTTCCAGATCCTTCACGTATAACTTAAATAGCTGTGGTCCCAACACTGAGCCTTGTAGAACTCTGCTAGTCACCAGCTCTATCCTGAAAAAGACCCCTTTATCTCCACTTTCTGTCTTCTGCAAGTCGGCCAGTCCGCTCTCCATGCCTGTACTTTGCCTCTAACATCATGGGCTCTTATCTTGTTTTGTGGCCTCCTGTACAGCTCCTTGTCAAAAGCTTTCTGGAAATTTAAATAGTTTACGTCCACTGGCTCATCTGTGTCTAACTTGCTTGTTACCTCCTCCAAGAATTCTATCAGATTTATCAGGCATGACCTCTCTTTGACAAATCTGTGCTAACTCAGCCCTATTTTCCTGTGCACTTCCAAGTACTTTGCAATCTCAACATTAATAATGGACTCTAAGATCTTACTAATGACCGAGATCTGGCTAACCGGCCCATAATTTCCCATCTTATGCCTCCAACCTTAAACAGCTGTGTGACATTATCCATTTTCCAGTTGTCTGGGACCATCCTTGACTCCAGTGATTCCTGAAGAATCAAAGCCAATGTCTCTAAATCTCCTCAGCTATCTCCTTCAGGACTCTGGGATGCAGTCCATCTGGTCCAGATGATTTATCCACCTTTAGACCTTTCAACTTCCCCAGAATCGCCACCTTAATAATGGCAACTACACTCACGTCTGCCCTCTGACTCTCTTGAAGTTCTAGTATGCCACTGGTGTCTCCCACTGTGAAGACTGATGCAAAATACCTATTCAGTTCCTTTGCCCTTTTTTTGTTCTCTATTGCCACTTCTCCAACCTCATTTTCCAGTGGCCTATTGTCCTCCCTTGCCTTTATCTTATTTTTATATAACTAGAAAAAACTCTTGCAGTCTTCATGTATGTTACTAGCTTATCCTTATATTTCATCTTCTCCCCTCACGTTCCTTTTTAAGTTGTCCTCTGCTGGTTTTTAAAGGCTTTGCAATTTCTGACTTCCCACTAATCTTCACCACATTTATGCTTTTTCTTTTGTTTTTATGCTGTCCCTCACTTTCCTTGTTTCTTCTTTTAGGAGATGAATTCCTGCTGTGCCTCCTGAATTGCCCCCAGAAATTCTTGCCATTGCTGCTCCATTGTCTTCCCTACTAGACTCTTATCTTTCAATCACCTCTGGCCAGCTCCTCCCTCACGTGTTTTTGCAGGTAACTCTGCTCAGTTGTAATACCATTACATCTGATTATAGGTCTTCCCTCTCAAACTGCAGTGTGAATACTATCATATTCTGGTTACTGCCCCCTAGGGCTTCCTTCACCTGAAGCTCCCCAATCAAATTTGCCTCATTACACACCACCAGATTCAGAATTGCCTGTTCCCTCATGGGTTCCACCCCAGGCTGCTCCCAAAAAACCATCCTGTAGCTATCCCACAAATTCCTTTTCTTAGGATCTGTTACCAGCCGGATTTTTTTTTATTCCCAGTCCACCTGGATGTTGAAGTCCCCTGTGATTATTGCAATAGTATCTTTCGTACATGCCTTTTCTATCTCCTGATTTATTTTCTTCTCCACATCCTGACTACTGCTAGGAGGTCTGTACATAACTCTCTTCAGGGTCTTTTCTCCTTTGCAGATCCTCAAGTCTACCCACTTAAATTCTATGCCTTCTGACTCTATTTGGCTTCTTGATATCGATTTAATATCACTTATTAACAAGGCATCCCTGTCCCCTCTGCCCATCCACCCTATCCTTTCGATAGGACGAGTATCCTTTGGATATTTCCCAGCCCTGATCCCCTTGCTGCCGCATCTCTATGACTCCCACAACACTGTACCTGCCAGTTTCAATCTATGCTACAAGCTCATTTACCTTGTTTCGTACACTGTTCATGTAACAATCGGTAAGGTAGTGTAAATTACTAGCGTCTTTCTATCATAGAAATCATTACACATAGAAAGAAGATTGTAGGCGTGTTGTGTCCTTGCTGACTGTTTGCAAGAGCAATTTATCTAGTAATAAAACTTTGGTTATTTTAGTGGTATGAGTTGTCTCCAGCAGGGTGTTTTACCTGATACTTATGTTATCACCCCTAACATAAGAAACTGAGCATAGACATCATGGCGTTGAAGAATCCAGCAGACATTTATTCCAACTAACTTATGTACAAGCATTTCATTCCTTCGACACAACTGTTAGTATGGCCAAAGGCTAATATTATGTTATGAATTACAACAGAGAAGCACACTTCCAGTAGAGTGTCATGCTTAAGTGATCAAAAGTAAGATGGGTATGAGATATTTATACTTTCCATTTGTATGCAGTGATGCAGTACTGATATCATGAGCATGTCTCCTGAAGGTATACTGACATATGAGTCATAACACAACCTTTTGTGCTTATTTCACTTTGGCTGCCTAGGTCACTGTGATCTGAACTCTAATTGTAACTTTTTGAATCTTGAAGCAATTTGAAAAATTCTCTTTGTGACCAATGCTAGTTGATATATTCATTTGTTGTCATTCTTATCACCCTAATTATCCTTTCCACTTGGGCCTTGGACCCTTCAATGGCAGCCAGTCCCAAAGGCAGCGCTCTCCCTTTCTCAGTGTGCCATGCAATAGAATGCCTTGTTCCCAGGATCAAATGTTTTCTGTTTAACAATTTGAGTCCCTGTCATCATTCCCTCCCATGGGCATTGGAAATATGAGAATTCTCACATGGGTGTGAAGTGTCATGAACCATCATAGAATCCCTACGGTGTGGGAACAGGCCCTTTGGCCCAACAAGTCCACACCAAACCTCAGAGCATCCCACCCAGACCCATCCCCCTGTAACCAACCTAATCTACACATCCCTGAATACTATGGGCAAGTTAGCATAGCCAATCCATCTAACCTACATATCTTTGGACTGTGGGAGGAAGCTGGAGCGCCCACAGGAAACCCACGCAGACTCACAGAGAATGTGCAAACTTCACACAGACAGTCGCCCGGGGTAGAATCGAACCTGGGTCCCTGGCGCTGTGAGGCAGCAGTGCTAACCACTGAGCCACCATACCAACATAAATGGGACGTTCCTCTAAATTTAAGAGTGGGTGTATTGAAGTGAACAAATGCCAGTTCATACAAGTCTTCTGTATTTGAACACTACAATAAAAAAAATTTGCGAACTAAATTGTTATTATTCTTGATTTAAAATATCAGAATTTTAAAGGGCCTGCAGTACGTATCTTTATTGTAACGTATTTGCTTTGTGGTCACCTAACAACTGTGTTCTGAGTTGCTGAGGAATTTTCTTGCCCCAGAATGAGTATACCAGAAGGAAGCTGTTCAGCCTGGCATGCCTGTACTGTGCAGGCGACATTCCTGTGGTACCATTCCCCTGCCTCACCCACCACCCGACGCATTTTCCTTTCAAAAGCTGATCCAATTGCCCCTTTGAATTTCCTAGTTGAACCTACCTTCACCACACCGTTGTGCAGTGTGTTCCACATCCTAACTACTCTATAAAGAAGTTTTTGTCATGGTGCCACTGTATCTTTTGCCATTTCCCTTTGTAACTATGACTTATCACTTTTCATCCTTCTACCAGCTGGTTCTACTGTTCACACCTCATAACTTTGAATGTCTCTTTTCAGTCTCCTTTAAACCTTCTTTTCGAGACCATCCTTCTGATATTGTCCCATCTATCCATGTAATTGAAGTCCCTAAGCTGTGGAACCACAGTTGTAAATGTTTCTGCTAGCATCCCAAATGACATCAGCTGAAATAAACAGAACATTGCTGAAATTCACCTGTTAGGGGACAAAACATTCAGTTGTTAATTTAAATAAGAGATTGGTGCATTTTTCTTAAGCAAAGCTATTAAGGAATATGGGTTAAAGGCAGGTAAGGCCACAGATCAGCCATGATCTCTGAATGTTGGAAGAGGCTTGAGGGCTGAATGGCCTACTACTGTTCCTATGTAACGTAGTTTAGGATTCCAGAGGTTAGTGGTAGTGCCATAATGGCTGAAAAAGGCAAAGTGAAGTTGAAAGGATTTCACAGACTGGAGAATTCATCTTATGATCTTTTATATCAGCCTGTAGTCTACTCTTAGGACTTACTTGAAGAGAAGCATTAAACAAAAAAAAAGTACCGAGACAATACATTTCATATCAAACAATGAAAGATTATGAGGTCTCATCTGACATGCTAACTCATTAAATTTGATCTCTGAATATTACTTTGGTCCTGAATTATGTAGTTCCTGGTGACTGAAATTCTTGATAAAGTCAAAGGTACTTTATTTACTTTGGGGGAGTTGGAGGGAAGTATTGACGATAGCCCACGTCTGTTCTCACTGCTGTGCTTTCTCACCTATATAATGTTCAAAGTACAGTAGCTCAACATTGTGAGTAGAGAAAGCTGATGAGATAAAGTATGAATACAAAATAAAGCAGGACAGATGCTGGCAATTTGAAATCAAAACAAAAGGTGATGGAAGACCAGGAGATGAGAGAGGCTTTAAATGGAGTTTGGGAGAAATAGTCTGCAAGTGGTAGTGGACGGTAAAACTGCATGGATGTTAGAAGGAGAGAGAGACTGCAAGTGAGGGGTGGGTGGGAGGTGAAGCCTGCAAGGAAGTGTGAGAAAGCTGGAAGGGGAGGGCTGCAAGGGTTTTAGGAGACTGCAGGTATGTGCGAGGAAGTTGGAAGGGGGCAATGGGAGGCTACAAGGAATATGGGATTGAGGAGAGGCTGAAAAAATGGTGACAGGCTGCCAGGAAAGGAGAGGTGGAGACTGCAACAGAGGAAGGCAGACTACAATGAGAGAAAACAGTTTTAAAAATGTCAACGAAGGATGGCTAACTAGGAACCAAGAAAATTCAAAATTGCTAAGGTATTGAATTCCTCAAATGAATTAGAATCTCGAGAGCAAGACGGCGTATGTTCAGAGTTACTATATGGAAAAAAATAGTGGCTAACGCTTCTATTTTACTGAATACTACTATCAGATTTAAATCTGAAATGCCTTAGTGTCAGAAATTACTATTGAATAATTATTTGTGTTCCCTGCTTGAGGCAATTGGATAACCAAATGTCAACTTTATACAGTCTTTGACCGTGAATGTAAAGCCAGGAGTGAAAGATACTTATTCTGAATATCCTGCAGACTTTAATTTAAACTGCAATTAGTTTTACGTTTGTACAGCATAGATTTTGTCTTGTACTCTCTAAATTATTCTGGGAGAAGCTCTGCGTTTTCACATAGCCACTTGCATGCAGAACTCTATTGAGGGCTGAAGAATTGGAGTTCTAAGAAAGAGCTAATTTGGGATGAGTAGCTTCATTATAAAAACATCATATGGCAGTACTATAACTGCTTTACCTTGAAAGTGTTAGATAGTCATCATTAATGTGGTTCTACAGTGTAGTTATCAAACTGTTTAATTGTCATTTTTGGAACTGAGCGTATATAAGCAATGTACGTACTTTTCTGCTTTGTATAATTCCGCCATTTCAAGTGCTGTTTTGTTTTCTTTGTATAGGTGTAGTCACATGTGCCCTGAATCTGAGAACAGCTGGTTGCAATTTCTAAGTGGAGCAATTGAACACAATATGGATAAAGTGAAGGATTTAACACAGGGCAGTACGTAAATTTTCTATAGTGCTGTTTGGAGCAATCATAGACTACAGAAGAATGTTTAAGAAACACAAGGCATTGAATAAAAATCGTGAACATTTTAATAAGTGTTTGAGTGTTTCTATATGTAAGGCTACAATCTCTGTAGGTGAACGTGTATTATCAAGGTTATTCACTATTCCCTTCCTTCAAGACACACTGATCTCCAGACTTAATGATGCGCTTGCATGGATCTCAGCATTCATTTTTGAAAACTGCAGTAACGTTTCACTGACAAATTGGAAGGCTTTTTGACTTTTGGGAATAGTTGTGAGCTACGATTGTTTTCCTTCCAGCAGAACAATGGAACAAAAATTTCTCAGAGGCTAAAAGTTGCTTTTGAAATGTGTATGAGCACTCTTAGCCCAGTTACTGTTACATGTGCTCTAGAGCAAAGAATAAGAATAATTTAAAGTTTTAGCAAAGATTTGTACTTTGGATTGTGGGTGAGATTGTTGACTTGCTTGTCGAGCTGGTTTGTCTTTGTTCAGGCGTTTTGTCACCATGCTAGGTGACATTAATCAGTGAGGCCTTCGATGAAACGATGTTGTTCTACTCTGCTTGGAATTTATACTGTCTGGACCTCACTGATTAATGTCACCTGGCATGGTGACGAAACGTCTGAACAAAAACAAGCCAGCTCGGCGAGCAAGTCAACCTCAATAAGGAATAATTGAATCCAAGTTGGTAGTAATTTCTATTAATCTTTGTGTATGTGCAGTAGATTATTGCACTTGAACTTTCACCTGGCTAAAGGATAGCATTTCAGATATCTAAAAAGCTCTTCAAGTGAAATGATATTTGCATCAAAGGTAAATTTTTGCCTGATTTATGAGTTTAATAAAGTCATTCTGCTCTTTAACAATTTGTGTTCTGGTGTCTTTTGTAACATACTCACATACGATATGAAATATGTGCGAAGTGGCATCTTTAACCTTGTATTCTGGTTCAGGTCTATTATTTGGTTTGTTGCAAGCTCTTCATTGATCAGTCGGTCATTGAAAGTTTGAAGTTGGACCCTAATACCATTTGATCAGATGTCAAGTTGCAAGCATCTCACTATTTGTATGTCTCAGTGGTCCGGGTTGACACGCCTTATTCCTGTGCTTTGCTGGCGGGCATCTTTGATCATGAGCTTTCATTCTGTGCTAACACTCTCCTCTCTTGTCCCCCTTGCCTGTGCCCCCTTCCAATCCTGTTCCGGTAGAACTCATTGAATAGCAAACTGTTGCCTCGCATTTCCCATTTGTACAACACTGATATAAGCCAACTGACCAATGAATCTGATGACTTTATAATGTCTGTCTTAATGCTACGATCAGTAGCAATTTTACTTAGGATGAAGTGAGTTGTACCTTTCATTTGTAAGGAAATTATTTGTCTTATGATCATGATATTAAACATCTTTAACTCAGTCCAACCCCAGGTAATTTGGACCTGAAATTGCAATAAGACTTGCACCAGTTAAAGTATGGTAAAACAGACCATATATCTGCCCAAATTGGGAGAACTCTTGTTCCCCATGTCAAGTCCCAGTTTGCCTTTACAAAGTCAGGCCAGGTGTATCAGCAACGCATAATTTTATTACTGTCAACAAATAAGACAAATGGTATTACAAAATTAAAATACCGCAGATGCTGGAAGGCAAACAAAAAGCTCAATATTTAACTAGTCATGCAGCACCTTGGCAAGAGAAATGATTTTGAGGTCATTTATCTTTATCCAATTCTGATAAAAGTTAGAAAAAGTTTTAAGCTGGTGAAATGGGCAAGGGTGGAAAAGGTGTTCTGGGATATGTTGGAAGACTGATGAGCTAAAGTGGCAAAAGAGTTGATAATGTAGTGCCATTGTGGGATGGTACTGGAAGAAGAAACCGAAGATCTATAGAGGTGTGAATAGCAGAATTGTGGACAGCTGATATCTGAAAGCCAGACTAAGAGTAACAACTGACACATGGAAAGGTAGGCAAACACAATTGGAACATACATTACAATCTGCAAGGTTTGAAGTCAGGATTGAATTTAAAGGCTGTACAGCACCTAACTGAAAAAAAAATGCTCCCTAAAGCTGCATTGAACTTCATTGTATCTCTGTCCTTGGACTACTGCAGTGTTCCGACAAGAATGAGGTGAAGAATGAAAATGATAACTAAAAGCTAGGAATCACGCTGGTCTTTGAGTGATCACTCAATCTGTGTTTGTTCTCCCCATCTTAGAGAAGCCAGCATGTGAGCAGCCAACACTGGAGTAAGTAAAACAAGTATAAGTAATTTGCTGCTTCTCCCGAAAAATGGAGCCTTAGATAGTGAGAAGGAAAGTCATAAAAGAGTGGGTTTTGCAATTTTCTGTTTTTGTGGGAAGGTTCTGCCAGGAAAGGAGGCCATGTTGAAGCTGATTAAGGATAGAGTAGAATATTATGGAGGAAATGGTCTCTCCAGAATGCTGAGAGGGAAGGTGGTGATGTATTTCATGGTGGCATCATGCTGGAGGACGATGTGTTGAATATGAAGGCTAGTGAAGTTAAAGATGAGGATGAAGAGAAATGTAACTGAAGGGACAGGAAGGAGAGAGAAGGAAATAGGATGGATATGGTTGAGGGCCCTCATTTTTGCCCATTGCTAACCTTACCTTATTTCCTTTTGAATTCACATTCTTCTCCCGGGGCAATCCTAAGATTTTCATCAAATCTGCTGACAAGAATGGTGTTATTGTTAGCTTGAGAGCTGACCTTAGCCGAAAGACCCAACTAATAAGGATACTGTGTTATTGCTCCTGACTCTCCTATATCCATGTCATGTCTAGCTAATGTACACCCATGTTTATCTCTGCAGTAAAACAGCCATTTCGTTCCACTCTCATACTCATTCACCAGAGGCCTGAAATAATTTCTCTGCAAGCATATGTACTAACTTTCAGGGAATTTGCTAAGTGCTTGCAGTGGAATTGGTTCAGGCCTCTGGTGAAAGAGTGTGAGAGTGGAATTAAATGGCTGTCTTTCATAGAGCAAGACATGCATATTAAGCTAACGTTTCAGGTCTGGTGACCCTTCCTCAGAATGTCACTGGACCCGAAATGGTAACTGTTTTTTTTCTTCACAGATCCTGCCAGACCTGCTGAGCTTTTCCAGCAACTTCAGTTTTACCTCCTGATTTACAGCATCTGCAGTTGTTTCGGTTTTCATGACGCACATTAAGCTGGTTAGTTTCCTGTTCTGTTTCATTCTGTGATTTTATGATAAGATTTTCTTATGCAAATGAATTGTTCAATGAATTGAAGACATGGTCAAGTGGCATGTTGAGGTACCTGGGCAAATTAATGTAAAATAATTGGAATCAGGTCATCAACTCCACCTCTCGTCAGTCTTTTTTCCAGGGTGGAAATGTCAAAAGCTAGGGGCATAGGTTTAAAAGAGATGTATAAGGAAAGTTTTGTAGGTGCCTGCAACATGCTGCAAGGAGAGGTGGTAAAAGCAGATACCTTATCAAAGTTTGAGGCATTTAAACAGAATCGGCGCAAGGATCTGTTTGTGTGCTGTACTATTCCATCCTCCGCGTTCTATTACCTGATATCTCCTTAGTAGTCTTACAAGATGCTCCATTTTTCTGCAAATATAAGAATATGGAGTCTAATTGTCTTAATATTTCTGTATTAGCTAGTCAAAGTGTAGGAGATTTGATTTGAGAACTGCCTAACTGTCCTTCTACCTAACTCTTGCTGTCTCTGTCATCTTCAACTACTCTTACCACTTGCGTCTCCTTATTCTCTACAGTGAAAGTTTTTCAACATGTTAATGTGACATAACAAGATTCTACCTATGATTGGGTGTATTTATCAGATAAATCACTTTACAAGCCCTCTTAAATGCTTTGCATGGACTGCTGAATTTAGCTGTCAGAGGTACACCTTGTAAAGGCAACAGTGCCAGTGCTTCATCTTGAAGTGTTGTGGTTGCTAAATACGTATCTATCTATTCTTTTATTCTGTCCTATGAAACTTTCAAATGTTCCTGCTATCCCACATGCTCCTGTGAGTCTTTCTAGAAACATGGACACATAGTCCAACATTGAGGATTCATCTTTTTGGTTCAAGAACTTCTCCCTAATCAATTTTAATGGACCTGTAATCTCCTGACCGTAAGTCACTTCAAATGGGCTAAACCTAATAGATTTATTTGGGGGAACTCTGGTAGTAAATAGCAAAAAATCCATTGCTTTGACGAATTCCTGAGGGTATTTGCGACTGTGTTTCTTAATTATGGTTTTGAGAGTCTACAGCTCCCCGTGTTTCCTGATGGCGCTACAGTTAACTTCAGTTGTTTTATACCCAAATTGCTACTGATCTCCTCAAATCTTAGACTCAAAGTTTGAACCCTGACCAGTACCTCAATTGATAGTCCATAATGAATAAACAAAAAATAAAATTTCCACCAGTATACAAACTTTAATTGCCCTTAAAGGAATGGCTTCTGAGAATAGGGTTGGCATATTCATAATTGTGAGGATGTGCTAGTTTTCAGTTATGGTCCTGTGCAACCTACTAACACTTAACTGAAAGGTTCTTCAAAAGTCCGTATAGGTATCAAAGGTGCTGGTTTAGTCATATATTGATGTTTTTGAACTATTTGACATGTATGACACATTTTACGGAACTGCATTATGTCTTTATGAATTTCTGGCCATGTGAAATACCTGTCTGTCAATGCCTGCATTTTCCTTATTCGTGCATATCCTGCCATAGGAATTTCATGTACTATTTGCAATATCTCCTCGTAATATCCAGGCAGTGCCACTATCAGATGAACAACTATCCATTCTGCAGCCACGGGTCTGTGAGGATCTCTCTGTTTCCGTGTCTGAACTCTGTTTCAAATATAATAATACTCCTGGAACTCCTCAGTTTTAGTGTGAGCTGTCTGTGCTAACTTACTTAACTCTGAATTTGATTCCTGAGCCTCCATTAACAAAGTAATGCCAAACACTTTGTTTGAACTGTTCTCATTCTGAAACAGAGTTTCAGCTCTCCTAACATCTGCTTGCTGCATTATTCAGAAGTCACATGACGCCAGGTTATAGTTCAACAGGTTTGAAATCACAAGCTTGCGAAGCGCTGCCCCTTTGTCAGGTGAAGTGCTGTATTATTAGAACATAGAACAATACAGCGCAGAACAGGCCCTTCGGCCCTCGATGTTGTGCCGACCTGTGAACTAATCTAAGCCCATCCCCCTACACTATCCCATCATCATCCAGATGCTTATCCAAGGACTGTTCAAATGCCCCTAATGTGGCTGAGTTAACTACATTGGCAGGCAGGGCATTCCACGCCCTTACCACTCTCTGAGTAAAGAACCTGCCTCTGACATCTGTCTTAAATCTATCACCCCTCAATTTGCAGCTATGCCCCCTCGTACTAGCCGACGTCATCATCCTGGGAAAAAGACTCTCACTGTCCACCCTATCTAATCCTCTGATCATTTTGTAGGTCTCTATTAAATCCCCTCTTAGCCTTCTTCTCTCCAATGAGAACAGACCCAAGTCCCTCAGTCTCTCCTCATAAGACCTTCGCTCCAGACCAGGCAACATCCTGGTAAATCTCCTCTGCACCTTTTCCAATGCTTCCACATCCTTCCTGTAATGGGGCGACAAGAACTGTACACAATATTCCAAGTGAGGCCGCACTAGCGTTTTGTACAGTTGCAGCATGACATCACGGCTCCGGAACTCAATCCCTCTACCAATGAAACCTAACACACCGTATGCCTTCTTAACAGCACTATCAACCTGGGTGGCAACTTTCAGGGATCGATGTACCTGGACACCAAGATCCCTCTGCACATCCACACTACCAAGAATCTTTCCATTGACCCAGTATTCTGCCTTCCTATTATTCTTCCCAAAGTGCATCACCTCACATTTATCTGCATTGAACTCCATTTGCCACCTTTCAGCCCAATTCTGCAGTTTATCCAAGTCTCCCTGCAACCTGCAACATTCTTCCACACTGTCCACCACTCCACCGACTTTAGTGTCATCTGCAAACTTACTAACCCATCCACCTATCTCTGCGTCCAAGTCATTTATAAAAATGACAAACAGCAGTGGTCCCAAAACAGATGCTTGTGGCACACCATTAGTAACCGGACTCCAGGCTGAATATTTTCCATCAACCACCACTCTTTGCCTTCTTTCAGAAAGCCAGTTTCTAATCCAAACTGCTAAATCTCCCTCAATCCCATGCCTCCGCATTTTCTCCAATAGCCTACCATGTGGAACCTTATCAAAGGCTTATTGTAACCTGTGGTGATGGATTTTGTTTAGTCATTAATCTGCTCACTGCACATGATGGCAAAATAGCTGTAACCTGTTCCATGTTTTCAGCCTCAACTGAACTTTCTGAGATTATAGATGCAGTTGTAACTTTGGCTCCTGCTATATCATTCCCCAGAAATAAATCAGCTCCATCCATTTGTAATTTCTCAATTATCCTGACTAACGTTAGTTCAGTTAACAAGTCACTTGACTTTGTCCAATAGAACCGGGATATACTTTCCACCTATCCCATTTACCAGCACTTTGGCTTTCATTGTTAATCTGGGGGTGGGGGTTGGGCGGGGGGGAACCTAATCCTTCTCCAGTCAGAGAGTTTGAGTACCTCTGTATCTCTTGGTATAGCTCTGGGTTTGGACGCTTCCTTTGAAGACAAATGGGTTGTCTTCCTGTTTGTCAAATATGCTTCATATTTCTTAACCATCCTACGTAGTTCCTCTGCACTCAGCAGTGTTTACTTCCTGTCTCTTAGTTGTAGTTAAAGCTACAATCTGATTAGTGGCATTTTCCTTTTGAGGTTCCTTTTTAAACTCCTTTTTGTCAGCTCCAATAAGTCCCATGAGTTTTCCTTGCAACTTCCAGTATACTGAACTCATACTAAATGAACACGTCCCACCTTATTGCAATGGAAACACAGCTTTTGACTTTCACCTCCACCCTCAGAATGTACCTTTCTGATCCAAGGAGACTTTGGGACATTCCACCTTTCCATTCTTTACCTTGACTGCTTGTCTTCTTTTCACTCCCCCATTTTCTATCTCTTATGAATTTGTAAGTAACAGAAAAACATAGTTTTATGGCTTAAATTTTAATCGGCGTTATTGCTGCCCATTTAATAGTTGCAACTAGTTGGTTCTTGATGTGGATTCTTATTATGGGAGGTAGAGCATTTCTAAATTCCTGTAAAAGAACAACCTTTCTAATTGGAGATAACAAGCATGGGGCTGGATGAACACAGCAGGTCAAGCAGCATCATAGGAGCAGGAAAACTTGACGTTTCGGGCCTAAACCCTTCATCAGAAATGATCTGATACAACCTTTCTAATTGCTATACTTGTGGTTTCAGCTTCTAATGCCGAAATTACTTTGCTTAACCCTTTTGAACTCGATGTGGGTTTATCCCAGCTGCTTCCTTATTTTCAGGAAGCTTTGCCTATATGCCTCAGGCGCTAACTTATCTTTACAGTGCCGTAATCTCAAAAGCATCTTCTGACAGTGAATAAATTTCCTGTGCTTTACCTGTCAACTTACTCTGCATGAGTAATGTCTAGCCTCTTTTACCGATTCATCTGTCTCACTACTTTTTCAAATGACATGATGACTTACCAGTTCTTTTCCTCAAATTGTGATAGGCCCTGTGGAGCCTCAAACATTTCTTTTCTGAACTTCACATTGTGGCTCAGAAACTTGGCACCAAGGCGAGCATCAGTATCTGACGTCTCCTGTTTCAACAGCATAATTTTGAGCCTATATTAATTTTCCCTGGCTTTCTCTTCTTCCAGTAATCCTAATTCTAGTTTCTCATCTCTATTTCCTGCCTTTACATTTCCATTTTTTTTTGTCTTCTTAATTCCATCTTCCGTTCCTTATCTTTCTGTGCACTTTCTTTGTCTTTTTCTGTAATTTCTAATTTACTTTGTTCTCTCTTATGCTCTAGCTATTTTAACCATAACTGAGTAACATCTGATTCTGATGTTTCACTATCCAGAGTTCCTGGCCTCTCATCCAGTTTCTCTAAACCCAACTGCCTTACTAATATATCAATTGTCTCTGCCTTCTTAGCTTTATCAGGCAACACTACTCTAACTTATTCACTAAATCAATCAACTTGGTTGTTGAAAGTTCTCTTAAGATTGGCAGGTGGACTGTACTGACATGGATGGGTTCTGGTCTCCTCTATCTGTCTGTGGGAAGAGAACGGGCCTCCTCTGCATCAGCCTGGTCAGGTCCCTGTCTGCAAAACAGGCTGGTAATTTCCCCCTACCTTCCACATCAGGGGCAAATGTGCAACACAGTTCTGGGCTGACAGTGATTGCATGCACAGAATCCTTTCAAAGATGTTGCCAGCGCCAAGAATCCTGGGATATTCCAGTGGTGCCAAGCACTACAAGTTACAGTGAATGGGAGAATTGGGCTAGCATCAGACAAATGGGTTCACTACAGGGACTGGGTAAGTAAGTTAATAATGAGAGTTTGGTATGATAACTTGAGAAAACTTGCTAGACCTCACGGAGCAAAAACTTCCGTGAAACTGGACAAAAATGATACTTTTGTCAAATATGGTATGATTCAGTCCCTACTTTTAAAATGCAGATTTTTACTGACTTGATCTTTAGACCTATAAACAGATGTTTTTATGCCATGCAAAACACAAGCGTTTTGCACTGCTCATTCTAGCGTGACAATGAACAAAATGAATACAAATCCCTTGGGGACTTGTTGAGACTGGTAGCTCAAACGTCTTTTACTATGTAAAGACGCCTTTCTGTATGCTGTGCATTGATCTGTAAATAATTGCTTCAACTGGGAATAAAATCTCAACCACTCCTATGCAAAACAGACTCTGAAACCACTACCACCTTGTTTTGTTGTGGACTGGAATGTCAACAATCAGCAGGTAATTTTACGTTACGTTCCACTGGAGCTATATCATGCTGCGCCATCAAATAAGTGTCTGAAGAATGAGGCAGATGCTGCCTGTGGTTTGCCCTTTTACCAGATTCTACAGAATTCAACTTTCAAAGTTATTTATTTCAAGCTAAGTTTTAACAACAAATCATATACAGCCTATTTTAAATTTTTAGCACAATCATAGCCTAATCCTAAAACGGAGATTTTTAAAAATTCTTTCATGGGATGTGAGCATCGATGGCTGGACGTTCATTTCACATCCCTTGCTGCCTTCGAGAATGTGGTCGTCTGAGGTTCCCCTAAGCTGCATGGACATGTAGCCACGTGACCTCTGCCCATGCCGATTGGCCTGCTGACATGATGGTTTCCTCTTTCGGGAGGCACTGCCACACACAGACCTCAGAGCCCAACAGAAAAACAATAATTAGAGGGTAGATTGGTGGCTGTGAGCTGCCTCTTTGAATTGCTGTGGCTTGGAGCAAGCAGGCATGCAATTGTCTTAGGGATTGAGTTCTAGGATTTTGACTTAGCGACATTGAAGGAGCAGTGACATGTTTCCACGTTAGGATGGTGACTGGCTTGGAGGGGATCGATACCTCCAAGGGTGTTCCCATGTACCTGCTGCCCTTAGCATTCCAGACGGAAGTGATCGTAGGTTTGGAAAGTACTGTCTAAGGAGCCTTGGAGAGTTTATGAGATAACAAGGTGTAGAGCTAGATGAAGTCAGCAGGCCAAGCAGCATCAGAGGAGCAGGAAAGCTGACGCTTTGGTCTGGACCCGAAGAAGTGTCCAGACCCGAAACATCAGCTTTCCTGCTCCTCTGATGCTGCTTGGCCTGCTGTGTCCATCCAGCTCTATGCCTTGTTGTTTCAGATTCTCCAGCATCGGCAGTTCCTAAAGTTCTGAACCTTGGGGAGTTTATGCAGTGTATCTTGTAGATGATAGACAGTATTGCTACTGAGCATTGCTGGTGGAAGGAATGATTGTTTGTGACGTCAGTCAATCAGGCTGCTTTGTCCTGGATGGTGTCAAGCATCTTGAGTGTTGCTGGAGCTGCACACATCCAGACAAGCTAGATGTATTCCATCACACTTCTGATTTACACCTGATGAATAGGCTTTATGGAGTCAGGAGGTGAGTTACTCACTGAAGTGTTCCTGGCCCTGACCTGCTGTTGTACCCACAGTATTTATCTGTCCAGTTCAGCTTCAGGTCAATGGTGACCCTCAGGATGTTGAAGTGGAAGGTGCAATGATGGTAACACTCAAGGTTAATGATTCAATCCTGTCTTTTTGGAGATGTTCATTGCCTCGCATTTGTGTAGCGTGAGTGTTACTTGCTAGTTGTCAGTCCAGGGCTGGATATTGTCCAGGTTTTCCTACATTTGGACATGGTGTGATAGAAAGCCACAACACAGTAAAAGGCCATTCAGCCCATTGAGTTTGTGCCTTTCAAGAACAAATGCTTAACTATTCTAATCCGATTTTCCATAGAATTGAAAGGGCTGCTTCGGTGTCAGAGAAGTTGTAAATGGTGCTAAACATTTCGCAATCATCAGGAAATATGTCCACTTCTGACCTTATGTTGAAGTGTAGGTCATTGGTGATGAAGCTGAAGATAGTTCAGCCTATGGCACTACCCTGAGGCACAGCTGCAAAGACGACCTGGACCTGAGATATCTGACCAAGGCCAATCTTTAGAAGGGTTGTGCCCACCTTCCCAGTGATAGCCTGGCTGCTCTTTTCATTACTTTTAGTTAAAAGTTTTAAGAAGTGGACAACTTCATGTTGAGCCACTCTCAGTTATTTACTTTGCACTGCAAAGGGGTCTTCTCTGAAGGAGGAAAGTCTCTGATTGAAAGCCTGTTGCTACCCATATTTGGAACAAATACCCATCTCCATGTCAATTAATGGCTCACTCATATAGAAATCTTAGCTTCAGTCATTTTTCCACCCTATGCAGTTTTAGGACCTGTAAGCAATTTTGATTCCTGTTTCTTGGCTATATGGGGAAAGTTGCGTGTCAAATATTGTGGTCCCTAAATAACATAACATTTATTTTCCATTAGTTATGCTCCTCCCATAAATCGTCTTGTATTTTACAAAACCTTGTATGAAAGCAAGCATTTTATTCATTTAAAAAAAAACATATGTGGAATATTTATATTTTTAAAATACCGAAAAGAAATGCAGCAGTTTTTATAGAAGCAGGGTATATACTAATAGTTCAGCTGTATAGATGAAAAATTGGATTGGGCTGTAAATAACTATATACCTTATATAAAATACACATGAAGACAAAAATTGTCAATTATAGTACTTGGGGAAGTGAAAACTGTATAAAAAATATTGTACCCGAGAGTTTCTTGTCAACATAAATATGTTTCTTTATGATTAAATCCTACTATTTGTCTTCAGGGACTTTGCCTAAAAGTGGGAAGAAATTATCATAATTAGTTGCCAATTAGTGAACTACTTTGTGCGTGATTTTTGAAGCCCTAATCTTTAAATTACATAAAATCACAAAATTGTTTGGAGAAGAGAACAGAATGACGTTGCACTAGGAGCACTAAATAACGTGTTCCTTTTGGTACATCTGTAAAAAATAATGAAAAATAAATGTGATTAAATATATGAATATTGTGTAGAGTGTGTGTAGTGGAATTTTCTTCAATTTTTGTCATGATGCTGCATTCTTTCTATAACTTGCAATTGCATGTTTTAAACTAGAAAAGAAGGTCATAGAATCTAAGTACACTTGCCAGAAGCGTTATAGGAGAGGTAATAGAATGAACATTGAGCTATTGAGATCAATGCAAAACGATAAGTTAACTTATGGCTAGGCGAAACTTTGGTAGCTGTTATGTATGTTTAAGATAAATAAATTACTAGGTATTTTCTAACTAAGGTGTAAAAAATGATAACAAAAACACAATTAATTAATATTTAGATAGTATTTATTTGCACTGCTTGGCGCATTGTGAGAGATTGATGTCACTGTTTGGTGTAATGTATTATTTAGTCAGTGGATACAGTTTGCAATTAATTATCAATAAAAATGTTTGAAACAGAATTCTAATGAAAATGTAATGGGTTATGTTTATGCTTCAGTGAAATGCTGGTCACTGACATCATCTATGCAATAAATCTGCTCTTGGGAGCTCCTAAGGATTTATTGTGTTTGAGATTGAATCCACCTGGCTATCCAAACATGATCTAACTGTCAAATCTTATCTCTACCTTCTTTCGCCAGGCTTCAGGTAAAGATATTAATCATGCACTTGGTAGGCAGGTATAGGTAACTAAATTAAAATAAATAAAAGTCTGAAATTCAGGGTGAAGTGACGCATATGTACGGAAAATATTCAACATGGTGCTCAGTAACGAGTGGTGTACCACAAGGATCTCTTCTGGGTCCTCTTCTATTCGTGATTTTTGTAAATGATTTGGATGAAGGGGTGGATTAGCAAGTTCGCGGACGATACGAAGGTGGGTCATGCTGTGGACAGTGCAGAGGGCTGTTCTAGGTTACAAAGGGACATTCATAGAATGCAGAGCTAGGCTGAGAAGTGGCAGATGGAGGTTAACCCTGAAAAGTGTGAGGTGATTCATTTTGGAAGGACAAACTTGAAAGCAGAGTGCAGGGTTAAGGAAAAATTCTTGACTGTGTGGAGGAGCACAGGGATCTTGGGGTTCATGTTCACAGTTCCCTGAGAGCTGCCACACAGGTAGATAGAGTTGTTAAGAAGGCGTATGGTGTGTTAGCTTTCATTAATAGAGGGATTGAGTTCAAGAGCCTTCAAGTTATGCTCCAGCTATACAAAACCCTGGTTCAGCCACATCTGGAGTATTGTGTCCAGCTCTGGTCACCTCATTACAGAAAAGATGTGGAAACATTAGAAAAGGTGCAGAGGAGATTTACCAGGATGTTGCCTGGAATGGAGGGAAGGTCTTATGAGGAATGGTTGAGAGAGCTAGGGCTTTTCTCTGTAGAACGACGAAGGATGAGAGGTGTTTTGATAGGGGTGTACAAAATGATCAGAGGTATAGGTAGAGTAGACAGCCAGAGACTTTTTCCTAGGGTGGAGGTAGCTTTTATGTGGGGACATAGTTTTAAAGTGAAAGGAGGCAGATATCGTGAAGACGTCAGAGGTAGGTTCTTTACTCAGAGAGTGGTCGGGGCGTGGAATGCCAGAGAGGGTAGTGGAGGCCTCATTAGGGGCATTTAAGCGGCTATTAGATAGGCATTTGGATGATAGTATAAGGTAGCGGTGGAGGTTAGATAGACCTTAGGTTTAGGGTAAGAGTTCGGCACAACATCGTGGGCCGAAGGGCCTGTACTATGCTGTACTGTTCTATGTTCTATGTTCTATATGTAGTTAAATTTGCAGAAACATCCAAAAATGTGAGTGATTCCAGTTATACTCAATGTTGGAAAGGTGTAGCAATTCTTTCTCCGTCCCACTCTTTTACTTATCATAACAAATTATAAATTTAGCAAATGTAATGACATGACTTCATAAATAGATTTTAAATTGTATCTATCAGAAGGTTTGTATCAGAAGGAATTCACTCAGGTTTCTTTATTCAAAAAAGAGTAGATAGTTCACTACAATTAAAGTTTATTAAAACAAACATGCAAAATGTTTAAACTGTGTGAAGATAGATATGACCTATATTCTAGCATTCCAAGCTTAAAATGAGACACAATATTCAGCACCATTCACATGTCCTCAGATATTGTAGCAGTCCATGTCCAGATAACAATGTCCAGATTTGGGCTGACATGTGACAAGTAACATTTGTGCCATACAAATACCGGCAATAATCATCTCCAAAAGAGGGAGTCCGGCTATTCCTCCGTGACATTCAATGGCATTGCCATCACAATATCCCCTTCTATCAACATCCTGAATGTCACTGTGGGTCAGAAACTGAACCGGACTAGTCATATAAATGCAATGGCTATTAAGTCAGAGCAGAGGCTAGCAAGCCTGGAGCGAACAATGCACCATCTGATTCCCTAAGCCTGTCCACTGAATAAAGTCATGAGTCAGGAGTGTGATAGAACAATTCCCACTTGGTTAGATGAGTGCAGCTCTAACAGTATCAAGAAGCTTAACAACCCTAAAAGATCTTGACACCATCCAGGACAAAGCAGCTCGTTCAATTGGAGGACATCCACAAACATTCACTCCATTCATAACTGTGTTTAGTATCAACAATGTGCACCATCTACAAGGTATGCTACAAAAGTGCGCCAAGGTGCCTTAGGCAGCACCTACCAATGTAATACCATTTATAAGTAAAAGGCAGCAGATACGCAGGAAGACCATCACCTGCAAGCTATCCGCAAGGCACTCACCATACTTAGAAACTCAGACTTAGAAATATATCATCATTTGTTCAGTGTCACACTGTTGATCTCTGTCATTATGGGCAGACCTACACCAAATAAACTCTAGTCAGGCAGCTAACTACCACCTTCCAAACAACAGTTAGTGATCGGAAATAAATGTTGGCCTAGCTGTTGGCATTCACATCCCATGAATGAGTTTAAAAAAAGTTAAGGCAATTTCTGCAGCTATATTGACAACAATAGCCTATATCTCCATAGCAGAGATCTGTTGCATTCCAATTGTCTTCTGAATTGAACGCTCCAAAAAGGTTGTTTACATTTTCACGTCCTGACCAAACAGGCTACTTGCACCCTTGGGCAGTGCCATTTATCTTTTTCAGTCAAGAGGGAAATCAACTAGCTCTCTTGATTCTGATTTGTTACAATGCATTTGTGTATTCTTCATGTTGTTTTAAAACTGTAAGTGCCTGTTTTTGTATAAATTTATGGCTTTACCTATAAAGGTGTGAGAATAATTCCACATTTTTCCATATTGGAAATTTCTGGATTATAGCTTGGCTACTTGAATATTTGGTGCAGCACATTTAAACAAATTGTTCAATTAGTAAAAAGGAGTTAATTTCACTATAAGCTTGGCAAAGAGTGAATTTACCAATGCACAAGTGTAATTTATTTAGATCATACTATGGGACAAGTCCAAGTATCCCCGGCGAAGCAAAAATAATATCTATCTTGAGTTTTCCAGCGCTGAAGACAGAAGGAGGGATTCTGTGGTTTATAGGCATAGGTAGATCTATCAGAATTCATTCTAGAATTCAACACTGTGGAGGCTTTTTTGACAAATTTGTTAAAGGTAAAAAAAATGAATGGATTGAGTGGTATCAGAACGCCTTTAACAGTTTGCACTGACTACTGCGTTGGTTTCCACAGCACTTAATTGTGCCAAGTTATCTGTCGATGTCAACAACATTAGTGGTTTTATTGCAGTAAGAGGAGGTAGAGATAGAATGACCCATCAGTTAGATTTCTCAAAAGCTGAATTCCTGCCAGCAGAAATACTCAACTGTGATAAAAGAGACTAAGTTTGATATTGGAGATAATAGGTACTGCAGATGCTGGAGAATCCGAGATAACAAGGTGTGGAGCTGCATGAACACAGCAGGTCGAGCAGGAAAGCTTGACGTTTTGGGCCTAGACCCTTCATCAGAAAAATGGGCAGATGAAGGGTCTAGGCCCGAAACGTCAAGCTTTCCTGCTCCTATGATGCTGCTTGGCCTGCTGTGTTCATCCAGCTCCACACCTTGTTATCTAAGTTTGATATTGGCTCCACTCCATTTTGAAATTTACTTATCCAACACTTCTTCAGAGACCATCACCTCTATTGGCCGTAATTATTTAAAACTGTAAGTGCCTGTTTTTGCATAAATTTATGGCTTTACCTATAAAGGTGCGAGAATAATTCCACATTTTAGACCATCACCTCTATTGGCCGTAATCAGTTCCAGAAAACAAAACATACCAAAAATTCGAGGCAATTGGAATTTAAATCACATTCAATGTGGCTCAAAGAGGCAATATCAAAGCAGTTCAAGACCATATATGGAGGAAAACAAATGTCATGATCAGAATTGATTTAGGTAGAATATGATTCTTACGAGAAGTCCTTGTCCATTTGATAGAGATTCATTGTTACTGCTGGAGCAAAATCTGTGTGAGTAAAACGGAAATAACAATAAGAAGATTATGATAGAAAATGATAATGCCTCTGAAAGGTACATTTTCAATTTTTTGTTGGGGAGAGGTGTGAAGAATAATTTGTAGCTTTTAACTTTAATTTATAATTTGTATTTAGTATGTTAAGAATGGGCTTACATGGCTTAGTGTTTTTGATTTTACTTGTGAATGGTTCTGAGGCTTCTGAAAGCCGGACGTGTCAGCACGCATGTTAAGGGGATTTTACAACAATGAAGAGACAGCTGGGAGTTTACAGCTTAATGCATTAATGAAAAGGTAGAAAGAGGGAGAAAAGAACCTGTACTCTTACTGAATAATGGTGGTCCAGGGCGAGACAGGACAGTTCAGAAATTCTGTCAATCATTGTGTGTTGATGTTCTGTGAAGGTAAAAGTGAGCCTAGTCTGCTGTTTGTTTTAAATGTGTCCTGGAGGGATATAAGCTGAGTAAAAGTAGCACCTAGTGAATGTGCATAAATATGCTGAAAGGAAACCAGTTATAGCTGTGTCAGCCCATTAGAGAACCCCTAGTGAGGTTTGCTGAGGACTGGCTGTTTCTAAGGTTATTGCTGGGATAAAAGGAATAGTGTGACTTTGATTTTTTTCTGTTCTTTGCAATGAAGACTTTCCAACCTTTTTGTCTCATGTAATATATTTTATCTTTTATCCCTGATCAATAAGCAACCTTATTCCTTGTGTTAAAAGTGCACTGGCATGCTCCTGTGAGTGTGTTCAGTTGCTGGCCTCCGTGGTTTAAAAAGAAACAAAGTCAAGATCCAACAAGCCAGTGTTCAAACTTGTTCAAGATTAACATCAGCTTGGGATCATGGCACAGCAAAGAAGCCCCATAAACATATTGATATGGTATTCATCTTCCAAAGGAGCATCAGAGAAAAAAATAAATGTTAAGTACTGTAAGCAGCATTCTCCTGTAACATGACTGAGGGTATGGAAATGTCTAGTTCACTATTAAAACAGCTACAGAAAGTAAATGAAGACATAAAGCCAAAATAACAGGTTGAAATAAAGAACTGCATATTCAGCACAGATTGGGAGCAAAGATTTGCTATAATGACGATCTGCATACAACTCCCTGGAAGCTAGAACTACTTCTATGGATTCAGGACATGGCAAACAAGAAATTACCTGGTATGAAAATTCAGGATTGTGCAAGGCAGAAACTACTTGCTTCAACAGAGCATCAGTCTTCCTTGTTGAACGTTTTTGAGCTTGATTTTTCTCCCAGTGATGCTATGGGACATCTATCTGAGTTAACAGGGAAGGAGATTAAATGTTGTCCCATATAGGTAATGAACCAACCAGCAGGTTCAACAGAGACAACATTGTCCGTGAAGGACATCTTAAAGATAAAAGGCCCTGCAGCAGAGAAATAGTTTATAGAGAATCAGAATCAAGGTCAACAGCCCTCAAGCCGAAGACCTACCAACCTGCTAAGCCTGAAGAGAAGGCAATTTGGAAAAATTATAAAAAAAAACTCTAGACCACTTGAATTTGTGAAGTCAGAAACTTGGTGGGGAGATGGAGTTGTTGTAAATATGAAAGTGGCTGTATAAATAAATGTACATATGTTATCTAAATGGGAAAAGAATTCTTAGGGGAGATGTCATGTAAGATGATGGTTCTGAAAGAGCTAATGTTGAAGCTGCAAGAAGGTTCACCAAATCTGATGATGTCATACATTCTTTGGGTGGAGAAGAAGCAGTCTAGTATGACGTCCCAATGGAGACGGATATGTCACCTCTGGCTCCTTGTAATTATGCCGAACTGATCATTGTAGCTTGTACCTAGTGCTATCAAGCACTAAAGTGCATTTTGTTGTAAAGGCAAGTGCGTCTTTCCATTGAAACTCAATTGTTCATTGTTAATAAGATAGGCCCTTAGACAGCATTAAAATGCAGATTAGAGGGCTCTTGTAGTGTAGCGGTAGTGTCCCTATCCTTGAGTCAGGAGTCCTGGGTTAAATTCCCACCTGCTCCAGAGGTGTGCAATAATATCTGTGAACAGGTTGATTAGAAATTATATAAAAACAAAGATTACAGGACTCTCATGGTCCACTGGTAGTGTGCATGCCTCTAGGCCAGAAGGCCTGGGTTCAAATTCCACTTGCCCTAGAGGTGTGTCATTACACGCCAGAACAGACCGATTAAAAGAGACTGGAAAGGGAAAGTATTGCGGCATCCTACTAAACTAATCCCTGAGATGAATGGATTGTTTTATAAGGAAACTAGGCCGGGCCTTTTATTTTGTCTGGAGTTTAGAAGAATGAGAGGTGCTCTCATTGAAATGTATAAAATCCTTACAGAGATTACCAATTAAATGCAGAATGTTTTCCTTGGTTATGGAGTCCAGAACTAGGGACACAGTCTCAGAATAAGAAGAAAGCAATTTAGAATTGAAATAAAGAGGGTAATTTTTCACTCAGAGGGTAGTCAGTCTTTCGAATCCCTACCTCACCAGGTTGTGGTGGCTTGGTCATTGAGAATGTTCAAGAGTGAAATCAATAGATTTCTATAAACTTAAAACATCAAGAGAGATGGAGCTAGTAAAATGTTACGGATGTAGAAGATCAGCTGTGACCTGATTGAATGGTGGAGCAGGTTCAAAGGGCTGAATGGTCAATGTCTGTTCCTCTATGTTATGTTCTTATGTGAGAAATCAGAGGCTAATGGATTGTTCACCACGCCAGGACAAGAGACCACCACGCCAGGCTGTGGGGGCTCCACGCTAGCCCGAGAGGCCACCATGCTGGACCGGAAAGATGCCTTACTGAGTTGGGAGGCTGCCATGCCAGGCCGCTAAGCCAGGCAAAGAGGACATCTTGTTGGGTCTGCACTTAGGCCAGGAGATCCGAGGCTGGGAGTTCCCAGGCTAGGAAATTGGAGGCTGAGTTGAGTGAAGACAAGAAAGAAAAGACAAAAGAGAAAAATAAAAGAGAAAAAGAAAGAAGGAATGGAGAGAGCAGATGATCTCCAGCTGAAGCATCTTACTCCGCCACCAACTTAGAGTGATATCCAGTATCCATGCCAAGTAACATTGCAAATTTCACATCATCTTTCCTTCAGAAAATTGGCCCAGATCCCAGTTTCACATGCTAAAACTCAGAGCTATCTTTTATAAAATATAGCACTATGAAGTGTGTGACATTCTAATCTCGAGCTTTCTTGTGGCCATGCCATGCGTCAAACTGAAACTGTGAAAATTTCCCTGTTGTGGGCAGAGATTTGCAAAGTCTAATCAACTAATATTTAGAGTCATTGTGGAGATCAGCAACATTGAAGAACCAAGATCCCGTCTCAACCCAATAGGCAAGAAATTCAGCTAATGCAGCAGAGACTGTCATGTCTGAGTGGAGCTCCTGAGCTATACCAGGCAATGCTTGACATGAAGCTAACCACTGCAGAACATTATTCTGTGATTCTAAGGTTCATTATTCTATGAGACAGAAGGTTGCCACAAAATCAATGATCTAATGTGGAATTTACAGTTTCTTCTGAATAGAACTTGGCTGTTTGTTCATGTCTAATATCTGTAGAGATTGGTTAGATACCTACAAAGTAAAATTTGAAAAGTGAATTCTCATCAATTGTGATGAATTGGGAGCCTGGTTCTTTAAGGTTCCTGGTCTCCACAATGATTGTAAATATGAGTTGGTTAGACTTTGCAAATCTGTGTCCGCAACAGGGAAATTTTCACAGTTTCAGTCTGACACATGGCAAGGCCACAAGAAAGCTTGGGATTAGGATGTCACACACTTTATTCCACTATATTTTGTAAAGCATAACTCTGAGTTTCAGCATGTGAATTTGGGATTAGGTCATAGCCAATTTTCTGAGGGTAAGATGATTTGAAATTTGCAATGCTATTTGGCATAGATAAACTTTTGTTTCATTTTCCATATTGCTGTAGCTATTTTAACAAGATTTAAAAGTGTACTTACAGCATACTCTTCTAAAAAAAGAGAGAAATGAAATTGGGTCATGTGCAAGCCATTTCTGGTTTCTAAAACCTGATATTTGTTCTAGATGAAAAATTGCAGTGTTGACCTAATTGCTTTTAATCTTTCAAAGCTGCATAACATTCATTAGTATTCTAACATTGTGGTAATCATGGGTTACTGTTAGTGTAAAAACAATGCCCATCAGATCCCTGCTGGTCTCAGTTCACTGCCAATAACGGTGCATCAAGAGATGTGGTTGCCTTCAGAGGCTGTACAGAGTTTGAGCTCAAATGATAATAGCTAATGCAATAAAGTTAGAAAAGTGTGTGAGGTGCGTACAACAAAATGTTTCATGTCTTCTTGTGTTATTGGTAAGTAACACAGATTGAAAAGTATGAGTTCAGTTTGCTTGAAAAACTCAAAAAAGTTTATTAAGAGGTTAGATGACAACTTGCAGTTACAGATATCTGTGCATGCAACCTCCTGTTAGCTTGCTTCTTGTTGGATTCTGCATAACTCTTGGTTAAGTGGTTTATAAATGTACTCTGTGCTCAATAACATATCAATGTATTAAAGCAACGGCTCTCAAAGCAATGCCACAACACCATTTTCCCATTGGAGTTGATGAAGGAGAGAATATTAATTGGAAGTATATCTGGAGGTTACAACCAGTCTTAAACCAGAGTTGGACTAAAGGATAACTTGGTAAATGGAGATGTTGTAGTGGGAGTAATGAAACAAATTCCTATAGAAGTAATTTATTTTGGTGAAATTATTTGGTATGTTCAAGATTATAAACTAAAATGGATGAAAGTAAAGAGAATGAGGCTGATGCATATATCCCATCTGCTCTGTCCTTTGAATACAGGAGTTGGGAAGTCATGTTGAGGTTGTATAGGAAATTGGTGAGGCCTCTTCTGGAGTACTGTGTCCAGTTCTGGTTGCCCAGTTATAGGAAGGATATTATTAAACTGGAGAGGATTCAGAAGAGATTTACTGAATTGTTGCTAGGCCTGGAAGATTTGAGTTATAAACGAAAGGCTGGATAGGCTGGGACTTTTTCATTGGAACATTGGAGGTTGAGAAGTTATAGAAGTTTATAAAATAATAAGGGATATAGAAAGAGTTAATGGTAGTTTTCTTTTCCCTAGGATGGGGAATTTCAAGATAAGGGGGCACATTTTTAAGCTGAGAGGGGAAAGATTTAAAAAAAGACGTAAGGGGCAATTTTTAAAAAAAAGTCATTTGCCCATATAATGAACTTCCTGAGGAAATGCTGGATGTGGGTACAATTACAACATTTAAAAGACATGTAGATAAGTACATGAATAGGAAATGGTTGGAAGGATATGGGCCAGGTGGGACTAGTTTAATTTGGGATTATGTTCAGCATGGACTAGTTAGACCGAGGGGTCTGTTTCTGTGCTGTATGACTCTATAAATACAACAAACAGATTTGGAACTGAAAGCGTTTTATCAAGCAGCCTAATTTAAATTGAATTGGTTTTAGTTTTAGAACTGTGCTGGCAGATTCAAAATATTGGCCTTGCCAATGGTGGTGGAGCAACCAGTGGATTTAAAGTATTAGTATTAACCTCTTCACTGCTCTGTTCTTGTCTGAATCCTTTTATTGTCATTTTCAAACCTGCATAACAGCCTTGTTAAGAAGTAATCAGAAATAGCAAGATGGAACAAACAGCTAATATGTATACAGGCTCCTTCTAGCCTGAAATGATCGAAGGTAGATTGGGATATCCACATTTTTAGTCTAATTAAAGTCATAGTCATTCATAATTGCCCAGGTATGTCCTGGGCACTCAGAGCAGGACAAATCCAACTTGGCCAATTACTGCGCCATCAGTCTAACCACAATCATCAGTAAAGTGATGGTACCAACACTGGTATTGCTTAGCAATAATCTGCTCACTGATGTCCAGTCTGGATCTGTCAGGGCCACCCAGTTCTTGACCATATTACAATACTGGGGGTTCAAACATGGACAAAAGATCTGAATTCCAGAGGTGAAGTGAGGGTCACTGCCCTTGGTATCAAAGTTACATTTGACCCAGTGTTACATCAAGGAACCCTCACAAAACTGACGTCAACGTGAATCAGGAGGAAACCCTCTCCTGTTATACCTGGTACAGAGGAAAATGGTTGTGGCTGTTGGAGGTGAGTCATTTCAGCTCCAGGACTTCTCACTGAATCCCCTGATATCATCCTGAGGGTTACCATTGACCAGAAACTGAACTGGACTGGACTGGTCTAGATTGGCCATATAAATGCTGTGGCCACAGGAAAAGATTAGAGACTAGGAAGACTGCAAACTCTGATTCCCTAAAGTCTGTTCACCTTCTATAGGGCACAAGTCAGGAGTGTGATGGAATAATCTTCAATTGCCTGGATGAGTGCATCTCCAAAAACACTTAAGAAGCTTGACACCATTCAGGATAAAGCAGCCCACTCGATTGGAACACATCCACAAACATTCACTTCCTCCACCACTGATGTTCGGTAGCAACATTGTGTACCATCAACTAGATGCACTTCAGAAACTCACCATTGGTCCTTTGACAGCACTTTTCAAACCCATGACCACTATAATCGCCAAAATGGCGGCGACGTAGTAGGCAGCATCCAGGGCTCATACATTCCGTCTGTGTTTTTCTTTTTTTATTCTTATCTCGAATCTTCTTCTTCTCTCTTTTTAAAGTTTTTTTTAATTTAAAAAATACACTTACCTTGGAATGGAGGTGGCATCATTGGAGCGGTTGTGGGCCAGTGCAAAGCGGGCTGGCAGTATGGAGTTGGGTGGGCTCGAGGCCCAAGCAGAGCGAGGACGGCCAGTGGTCTGGAGGCCCGAGCGGAGTGGGATAACCAATGTACCCCGAGCGGTGTGGGGATGGGCAGCAGGCTGGAGGCCCGAGCGAAGCGGGATAACCAATGTACCCCGAGTGGTGCAGGGGTGGCCAGCAGGCTGGAGGCCCAAATGGAGCAGGGCGGTCAGTGTTCCTAGAGCGGGGACGGTTGTTGGACTGAGGACCAGTGCAAACGGGTCAGTGGCTTATGAGCCCAGTCAGACCATGTGTGGAAGCCCTGTGCGTTGATCTGTCCCTTTTATAGAAAGACTGAAATGTTTATCTTTTTAACTTTCGTTCTTATTTTTCTAACTTATGCTATAAATAACTGTAAGGTAATATAACTATTTTTAATCTTTCTACTTTGTATCTAAGATTTGTACCGAGGTACTTTGTATCTAATATGGCGCTGTGTGGGGTGACATTGTAAACTTTTCACTGTACTCCTGTACACGAGACAATTAATCTGTTCTAGTTCTATTTCTAAGGACACGGGAACCATGATGACTTGCAAATATATCAGCATTCCTTCTGTGTCACTGGGTCAAATACCTGGAACTCCTTCCCTAACAGCATTGTGGGCCTAACTACACAAAATGGACATCAGTAGTTCAAGAAGTCAGTTCACGACCACCTTCTCAAAGACAGCTAGAGCTGGGTAATAACAGCTGGTCCAGCCAGCGACACCCAAATCGAATGAATGAGTCTTTAAAAAGTAAGCGATATGAAATGTATTGCATTATTGCAACAATTTACAGATGACATGAATATGATCTACGTTACTACAACGACTGTGAGGGCCGCACTAGCTCTCGGTCTGTCTCCTCCAAATTTCTTTATTCTGACCAAATCCTTGTGACACTACCACCGTGACTGGTGCTTACTGCACTCAATCAAGCATTAATGCTTTTAGACACTTTTCGATGCATATACAGCACCAGTGATTCCATTAACCATCACCCAATGACTGTTGAAGATCTGTTCAAGGAGTATCCTTGAAAGATCACAGGTCAACTGAGATTTGAAGAGAATGCATTGCATATCAAAAACCCGCATAATATACAGAAACTCTGATAAACACTGTACTTAACATTACTATATTCATATGTAATGTTCGTCCACAAGCATGTGTATCAAAGGTGCAGTGCTCAGACAGAATATAGTAATCGATTTGGTCAATTTCCTTTCTTAAAGTGCAAATAAATACCAGTCCAACACTCAACATAACTTATGCAAAGCCATAGCACCAACCATTGCCACTGAATAGGAATTAACAATTTTGAACAAATAGAGAGTACCTGCTGCAATAATTACAAAATTCCAATGTGTTGAAATAAGATGCATTTGTCACTAGTTCCCTGAAACATGTTGAGAGATTATTGTTCTGGGTGCATCATGGCTCATTAATTTTCTATCACTTCTTTTGGCACAATTGTCCTCTCCCAAGCCCATTTCTATAATTTTGTTTACAACCTATATAATCCTCTTCAAATAGGTGTGTTACACCTTTCCCAAAAAAAAAAAATTAGGTCACGCACAATGTTTGAGTACTTCACAAAACCAAATTTGATTCCAGTTAGTGTTGATGTTAATCATATAAAAATTAACTCCTTCAGTTGCACTGTCCATTTTAAATTGCAACTGTCAGATTTAATGCTGATGATTCTGTACATTGTTCTAAAAGTACACAGGAGTGGTTGAGTTCAACTGAGAACTTGCTTAAAAAAAGGAAGAAAGAATCACACATATTAAAATTAAAGGAAACATAATCATCATGATTTCAATTGACCACATTTTCATCTGTACAATATTACATCAAGTTGATAAATTTGGCTTTCACGAGAGAATTGGGGTATTATCTGATATGAAAAAAATTGCCGTGTTATGGGGAAATGGCAGGAGAGCAGGAACAAATGAAATTGTCTCGCAGAGAGCCAATACAAACATGATGGGGTGAATGGTCTTCTTCAGTGTTGCAAACATTCTATGGCATGCTTCCATGAATTTCTTTTCAAAATGCCGGAAGCACAAACATATTGTAATGGAAATCTTTCTTTGCATTTTACAAATTCCAATTTTTTTATGAGTAGCTGTAAAATCTGAACTTCACAGGCCCGAATCTTGGAAATAAGTTTTCAGTTACACTGCACTGAAACCAAACAAGTATGTAGGATTGAACTGCATTGTTGTGTAAACTAATACATCACAGTATTGTGATAATTTTCATTTGAAATAAAATCCATTTTGAAAAATAATGCAGGAGCTCAAAATGGAGTCTACTTCAGTCTCTCCCAGCAACACTCCATTGTGAGTACAGATGGGATTTCCAACTATTATGTTTAAAGTCTTGGGCCATTGTAATTACCAAAGTCAGAAAGAGAGTTCTATTTAGAAAGTGCCTTTTTTGTTCTCAGTTTCGTGATAGTGTGTCAAATATATGAGAGCTAAAAGTCTTGAATCTCATGAAATCCATTCATCAGATGGGAATCAGTCCTGGACTCCCAGTGTGAGACTTAATGCAGTCCACTTCAATATTTACACTGGAAACAATTTCACACCCTACAGCAAAGAATTTAAAAGAAAAATAATGATTAAAATGATATGTGAGTTCTATTAATTCTTTTTCATTTTCAACCCACACATATTTACAGCATGTGGTGACATGATCTGTTGCCCCCATCTTTGTCCCATTTTGTCTGGGTCCCTGTTAGTTGTACATCTTGCATATGTGCAGCAACTAGTGATGCTTGAGAGCTCAGCCTCGGTCGATATCGTGACTCCACCTCTGGGATGTTGCAGCTTCGTGAAGCTGGGTGAAATAAAAAAATTGCAGACCTGCTGGAATCACAAGATTGGAGCCCTCCTTTACCACCTGGCTAGAGCACTCCCTTGAGAGTTATATATGACACGTGTGTTTTATATCTGATTACTGTTTAATGTATGCAATCACCCTTAACAGTAGGAATAGTCCTCAGGGGCGAAAGTCTCTTCCCATCTGTAGAAGCTGTGCCCTGACAGCATGGGTTTGCTGGGAAATCCTTGGGGAAGAGAGCGTGTAGTATGCCGCATAGCCAGATGTGGATTCTCTGCATATCTAAAGAGCTCTGATTGCTGTGGGCGCAGGACCACCTTCACTGGGCTATAGCTCTGAAAGCTAAGGTAACATTTAAGTTTATCTCTTGATTATCCCTATTTGCCTAAATGGAAAGAAATCTGACTATCTAAGTCTGAAATGGTACTGTGAGGCCAATGTGAATTAAACTAATGCTGGAATTAAATACTTGTAGGAGGTGAAGAGATTGTCAGTTGAGAAAGGAAAGTGTACAGCAAGAACTCATGAGAATATAATGTTTGAAGCTTCCGGTTTAGTTGAAGTGCTTTAAGGCTGCTTTCTGGGACTTTTTTTAAAGGGAGAAATATCAACTCTAAGGATGCACAGGATGTCAATTCAGGAGTTTCTGCACAATCAGTTATTAAACTGAGCAGAATGTGTCCATCACCCAGAACATCCCACTGGAAAGAAACAGCAGAGAATGTCCTCAAGGTCATGACCGTCGCTTTCACAATGATAGAAATCAAACATCAAGTTAACTGGCTGTTTACTTCAATGTGCCAGAAAAGAATCAGAAATACAGAGACAGCAGGCTATATTCTGTGCCCCCAATCCCTCTCGATGCTGCTGCTGCTACCTGCCTCTGACCTCATTCCTCTCAAGTATGACCGTTTCTCAATCAGCATGCCCCTCCACCCTCTCATAATCCTATGTGCTCTTAACCTGGTTCTCCTCCCACTTTGTATTCCTCTTGGGTGTGACCTAATTTCCTGGCCAATTGGTTCTTATGAACTCAGTACCACGCTGCTTCAAGAGGCCCCATGTGGTCGCATGGTTGTGAGTCACAGAGCCAAGCCCTCAAGGGCCACCACAATGACTGCAGATTTGGTTTCAATATTGTCACATTCACTGGCTGTCAGCAACATTCCTGTGTGTGTAGGAATGGCAGATGTGGATGACGATGATGAGTCATAGTCATAGAGATATACATAACAGAAACAGGCACTTCAGCCTAACTCATCCATGCCGAGCAGGTTTTCTGAACTAAAGTAGTCCCATTTGCTTGCATTTGGCCCGTATCCCTCTAGATTTTTCCTATCCATGTACTTGTCCAAATATTTTTTTAAATGTTGTAATCGTACTCGTCTCTACCATTTTCTCTGGTATCTTGTTCCATTCCTGCACCACCCTCTGTGTAAAAAAAGTTGCTCCTCAGGTTCATTTTAAATCTTTCCCTTCTCACCTTAAACCTATGCCCTCTAGTTTTGAACTCCCCTACCCTGGAGAACAGACCTTGGCTATCCACGCCCCTCATGATTTTATAAACCTCGATACAGTCATCCTCTCAGCCCCCCATGCTCCAGGGGAAAAAGTGCTCCAGCCTATTCAGCCTCGCCCTATAACTCAAATCCTGCAGTCCCGGTAACAACCTTGTCAATCTTTTCTGAACCCTCTCCAGTTTAATAGCATCCTTCCTACAGCAGGGCAGCCAGCGTTTTATGCAGTACTCCAAATGTGGTTTTGCCAATGTCTTGTACAATTATAACATGACATCCCAACTCTTGTACTCAGTTCCTTCGAATTAAACTGAAGGAGAGAGGCCTAGACTTAATCATCTGCCAAACTGCCTAATGAATGGAATGGGAGTGAAAACACAAGATCAGATAGCTGGTCATATCCTGCACAGGCACAACTGGATTTTCTTGTGCCTCTTTATATGAATTCATTGCTTCATGCTCTTCAATTGCAGTTTGGTATATTCTCTTGTGGCATTTAAGACGTAGTCAGCCTTCGTCTCCCCGATCTCCAAGCAGTGAAAGATTTGGTGCACAATACATGCCTCCTGATTGGATTATTGTTCTTCCCCAGATTCTTGCAAGATCTCCATGCATTTGTTGCAAAACCATTGATTGCTAAGGAATAATGGTTAGTATTTCTTGTGTTATGTGAATGGTACTTGCCATTTGTTGGCCAAAGCATGTATAATGTCCAGGTCTAGATACATTGGACATTTTGAAGGGATATTAAATTGAAATTGAGTTCAAACAATTTCAAATTAGGAGATGGGCTGTCACTCTGACAACTAAAAACAATCAGGCTGTGGGAAACAGATTTTCCGCAGTCCAGCTGCAGTTGTTTAAAATGCAATCACTGCAATAAAATCTTTAAAGGAAAACCTGAAATTTAGCAAGGTAAAATATGAATTCCTCCCTTATAAGCCCACCACTGCCATTCATACAGAAGGGCATATTGTGTAAGATTAGATGCAAACAAAATTAACATAAACTTTAAAGATTGTTGTATGCTGTCCTTGAAACTCCACAAGGAGCTTTTCAAAGTTGGGGTTTTGCTGTTGGCGAGAATTCTAGCACCCATAGTCGCAATGACGTTCAACATTACCAGAAGTCAAAAATATGAATTCAAGATCAGGCAAGTTGTCCCTGTGCGTAGACGGTGTACAAACATCTATTAAGGAAATTATAGGCACTGCTGAAAACTCAGATTTCATTCACATGAAACAAACCAGAGGAGGAGTAAACCCTGTAGTAAATCATTGCAGAGCCTAACTTCCATTTACTGTGCAAGATAATTTTCTTAAAGCACCATTTGCACACTCACATTCCAAGATATCAACACATGCGGAGATGCTTATCTCAAAAAAAATTCTGCCTAGTCAAAGCTGCCATCTTTCAGACAAGCAGTCAAAGAAATCTTATTCTTCACTGAAGAATGCCAAAGATCACACAGTGCCAAAAAAACAGCTCACCACCACCTTCGCCGGGGAAATAGATTTTGGCCTGGCCAGTGATACTGATATCTTGCGAATGAATAAAACAAAAATCAAGGCATGAATCTTGGCAAGGAAGAAAGAGAACAAGATCATGTACAAAAAACTGTGTATATGCTGGTATAACCATAATGATATCTGTCAGTGCCCAAATGCTTGTTGTGGAAAGGTGTGTGAAAGTAATGCGCAACAGTTGTATTTCATTCACATCCCACTCGGAAAGCAAATAGGATTTTTATCAGGATCGTTTGTGTGGGTTTCCACGTAGGAAAAAAAGGACACCAGAGGATCATGTGTAACATCCATAATGATACTCTGTACCAGCAACATTTACAGCCTGGGAGATTCTTTATCAACCTGAATAGCTTTTCATATAGGAGGTATGTTGATAGTGCACAGCTGTTCTAATCCAGGAAAAAGGGTTTATATGTTATTTATTTTATTGGAGATGAACTCTCTAGTACAAAAATAGTGAATATCATCCTTGACTGCCATTGATTTAATGAGGGAGATCCATGTGTGAGTCCATACTTAGAGCCATTTTATGATTCACTGGAAATGTTGTATAAATCATAGATCATAGAATCCCTACAGTGTGGAAACAGGCCCTTCAGCCCAACAAGTCCACCCTGACCCTCAGCCCATCCCACCCAGACCCATCCCCCTATAACCCACCTAACCTACACTTCCCTGAACACTATGGGCAATTTAGCATGGCCAATCCACCTAGCCTGCACATCTTTTGACTGTGGGAGGAAACTGGAGCACCCAGAGGAAACTCATGCAAAGTTGGTTTTGATGTGAGCTACAAGCATTGCCAAGCTTGTCTGAAAGATGGCAGCTTTGACTAGGCAGAAGTTTTTTTGAGATAAGCATCTCCGCATGTGTTGATATCTTGGAATGTGAGTGTGCAAATGGTGCTTTAAGAAAATTATCTGTTGCACAGAAAATGGCATCCGGCTGGGGTCATGCCAGGGTACTTCCTGCTGAGGAACGCAACATCTGCATTTATAGGCATAGAAGACAGTCCTGCACTGAAGAAAGCTCAAACCTAACTCCAAAAAGTCAAGGTCTAATGTAAATTTAGGTTTCAAGGGATCAAAGGGTATTGGTAGAAGGTGGGATCTGCGGACTTGTTTGATGATCAACCATGATCATATTGAATGATGGATCAGGCTCGAAGGGGTGAATGGCCTACTTACCAAATCATAGAACACCTACAGTGTGGAAGTAGGCCATTTGGCCCATCGAGTCCATGTCGACCTTCCAAGCAGCATCCCACCCAAACCTTATCCCTATAACCCTGTATTTCACACGGCCGACTCACCTACCCTGCACATCTCTGGACTGTAGGAGGAAACCCACACAAACATGGGGAGAATATGCAAACTCCACACAGACAGTTGCCTGAGGGTGGAATTGAAATTGGATCCCTTGTGTCTACACATGCTCCTATTTTTCTGATTACACGCATGGACATGCATGAATTACTGTTTGAAGCCAACACTAATCATTCAGAAATTACACTTCATTTAAATACTAAAATAATCTCAAAATTGTACAAACTGTTTTCCAATCCTTATTTTACCTGGAGAATTGTCTCCAGATGAATGCTATAAATAACTGATGAGAAGCTAAATGTGACTGAGAGATTCTTCTTAGATCTGTGTCAACCTATTTTCCCCCAGGGGAATATCTGCTGGGAGTTGCTGTAAAGTTTCTGAGAGTCATTAAAATAGACACTGGGTTAAAAGTACGCTCTTTTTCAAACATTTCTCTTTTCCCAACCATCAGCTCTGCCTTTAGTTCTGAAAGGGCGGTTGAATTACTCAAAGCTAAATTCCCAAGTATACGCCCATCTCAGTTAACTATGTAGCTGTCCTTTAATTGGGAGGAGGGAAACAAAGAAAGGTTTTGTCCCCAGTTACCATATGTTGATGCTCTTTGGGAACATGGGAACAGACAGATTGTACTTTACTGCAAATCCCTACCTGTTGGTTAACTGCTAACGCTTACTGGCTGAGCACAAGGTACACCTCTCTTCTGCGGTTAGCGAATAATTGGAACATGATTTCTTAACTAACTCACGAAAATTCTGACTAATGCCAACATGCCTGTAATAATTCTATTTAAATATAGCTCAAGTTGTTTTCTTTCCAAACTACTGAATTCCTGTAACTTATTTAACCCACTCAATTTACCGAAAGAATATTAACTATTGTAAATGTACTGCTGGCAACACACAGGTATGCTGCAAGTTACCACAATATCATCATGCTTTGAAATTTAGCCCTCTTTGATTTCTTAAGGAATGAAACTCATGCCAATGCCAATGTCTGTAAGGATAATAACCTCACTAAAAAGGACAGGGCATCATCAAAAGAATGCCGCAAGTTACTGCTCAGCAAGAATTTTTATTGAGCAGGCTGTCAGGGTCCTAAAGCAAAGACAGTAGCATTTATATTTGAAAGGGGAAATAAAAACTGCTGGGCAATAGGGAAAGAGCTGCAGAATAGAACCTGGTCTTCCATACAGACACAACAGGTTGAATGGTCTCCTTCTGTGCTGTAAGATTCTATGGTTAAATGAGACCTTTTCTAGCCTTCTTGTCTTTCACAATTTCCACATATAAAAATACCTCAAATTAGACATTACTGTGGAGAATGTCCATGACTGCCTTGAGGGGCAATAGATCTGAAATGGTCTATTTTCCCACTGTTTCTGTCTATCAGGTTAGTTGAGATAATGGAGGAAAGTTCTGTTCGAGATGAGGACAGGACATCAGAAAATTAATAACTTGCTGCTATTCATTGATCATGGTGAAGGTGAGTGAAATAATACCCCAACAAGGTGCGGAAGGAGTGGAAATTTGCAAATGCAAAATATTCAATTTCTCTTATAGGTGAAAAGAGGAAGATGAGGAAAAACTTTATCCGTATTGGTCTTCATCACATATTAATAGTTAGTACTTGTACATTGTGGAAAAGAAGCTAGGTGTTTGGCTGACATGGAATGAAAATATGTCTATATATTTGTAGGTAGGCCAGAAAGAATTATTTCAAATACAGTTGAAAAATTTTGAGCACATAAGTGTACCAACTATCTTTAGTGTGTGTTGTTCATATTAACTTACCAGTTCGATCATTTAAAGTTTCATTCAAATTATACTTAGAGTTTGGTGGACTATAGTGAAGAATTCATGTGGCCATTTTAATTTATAACAATACATGAACATGGCAAGCAAAAGAATTTTTGTAGCTTCTATTTGCAATTCAGTTTTATAATTCACACAAAAAGAATATGTACCACGCATTCAGAGCAGATCATTAAGATGATTTTTGATTGCATTGCTATATTGTTATGTGATAAACATAGTCACCCAATAGTGAGTTAAAATCATTCTAGTTCATTAATACATTGCTAACATACACTCAATTGATGAAAAATTATGGGCAATAATGTAAAGAAATCAGGAAACATGGAAAGCGTGCCTCATGGGAAAGAACTAAATTCACGTCAGAAGTCATGAAGAGAAAACCACTTTTTGTTTTTTACGTTGGAAAAACTTAATTTTAATTGCCTTTGAGCAGATTTATTTGCTCTGCCCGTTTTTTATTTCTTTGCTCTAGCTATTCTGATACTTTTCAATAAATTATTTTATTAAAATTTTGTAGCATTGGTATAGCCAGGGATTGTCCATTTCATTTTTGGACAATATAGCTCTGGGTAATTCTCTGCCCTCTGCATGCATCAGTAAGTTGGAAGGATGATTGCGGCACATGAATATAGGCCAAAACCAGATTGGTGCAAACTTCTGTAACCAAACGCGGAAATCACTTGCAGATGACAGGTGGTAGTATCATTTGTGATCAAAGTTGTTCTTAATTCGAACTTTTACGTGGTTCAGTTGTTACAGGTGACTTCAGGAGATTTCTATCTCCCAACTCGCCGTTCACAGATGCATCATGCAGACACAAAGATGCCTATTGGCCGGAGTCACTCAGTGCCTTGGAAAATACACAACAGAATTTCATCAGACAAAGCTCTCTCATGATGGAGCAAACAGGAAAAGACAGACAGCATCAATGAGTATCGGAAGGTGAGCTCAGCAAAGAACTAAATAGCCTACCTTCCCAAATAAGTGGCCACACAGCCAAATAAGCGATAAATGTGGAGCTGGAAAAGCACAGCAGATCTGACAGCATCCAAGGAGCAAGAAAGTCTACGTTTCAGGCCAAAACTCTTCATCAGGACTGGGGAGGGGGAGGTGAGCCCAGAAATAAATAGAGGGGGGGGACGTGAGATGGAGATAGGTGGATGCAAGTAGGGGGTTATTGTGGTTGGTCAATGGGAAGGATAGAGTGGATCGGTGAGCCAGAAGATGGACAGGTTGGGGGAAGAGAGATTTTGAAGTGAGGTCAAAACTCAGGCCATTGGTCTGTAAATTCCCAAGACGAAATATCAGGTGTTGTTCCTCCAGTTTACGTTTGGCCTCACTCTGACGGTAGAGGAGGCCAAGGAAGGGCATGTCATCAGGGGAGTGGGCGGGGGAATTAAAGTGAACGGCCAAAGGAAGGTCAGGTTGGTTGGTGCGTGCAGAGTGCAGGTATTTGGTAAACTGGTCCCCGAGTCTGAGTTTAATCTCCCTGATATAGAGGAGGCCATATTGGGGCAACGGACACAGTAGATGAGATTAAATGAAGTGCAGGTGAATCTCTGCCGGATTTGGAAGGATTGTTTGGGGCATCGGACGGAGATGTGTGGGAAGGTGTAGGGGCAGGTGTAACACCTACTGCAGTTGCAGGGAAAAGTACCAGGTGTGGAGGACGGGTTGCTGGGGTGTGTGGAGCTGATGACGGAGTCTCAGAGTGAACAATCCCTGTGGAAAGTGGACAGGGGTAGGGAGAGAATGATCTTTTTGGTAGTGGAATTGGAGGTGGAAACATCGGAGCATGATGTGTTGTATTTGGAGGTAAGTGGTATGTGAGAACCAAGGGGACTCTACTCTTATTGTTGTTGGGGGGAGAGGGTTTGAGGGCAGAAGTGCGGGAAATGGGCGAGATGTGGTTGAGGGCGTCCTTATTGACAGAAGAGGGGAAATGACAGTCTCTAAAGTAGGAGGATATGTAGGAAGTCCGAGAGTGGAATACCTCATCCTGAGAGCAGAAGTGGCAGAGGCGGAGGAATTGTGAGTATGGGACAGAATGTTTGCAGGAGGGTGGGAGAGAGGAGGTGTAGTCGAGGTAATTGTGGGAGTCAGTGGGTTTGAAATGGATGTCAGTAGTGAGTCAAATACCGGAGAAGGAGACGAAGAGGTCCAGGAAAGGGAGGGAGATGTCAGAAATAGTCCAGGTGAATTTGAGGGCACAGTGGAAGGTGATAGCGAAATTGATCAAAAGTCCTGACTGTTGCCAACAGACTTAAGCAAGGCTGATACAAGAGATGCAACTTGTAAAATATGCTTGAAACATTTAATGAAGAAAAGTCGTCTGCACTTGTGTATTGTATCATGGTCAAATACATAACTGCTGACAGTGCATGTGGTCTTACACAAGAACATAATGATATAACAGAATTTTCTGTCTGGCTTTTTTTTTTGATGGCTGATCCTGAATGAGTTTTCACAACAGCTAGATTTCCAGTTATTTTCCATTATATTTGCTATGCATACAGTATAGCTGTGTTTGGTATGCTTAACTTCAGTGTTTCCTCTCTTTAATAGGTATGCTCAGAATGTTTTGCTCCATTGACTCTCCCTCTGAGGCAGCGTCTACCTGTATTCAGTATTGTTGCAACAAAGTTGAGAGAGATGCAACTAAAACTTTTAAGGTCTCATTCCTGGACTGGGTCGTAATGTATTTTTAATTTAATCCAGCTGGTGATCTGACCATTATGTGCAAAAATTGGTGGAGTTGTGGGTAGTGAGGAAGCTTGTCAAAGGATGCAGGAAGATATAGATCATTTGGAAAGTTGGATGGAGAAATGACAGAAGGAGTTCAAACCAGACAAGTGTGAGTTAATGCATTTTGGGAGGTCAAATGAAAGAGTAAAGTATGCAGCAAATTGCAGGACCCTTAGGAGTATTGATACACAGAGGTAACAAGGTGTAAGGCTGGATGAACACAGCAGGACAAGCAGCATCAGAAGAGCAAGAAAGCTGACGTTTCGGTTCTGGACCTTTCTTCTTTCTGAAGCATCAGACCCGAAACTTCAGCCTGCCTGCTCCTCTGATGCTGCTTGGCCTGCTGTGTTCATCCAGCTGTACACCTTGTTATCTCAGGCTCCAGTATGGGCAGTTCCTATTATCTCTGAGTTACTATACAGAGGCATCTGAGGTGCAAGTCCACAGCTCCCTGGAAGTGGCATCACAAGTGGATAAGGTGGTAAAGAAGGCAAATGGCATGCTGCCTTCATCAGTCAGGGCAATGAGTATAAAAGTAGTCAAATTGTATTGCAAATGTATAAAACTTTAGTGAGGCCACATTTGGAATATTGTGTGCAGTTATGGTTCCCAATAGGAAGGGAGTGGAGGTTTTGGAGAAGGTGCAAAAGTGGTTTACCAGGATGTTTGCATGGATTGGAGCGTATTAGCAAAAAGGAGACGTCGGACAAACTTGAATTGTTTTCACTACTGTGTCAGAGGCTGAGGGGCAACCTGATAGAAGTATATAAAATTATGAGAGGCATAGGTAGGGTGGATAGCCAGAGTCTTTTTCCCAGGATGGAAATGTCAAATACTAGTGGATGTAGGTTAAAGGTGAGAGGAGGAAAGTTTAGAGGAAATGTGAGAGGCATTTTTTTACGCAGAGGGTAGTAGGTACCTGGATGGCGCGGCCAGCGGCAGTGGTAGAAGCAGATACAATAGCAATGTTTAAGAGGTATTTAGACAGCCAGATGGACAGGGAAGTAATAGAGAGTTATGGACTGTGTGCAGGCAGATGAAATTAGTTAAGAATGGCATCATGGTCAGCACAGACATGGTGGACTGAAGGGCCCGTACTTGTGCTTACTGTTCATGTTCTATGTTATTATATTGTACCATATCAGGATAGCCCAAGTACTTTACAACTCAAAGTGTTTTTGAAATATGGTTAGTGTTGTAATGTGGGTAAATATTTTTGGGGAGATCAGCAGTGGAATCTAAATTCATTTAAAATCTGGAATTGAAAGCTAATTGTAGTAGTGACGACCATAAATCTATAATTATTTGTAAAAATTCATCTAGTTCACAAGCCAGAAAATCTGTCGTTCTTGCCTGACTCCAGATGCACAGTAATATGGATGACTCTTAACTGCCCTCTGTAATGGGCTATCATACCATTTAGTTCAAGGGGAGTTAGGGACGGGCAACAAATGCTGTTTTCAAATATATGCCGCTGGACCTAGCAATGTCTCTGGCTGATAATTACCTGCACTGCACTGCATTAGATGTACATATGGCTTACAGACACTCTTAGGTCTGTCATTCCCTCTTGCAAGAGTAGAGAGTTCAAAATTAAAGGGAGTAGAAGACGGCTGGGGGATCTTCACTACAGATCTTGCACTTCACGCTTGCAGATTGTTTTAAAAAGGGAATAAATATATTAATGAGATAAAGGTGCGACCCTGACATCACGCACGCACACACACATGCTATCAAACTCTGAAAAGAGAGGGATAGAAAATTGTCCCAGGGAGTTGTAATCCGTATTCTAAATAAAGAGTTTCCTGGCAATCCTGAGAGTTGGACCATAGACACCCTTACATAAAGTAGATCCATAAATGCAGAGTGGTGACATGTTAGCTAATTAGAGCAACCTCAAGGAGTGCAGTACAGAGCCTAGGCGTAGGCCTCATGGTAGACCAAATCCATAAGGACAGAACGTTATAGGATTGAATACATTGTGACAGCAGTGACGCTCACTCCATGGAGACAGTTCAAATCGCAGAAAACAAGGCTATAGACTTAAATGGTATAACAGCGCTTCGAACAATGGAAATTGAAAGGCAGAGACTTTAAAGTTGTGTGGTGACATTAAATATCTTTAACTCCCTTCTTACTTCTTACATGCAGCGTGTCGTGTTTACGAATGGCTTGCTTCCACTCTGGCTTGATGGGCTCTAAAATGACAGATAAGTTCACAGCCTCTGATAAGTCCACACTCTGTCACATGTGGCAGCCACCACCTGACTACCCCGTGCCACTCTGTCTACAGCACCTCACCCTCACACCTCCTCCTAAACTTCTCCACAACCCAATTAGTTTGGCTAGCTCTTGACCTGGCAATATCTCCCAACCCAAACCAACTTACTTTCCTGATCCAATCCAACCCACCTTACCATTCTCATCGACTGCCAGCCTATCCCCGTACCCATTTATACACTGATCCACTCACTCACACATTTAGTTACACACATATTCACTACTACATTGAGAAGATTTGAGACCTTTATACTCATCAAGCATATTTTTCTGCTACCAAATGAAGCAAAAAGAATACTGAGCTAAACCTTAATTGTACAAGAGCCCAAAAATCTGAACCTTGCCATTGGGATAAACCTTTACAATTATGTCCTTTCTCCTCAGAAGGTGAGTTGACCTTCTAATATGGGTTTTGGATAAAGTAGGATTTCCAAGTCCATCCAGGACCTTTGCGAATACATGAAACTCACTTCTGGGGATTAATCTGGTTGTATTGGTCAGCTGAGGAAATGGCTGTAGTCATGGGGAAAATTGAATGTTGCAGGATTGGATCCGGTAGAATAGGGTATGGAGCTGGAATGGTTTTGGGTGTGGGGTGGGGTGGAGGGGAGGATGTCAAGAAAACTCAGTAAACCTAGCCTGGATATAGGAGGGTGCAGGGCCTGGATGGAACTTGGCACATCAATTATGTGGGGGCCAGAGGGTTAAACAACAAGCACAAATCCTGAAGCTCACCCCCATGATCCTAAAATCAAATGTGGGTTGAAGGATCACCTCATAGGTCTGGTCTTCGGTCTGACCAAAATGGCTTTCAACTGATCCAGGCAGCTGGCAGTTGAGAATTTTTGCATCTGACATTCTGCTCCTTTTTTGTTGTTACATCAGTGACTGGGCATCCTTGGAGAGGGAGCAGGCAGTGTCCACTGGTACAATTAAGAACCTCCTCAACTGGTGGGCATGGCAGGAGTTGGAGTTTGTTATCTCCACTTGAAAAGTCATTTTAATTTTTTTATGCTGGTACCTCTTTAGTTTTATTCAAGTTTGTTTGCTTAATTTGTGTTCAACAGGTTTAGTAAAAACATAGTTCACACCATGCAGTTGTAATCTGAACTCATGAGCTATTGAACTAAAGAACACTATCGCCTGATTGACATCTTGTGATATCTCAGGTCTCCAAGCATCAATGTAGCAAGAAACATTCATTCAATATCCCATCTTCCCCATTGATGATGACATGCAGTCAATATGATTACGTGTTATGACATTATAGCTGCCATACACTCACTCACAAGCTGAAAAGTATTAGGCAAGATTTGTTGTTGCAAAGTTAGAGGTTTGACGCTGGGGAGGAGAACTCCTGACAGATGCTTCATTCCAAGGCAGCAATGACAATTTTTGGGACAACTTAAATTAAGGCAAGGCAAACTGATTATTCTGCATATTTAACATTCTGCTATCTTTACCCTTGGCATGGTAAACCAGTAAATTAAACTTATGGTCAGTTGAAAACTTCAACTAAGAGAAATTTCAGATCATTAAAGGAATTTAGCCAGCTTTACAAACTATAGGCTGGATCTGGTATGTAATAACCTCACCCAGTTTTCAAACCAGCAAAATTATCTCAGGATAGAATATGTCTACAGATGATTTGTAGCAGAAATAACTTCTTTTTCAAGTTTACCAGTATCATCAATTAGAATCAAAACTTGAGCATTCTAGAATATTGTTATCTAGACATGGGCAAATAAGGAGCTAAATTTGAGATTACAACATTTTTATAATTGCTTACAAATATCCATTGTGAGAATTAATTCCAAATTACGTTAACAAAATAAATCCTTAATCATAGAATATCAAAGATAGTTATGATTATTCCATTTTAAATTTATACATAAAGTTTCAATACACCTTAAATATTCAAACAAAAAAAAGGAAGCTATACTTACAATCCAGAATAATTTCTTCAGAATGTCCTTGGCTCAACTTTCAAAAGGGGAAGAATCTTAGAACTCATTTGGCTGAATATTTTTATGTATCTACATGTATTCTGCTTTAAGAGATGAAGTTTGCCTTTGAGGGAGAGAGAGAGAGAGTGAGAGGTGCTTACAGTTTGTTTAAAACTGTCTCTTTTATGAATACTTGTGTTTCAGCAATTTATCACACAGGTGTTTGGCTGTATCTCAGATGCTATGCTACCAACTTCCCTAAAAGTGCCACACTTTTCTACAATGTTTTGTCACTAGTTTCTTGGCACCTATTCAAATGCCACATGGAGTACATTTTAGTTTTAGTATTTTATTGTTGACACTTTGATTTCTTCATTAAATTGGCCACTTCCTTTACAGAAAGAGGTATTGTCAAATGGAAAGGTAATTCAGTTGTTGTGGATGCCTCCGAGCTCCTTTGATGTTAGTTGCAAACAGCTATCCTCTTAAGCAAACACACAAAGCCCATACTGACTGGGGACTTGATCAGGTATGAGATCAACAGCAGAACTTCATCATCTGTAATGTAGTGAGAGTTTCTGTGACCTCATGCTCCTAAATGTTTGCTCTAAAATGGTTCATATGCCAAAGGCATATGAGTCACATTAGAAACTCTACTCCATGCTGAATGTTACTGAGTTGCTCCACATCCTGGGACTGCCCCTTATGTGCCTTATTCCTTTATTACCTCAATACAATGCAATGAGCCTTCACAATGCCCTTGCAATTCCTGAGCATCCTCAATGACAATATTTCCACTGTTAATATTATGAGGTTTGGAGCTGTTCCCTCCATTCAGCCCCACAGTTCAGAGAGGCTGACATGTGATTTGACCATTGCAAATCTCGTACTCTTTGATTATCTAGCATGGCTTTGAGAACATCAGACATGAGAGAGACCTATTCCTCCTTAGGAACTGTAGATTCAGGACAGGCTCCCCATCATGCCAGAAGGTTCATGTGCGGGGTGAAATAACTGGAGATCCCAGGTCTTCGTTTCTCCCTTTATCATGACCACCAGTATCCCTGGGAGTAGTTTGGAGTGTGACTACTGTAATCCCCAACCAGTAGTGTGTGCTTCTTTGACTGAAGAGACGATTTCCCTTTGCCCAATTTGCTGATTATGACAAAGGCACCAATGTGTGGCAATTAAAAGCAGCATATCATTTTAGGGGTGTTAGATGCTCCATACTTTAACTCTATAGCCTCAGCTCCCATTAGTATAACAAGACTACAACAGATAATAGAACAGTACAAGAGAATATATGTTTATAGAAATGCAGAGTATATACATTGAGTGGATGCCTTGTCCGCAATGCTGTAAGTGCCCCCTCCACCCCATTCTGTCAAGGTACTGCCCATCACCCCCAGCTGGCCTAGATGGACTCTGCTGACTGGGATGCCTTGATGACCTTGAAGACTTTGGCAGGATATTGTCTGGGCTTGCTGCGAGTTTCCTGCACAGATGTAGATGCACCCTCTTGGGCCTTAGCTGCTGCAGGCAATAGACCCTGTAACTGAGAGAATGTGGAAGTGTAGGACACCTCTAGGACATATGGATGAACCTCCAGGGTGCCTTTATGTCACTATTCTGTCCTGATCGTGCCTGCTGAAACCACTCTGTGTCTACGAGAGTCGGCCTGTCTCAACTCCTCTTGCCTTGTTATTGATGCTGAGACATGCATACAGCAATGGCGTGCAGGTCTGGATGCATATCTGGCTGCTAATGGGAGTCATGCTGGACTTCCATTTCTAAGGTTACCACCACGGTTTCCCTGGAGATAGCTAAGGATTCACATCCAGAGCCACCATATTAATGAGAAGATGGATGACCTGTTCCACGTTTCACTCCAGTGTGCTGAGGGGCCCTGGCACCAATGTCTGACTGTCCTCTGTCTGCTTTGCAGGATGACCATGTTGTTATGGACTCATACAAGGGCATGTCTTTTGCGTGGGGCTGAGCAGGTGCCTGGTCTCCAGTAGTATTCAAAGTATCAGAAAATGAGGACTGTACCAATTCTTTTAAATGTATTAAGCTGCATCACTTTCTCACCATTCTCACCCGTCAAGTGACAACTCAAGTTTTCAAGGGCAGGTGATGGCCAAGTGGTATTATCGCTGGACTGTTAATCCAGAGACCCAGATAACATTCTGGGGACCCAGGTTCAAATCCTTCCATGGCAGATGGTGGAATTTGAATTGAATAAATATCTGGAATTAAGAATCTAATGATGACCATAAATCCGTTGTCAGAAAAACTCATCTGGTTCATTAATGTCCTTTAGGGAAGGAAACTGCCATCCTTACCTGGTCTGGCCTACATGTGATTCAAGACCACAGCAATGTGGTTGATTCTTAACTGCCTTCTGGGCAATTAGGGATGGGCAATAAAAGCTGCCTAGCCAGAGATGCCCTCATCCTCTGAATGAATAAAGGTTCAGACATAAATTGTCTGAGAACAATTTCTTTATCTGCAATGGGGCTTGGTTAGCTCCAGGACTGTTTTTTCCAGCATGGGGTGGCATACTGAGGAATCTGGGGGCCTGATAATTACTTTAGCCTACTGTAAGTGACTAACTGAACTGTTCAGATAAGGTATCGTCCAGAGCAGTGATGTGTTCGGTATTCTAATTTTTGTATCTTCATCTATCTCCTCTTCTTCATACTCTTCTCCATTGGAGGAGGTTCAGGAAGTAAGCAGCAGGAGTGAGATCCTTCCATATTGCAGACAGCATATTGGTAGAATGCAAAACTTCAGGGTGATGAATACTTTCAGTCTCAAGACTGATTTGCTCAGCATTCTCCAGCACAGCATTCTTCAGAAAAAGAAAACACACACATTGCTACTCTACTTACTCATCTGTCTGTAGGCATCTCACAACCCCCTTTGAGCAGTCAACTCTCATCGTCAGCCTATTGCCCTCACCAGCACCCTTCACTACTATTGTCCTCCCTTCCCTTCATACATTAAGGATTACCAACGCTGTCACCTTTTGAGTTTTCTCTTCGCAGGAGAAGAGAGCACATGACTTGGCAAGAGGCAGAGATCCTGAGGGAGGTCATCCAAGATCAAATACATAGACTGCCTTTGACAAAGTGTGTTCACCTGCTCCACTCGGAGGAAGGAGGCTGCATATGTCAGCAATGAGCTGCTATGAAATCCTGAGCATCCTCAGGCACCGGTGCTCAGCCGTGTTGAGAGAGCTGATCCTCTTCCTATAAACTCTGGTTTGTGGCTCTCATATCCTTGGTGCTGAGTCTCTATGTCCATTTTGGCTGCCTGGTGGAGGGACACATGGTTGAAGAGAATCTGCTGGAATTGCTGACGTTGTTAGTCCTGTTGCTGCTCGAGTTGCTGGTTTTGGTGGCTGTTGCCTCTGCTCTTGCCCCTCAGTGAAGGTGGAATGGATACGTGAAGTGCTACACTGGTGAAGTGCCATCCAAAGAAAGTTATCAATCCCATATCCACCAGTGATACTTATGTGCGAAAAAAGACCTTTGAACAACAGATTTTCAATGGTCAGGACTGGGGAGCTGTCTTTTTCTAGGTCTTTTCAATGTTAACCTGTTTAAAAAGATGTTCAATGTTAGTACACTGATATTCAAGGATACAGTTTCAGCGGAGGTGACTTTAACTTCCAAGTTGACCAACTAGCAGAATTTATTGCTGTTTTTAATGAAGGTATAAGTGTAAATGATGAAAATCTTCCCACCTTGTCAGCTTAATTGAAGAACCACTTCGCATGGCACCCTTGATAACCATGGTGAGTTGCTGGGAAATACAGGATTCAGGATTGAAGCAGCTTAATTTTATTCTCTTAACAACCTCAACAATTACTTATCCAATGGATTCAAGAATGTTTACTTGTAACTTTGAATGTTGTTTCTCAGGGAAAGCTTGAAGATTGTGCATTAACATTGAGATCCTGATCTGGTGTTGATTTCCTGGACATTGCCACTTTGCTAATTCCTGACTTTCAATGGTATGGGAAAACTACCCTGATCTTAAATGACACTCAATCTCCCTTCCTTTTCATGAGAGGTTTTCCAAATGCCCAGGTAGGCTATAGTGTTAATTTCAAATTGCTAAGATCTCATGAAAGAAGCTTCAATTAAATATTATAATGTTGAACTGGCCTCTTCACAATTGGTTGTTAGAAACCACAGAAAACGTTAACATTAAAATGTACCTGGCAACTCAGCAGGGAATCATGCGCGCTTGACTATATAACTCCTCCCCACTCCAAACACCTCCAGGTCATAGCAGCTAGATTAATTACTTTCCGATGTAGCCAAGTAACAAATCCCTTCCGGAGATTGGAGGGCAAATTGTCCAGAGCACTGGCAAAGCATTCATTAGGGAATGTGTGCTTGAGTTCAGAACTTTGTAGAAAGGAGATTCCGGTGAACAGGAATGTGATATTGCTATGTTCTGTATGGATCAAGGAAGGGGAAGCACAGAATGCTTCACGACAGATTCCTTGTGACAAACTGCTGACTATTGGATGACAGTCTTTGGACTGCCATTATCTTTACTATGCATATCCAAGACAGGCCAAGGCCCTATGTAGCTAATCTCTACTACTCGGCCTCAGTCCAAGCCCATTATGCACTTGTGGAGAGTCATAACCAATGCTGCCCATTATGAGAAGAATCCTCTCTCTGGACTAAATGGCAGAATAATCACATAGAGATAAGCAAATATCTCTTGTCTGCAGGGATTTGCATTTGCCAAATAAATGAACTCATACCTACTGTCAAGGATGCAGGTGAATCTCCAAAGCTGTTCATATTGTATGTGGACTGCAACAATTCAAGAAGGTAGCTTAGCACCACCTTCTCAGTGGTAATTAGGAATGGACAATAAATGCTGGCCCAGCCAGCAATACCCCCATCCCATGGGCAAATTAAACAAAACAGTGCAATGTGCTGGGTTCCTAATTCTTAGAAACAGCGACTGAAAGAACTTGTGGGATGATTTTCATATCTGTTTCCACATGGCTGACTTTATGCAAATGTTAGAACTAGCCCTGAACAACATCTATTGTGTAATAATACCCAAACACATTCATGGCCTTTATCTTGAAATAAAGCTCATTAACTATTACTGTATGAAAGCTCAATGTCTTTTGCTAGGTTATTTCAATGTTAACCCATTTAAAAAGATGTTCAATGTTAGTACAACTGACATTCAAGGATATAAGTTCAACGGAGATGACTTTAAGTTTCAAGTTGACCAACTAGCAGAATTTATTGCCTTTTTTAATGAAGATATAATTTTGGACATCTGTACTCCTATTTCAGGGCTAAATACTTACATGGGTTTAATACTTTCTTGATTATTCCTATAATTCTGGGTAAGAGATTAGGCTAGAACATTTCTGAACCAAACTGAATTCAAATTTTTTAACCTCAAGCCAACAATCTGCTGATGTTATTCCAGAATCCTCATACTATAACAAGTTACAAAATGTTATCTTTTGGCAATTGTGTTCTAATCAGGTAAAAATTAATTCCCAAGAAATGTTTTGGAAAATAAGGCTTCTTAGTCTTTTTATAAACACCTATAATGGAAATGCTGTTAAATTTGTGTACTATGTTTGCAAATGTTTCATGTGGTATGCTGTGGTGTGTTTTTCTTAAAGTAGCTCACGGAACAGGAAGCGGTGTCTGTACTTAAGGTGGTATTGCTTTTCACTGAACAAGTTGTGACAAGTTTGTTCTTTTGGTAACAACAAAATTAATATTTGTCATTTTAATCATTATGACAATGTATAAAGAAATTACAGTATAATTACACTGGCAGAAAATTTAATAATTTCCTTGTGTATTTGTGAGTATAAATTTCAGAGCTGTCTAAAAAGACAGTACACCTTTTCTGGCATACATTCTGTACCTGCATTGTGATGTGGAGTTTAAACAAAGTGGTAAATTTATGCAGACCGTTACTGTGCGTCAGTTATTACGCTGTGAAAATAAAAAAATAAATTTGCACACGAAAGCGGGCGTGAAAGAGAAAGACTGAGATCCAGGGAGAGCATATTCACCATTACAAACAATGGCGAACAGTGAGTGAAAATGCAGGATTATTTGTCCTGCTTCCCTTTTTCTGATTTCCTTTTTTCTCGTATTAATTGACTTTTCTCTGTTTAATCTTCCTAATTTGATCAGAATTCAACAAAGTTTAGGAGTGGTATTTGGAGGCGGTCAATCTGCTTTGAATCAGGCCCTTTTGTTTGTTTGCTGTTTGTTCTTATGCATTGAACTTAGCAACTCATAGAAACAAGTAAAGAGGCAAAGATTTAAGATACTACACAGTTAGGACAGGAAGAAAAGCATTAAATCGAAACTGAAAAATTACATGTATATCATTGTGGACTTTAGCACAGATTAAAAATTAGATCTTCCGGTCAATTAAAAATAACACGTACACAAGTGGCAAGTAATGCTAGATTAACAGTTAATTTTGAGAACTCTGATTCATAGCTTTTGGATAGTGAAGGTAATAAGGAAAATATGGCAAGGGCAGATGTCTGGTGTTAAATCTCAGTTCAAACAGGATCTCATTGAATGGTTGGATTTGATGACCTCTCCCTGTTCTTTTGGTCCTGTAGGTTTCCAAGATTATTATTCTTCTCATTTGTGAAAGGATTGTGTGACCATTACTTTTATGAAGTCAAAAAATGAAGTTAAAGTTCTCACTTTCTTTTTAAGATCAGTTTGATCCCCACCCTTTCACATTGGGATCTGGTTTCATGTTTCGATATATATTGCTGAAGTGATTCTAAATCGAGGCTGAAAAATGTTAGAGGTGCAGTTATTTTCCTGCCATTCTGGGTCCACTGGAAGTTATGCACTGGAAGCATTTCTGGAATTTAGATGGACTATTGGTGTTTTGAATTTACCTCATTTGTATCAACAACTGGATTCAGACAAAAGATAGTTTTGATCCAACAGTTTCACATATAAAATTTCCAAGAACACAGCGTCACAAATCATAAACTATTATGGGATACAAAATTTTCTATAGGTGGAGAAACTCAGAAGTGCTAATTGTGACATTATGGCATGGACATAGGGCAACATATCCCCATTTCCAAAATGGGTGGAAAAGGAACGTATCATCAAAAGAAATCACAGGCCTAGGTCACCATTAGAGTTGAGGCACCTGTTCGTATATTTAAATCTGTTTCCTACAAATAATTTAACAGTTTTTATTTAGACTGGGTGGGAGCCGTGATATTAGCAAAATGTATGAGAATGAATTCCGCATTTTGTTAAGTTGTGTGCTGTCACTTGCTGGACCTTTCCTGTTAACAAATGCTCCCCAGAAAATACCACTGCCATTTCTGCATATGGGCCTTTTCAGAGAGCTATCGAAACTGTGCTAGATCTTTCTATATTTCAGCTAAATTTCTAGCTGATGTTTCATAAAGGGCTTCTCTCTGTGAGGCCTGATGAGTTTTCTTATGTGGGAATCCCAATCCCGCCTCATTAATCATTTACCGCTGCCTTATGGTATCCCTCGCATCTGATGTTAGCTGGGTTTTCCCAATCATTATAGCTGGAAGTACTCACCATTGCCACACTGTTCCAGGATATACCAGCATTCCTGGTGCTGGCACCATATACAAAAGGTCATTGTGTACCTAGTCAAGCATTGGCAGTCTGGAGGTGCCCTACGCAGTTGCAGACATGTGCCCTGGACATGACAGAGAAGGTGAGATTGGTGCCCTGATTTGTGGACGGCAATTTGGTAGATGGGGAGTTGCAGAGGAGGGATATCCTCTTTCCTCAGATGAGGCCACAAAACCAGAGCCTGCCAGCCTGATCCAACGTTGCTACTTGCTTTAGTGCGGGTCTGCACGGTGCAGAAAAAGACCAAGCAGTGCTGAAAGAAGGCCAATGACTTCCTGTGCTACATGAGGGTAAGTATCAACAACTCCTCTCTGCTACCTCATTGTCACTATGTCTCTGCTAGTGCACCAAGGCTCATGGTCTGCCACTCTCAACATGACATGTAACATCTTCACTCGCCACTCATTTTCAGCCACCCAAAACTCCCCACACTGCTAGCTCTGCATGCTTTCTGTGCTGCCTACACTCTCACTCAAGAAACCTCACTACTTTCCCCCAACTTGTACCAGCATTAGTAGCTGGCCCACCCACTTGCACCTCACTCAATCCCTTCCTCTGCCTCCTTTCAGGAGGACACAGCCTATAACAGGGCCAAAGGAGCCATTGGAGGTGAAAGGGTGCTGGATGTTTGTCTCCTCACGCCCTAAAGGAGACAATCTTGACCTGTGTAGGTGAAGTCTGAGATTGTCCTGTGGTGATGCTAAAATCTCCATGTCCTGCCAGCCAAGTAAGAACCATTGCTTATGGTTGTGCTAGTCTCCCTCAAAGCCACTGCAAATTTATTATTATCGTGCCACAGATTTTACCATTTGGCCAGGACACTTTCTCTTTTTGTCTCTGGCAGGATGTCCATGATAGGTGCAATCAAGAGGACCATCCCACAAGGCATACTCTCTTCCAACTCTGAAGAAAAGAGTAATTAGGCCTCAGAGGCTTCACTAACAAAGCTGCCTCCTGCAGCCCCCACTGCTCGGTAACAGCTCAGTGGTATTTTCTCCAGATTACAGAGCACATTCTGGTGAGCACATCATCGCTATGTTTCCACAGTTGGTTGAGGAAGAAATTGCCAAAGCTACTGGCACTCAGTGGACAATGGACAGAAAATCAGACATCTTCTCAGCCTGGAACAGGAGAGGTCTCTATTTGTTGGCAATAAGAGACACCATACAAGCAGGCACAAGAGCAGTGGACAGGCTTGTTGGCACTGGGCAACCTGACACTAAGGTTACAGGGCTGCAGCTCAGTCATTGGGACCCTGCTACTTCAGGCATGTGATCATCAGTTTGCCTCTATTGACACATTGGCAGTTTGGCATGGAGAGGCAGGTCCTGCAGTCTCAGTATCTGCTGGATATACTCACAGACCTGCACTCCAACACTCTAGCCATTGGTACTCAGTACCAACAACAAGGTGCTGGGGGGATGAGGCAATTTGTCCTCACTCCAGGTGCCCCTTCCTCATGAAGAGATAGGGTGGTGCTCAATTCATCGAAGACAGAGTAAAATGGCTGCCCAACATTTAGTATCAAGGCTATCTTGGTCAACAATGCAATTTTGCCTAACGAGCCTGGGAATGAAACCAGCCTGATATTGTTTGGGTGACGTGAGTCACATTTACTCCATATGAAAATAGCTTTCCCTGGCCTTGCAATATCAACAATGATCTGCGCTTCTCTCTCTCTGAAGCTGTTGTAGCTCTAATTCATGTCTTCAGCACTTCAAAGTTAGGCTTCTCTAATTCATCAGTCTACCCGCTGCAAGTTCCTCCAGTTTGCAAAGTAACACTGTTGCTATGTTACTGAACTGCCAATGATCTCCACACATGAGTTTAAGTCCCATCATGGCAGCTGAGGAATGTAAATTGGTTTAATAATCGCATCTGGAATAAACAGCTAGTTTCTGTAATGGCAGACACATAAATAGGGAATAAACTCTTTATACCCAGTCTGATCTACATTTGATTCCAGGCACACAATAATACATTAATTTGTTAAAGGAATTTAGGGCAAATATATGATGGGCTTGTCATTGATGCATAAGTAATAAAAACAAAGTCTTGATTATTTCGAAACATTAAACATTTTCTTAGAACTTTGCATACACACATTCCTCCCCAATGTAGTGATGTCTTTTGGTGTTATACAAGTGAGACTGTCTGCCCTTCCAATACAAGAGTGTGGATCACATCCCATTCCATGCCATGTGGCATTGATAGTTGCATGTTCAGCCATTGTGCTTCTGCCTTCCAGAATACTTCAGTCCATTTATAATATCATGCAATGTCTCTCCTTAGAATTCTCCTTCCTGTGCTTTTACTTTCCAACCCAGACCTCTCCATTCTCTTTTCCTTCCAAGGTCTTTATCAACCGTTTCCCTTCCCTCATTGTGAAACACTTGCCCACATCATCCTTGAAATAATTCTGTAGAAGTGGTATTCCATCACCAAGTCACCCTTTATTCACACATGGAGAGTCCTTGACACTGAACCAACTCCCACAGAGTCTCAGCCCTCAGAGTGAACAGGATGTCTGACATGCCTATTCTTATCTGTCAGCCTGGGCTCCCCGATTGGAGCTGTTAACCTGGTCTAATCAGGGAACTCATACTCTATGAGGTCCACCTGGCTGACCTTGTTACAAACTCTACAGCCCTTCCCCTCTGAATCCAAGGACATAAGTCAGTCCTTTTGATTATAGCGATTCCTGGGGTATTTTAGCATCAGGTCAACTGTACTGAGGAGTGGGGTACATATTGCTCCCGCACTGCCTAGTCTTGACCTCATGTCGACCAAACCTCTTACCCATGCAGGCCCATTTCCAGTGATCTTACACCAAACTGTGTCTGGCATTGGCATTCCTGATGCAGTTTCACCCTCCCACCCAGGTTCAGGAAGATCAGATTTAACCTGGTGTAGAGTCTTCTCCCCACTGGCAACTCTGCTGGAGCTATCCCTGTAGTTGCATGAGGGGCGGTCCCATAATCAAATAGGGACTGGGACAGTTTGGTACCTAGTGAAGCTATAGGCTGTTTCTTTAAGCCTGCCTTCAATGTTTGGACTGCTCTTTCCACCAGACCATTGGACGATGGAGCGTATGGAGCTGTCCTTATATGTCGAATCCCATTTGACTTTTTGAAGTAGTCGAATTCCCTGCCGGTATATGATTGCCCATTATCTGTGACCAACCCTACTGCGCAGTTTTTCTGTTGTTGTTCCTGTGTTTGACAAATGAACTCTCTGCACTTTGAGTGGGTGTCTGCAATAACTAAGAACATTTTTAATGAGCCAATGAAAGGACCTGTATAGTCCACATGTGACCGAGTTCGGGGCTTACTTGGCCATTCCCATGAATGTGGGGAGCTGCTAGCCCTAATTTTTGACTCGCTGGCCATTGCCTGATCAATGCGGCTATGTTGTCATCTGCTGAAGATTCCCCAAATAGCAGTCTCATATATCGGCACAAGCCCTTATGGGTATTCAATTGTAGCATACATCTGGAAACCTTATCTTACCACAATTGCACGTACACAAGGCTCATATACATCTTTGTGAAGCACGGACCCCCTGCATAATTGCAAGTACACAAGGCTCATGCCCATCTTTGTGAAGCACAGGCCCCGTGAGTATGAGTCCTCTATGCAAGGGCCTGGATATTTATCTAGTTGTGAGAAACAGTTTACCATTTATTTAAAATCCCCACAAAGATGAACTGCCCATTGGGCATTGACAATTGGTACGAATGGAGCAAAAACTGTGCCGGTTTGAAGATTACTTCACTTTCCAGCCTTCTGATTTCGGCCTCTACTTTTCCCTGTAAGGCAAATGGCACTGTGTGGGACTTGCAGTATCGTGGAATTGCTTCCTGGTCAGCATGCAAGGTGGTCTTGGCTCCTTTGATAGTTCCTAGACCTTCTTGAAAAGCTTCCACGTATTTTATTAGGACTTCACTCGGACAGCCATTTTCTAATCGAAAAACGTTGAGCCAATCTAGGTGAATCTCTCTCAATCAATTTCAATCCATCAGGCTTGGGCCTGAGCCTTTTACTACAGTCAGTGGTAACTGAACCAGCTGCTTCTCATAAGAGACTGGAACCAAAGTAGCACCCTTAATCGGTAAATGTTCCCCAGTATAGGTTCTCAGTCAAGCCAAGATCTTGCACAAACGTAAGGCTTGGAGTCCATAGCAAATTTTGTTAAAAACCGGTTGTGTGATCACTGAAACAGCTGTGCTGGTACCGACCTCCATTAGAACCAGATGACCATTTAACCAGATATTTATTTGATTAATTCTAATTTGAATGTTGCTAAGCAATTTAACTGTTCTAGACCGGGTGTAGGGTGAACTTTCCAGCGTGTGCAGTCTCCTGGATATCGGCTTATGAGTTCTCTTACTCAGTTTGGTTCTAGTAGGACTCTTTTACTCTCTCGAATCTACGTACTGGCAGTGACTACAATGGCTTGCCAGCCTGGATCCAGAAGAAAATTTTAACTGTTTGGCAGAGGCTTGGTTTTGTGTTGGGGTTTTGCCGGCCTAGACTCCCTCTGTTCAAGATATATCCTGAGTGAGGCTATGGAATTTCCTTCTTTTAAGTGGTGCTCCCTAAGCTCAATCAGACTGGCGAGGGTGTCCATTTCCTCAGAGTACCCTGCAACTCATATGTTCTATTTGCCACATGTTCCAATGATAAAGCCAGTAGTAGTGCTGTTTGAAGTCCGGTTGGGCTTCAGCTGGTAAGCACTTTTGCATGGTTACATCATTAATCGCACATACCAAGTGGTCTCTCAGCATCTCATTAAGGATTAAATGAAATTCACATTCCTTCACCTATCATCTTAACCTAGTCAAAAATCCCAAAACGGATTCTTCTGGTTCTTGAATTGCTGAGTAAAAATGATAACATCTCATAATTAGAGGAGGCTTGGTTTTGTAATATTTCTTAACTAAATCCATTAACTGAAAGGTTTTAGTATCTGATGCTTCAGAGAAACTTAAGCTCCTAATAACTGAAAAAGGTGCTGATCCACAAGCTGTCAGGAAAATTACTTATTGCTTTTCATCTGCCCCAATATCATTTGCCTGGGGAAAAAAATTGCATTCTTTCCACATACTGGGCCTAGTCTTCAACGACATGGTTGAATGAGTCAAACTTCCCAAATAACGGCATGATGCCAGAAATTCTTATCCCATCTCAAAGACGACTGTTGTGAGCGTGTTTCTTCAGGACTGTGCTTTACTCTCATTGCCATTGAAATAACTCCACTGAGGCTGGTATCCCGTCACCAAGTCACCGTTTATTTACACATGGAAAGTCATTGACATTGGTCCAGCTCCCTCAGAGCCAGCTCACAGAGTGTCAGAATGTCTGACACTCCTCTTTTTAACTGTAAGCCAGGTATCCCTCAGGTTAAAAGCCCCAATCAGGGAACTCCTATTCATCTGGCTGACCTTGTTACAATCACTGCCATCCTACATTTAAATGTCATTATGTAAGTACAGTGTTTAATTGATGTACCACTAATTCTTCAATAATTTTGAAGGATAGCTTCAGATGTACAAATATCATTCATCATTTACATAAACAAAAATGAGATAAAAGTCCCCGTGGGTGAAATTACATTAAATTAAATTGTTGAATAAAAACTTGATACCTTTGAATGAGTTTCCTTTGCTATTCTAACAAAATAGAAAATTGGTTACGACCTCATTAGGGGAGTCCTGATCACTGCAAATTCTCAACACCTAACGCATCTTCCCTTTCTTCAAGGTGCAGACCGTGTCATGCAAGATGTGAGTTACGTTGACTTGCATTGTGAGAAGAATAACCGAGATCACCGAACTGCTGAGATCAGCACCAAGCGACTGATAGTCAGGCGTGGAGAGCCCTTCGAGATCACAGTGCAATTTAACAGGAATCAATATGATCCAGACAATGACAGATTTAAACTTGTTGCTCAAACAGGTAATCACTTTACAATGATGTCGGGAAACTTCACAGTGTATCTATTAATGATAATCGAAAAAGAAAATTTAAAAAAAACATTGTTCTTTTACTTCTCTAATAACTGATTTTAGTGTGTGTTTGTACCGCCAATCTCTTTGATTGGTTTGCGTGACTGAAGGGTCACATGAGTTGATGGTTGAATTGCAATTTTCGTTTTGAAAAGTTCACATGCTGTTTTTTTGAGTATTTGCAATCACCATGGGCCAGACAGGAAGTAGCAGACAGGATGTTGAAAGTGGGCAAAAAGTTGAGATAAAATACAATAATTTCCCCTTATTTTCAACATTATGGCCAACCGCTTTTGCAGCATCCTGTCTGAGTAGAATGTTATCAGATTTTGTGGTTTAGTTGCTTGCTTGCAATTACTTTTCTGGCAGTTGGGCGTTCTGGTTTGAAGGCAGTTACATTTAAACAAACACTAGCAAGCATGTTAATGGAGTCGACTCCATTAATTGGACTTGGACATTAGATCATTAGAAATAGGAATAGGAATAGGCCATTCAGTCCATTGAACATCTTCCATCATTTATTGATTGATCTGAATTTTGCTTTATCTCCACTTTTCTGCCTGTTCTTCATAATTCTTGACCCCCTCATCAATCAAAAATCTTAGTTAGTCTTGAATATATTCTGGCCTAACTTATATTGCTTCTGTAGATTAGAATTTAAAGCTTAATGACTTTCTAAGAGAAGAAATTCCTCCTCATCTCCATCTTACTATTACTATTACCATTTTTAAACTATGCCCCCTGCCTCTAGTTTACATTTCTACATGAGAATAAACATGTATTCAGTACCACCAAATCAAATATCTGAAATTAGGAGTCTAATGGTGATCATGAAACCATTGTCAATTGTTGGGAAAACACATCTGGTTCACAAATGTCCTTTAGGGAAGGAAACTACCATCCTTACCTGGACTGGCTTACATGTGACTCTGGACCCACAGCAATGTGGTTGACACCTAACTGCCTTCTGGGCAATTAGGGATGGACCATGCAGTGCTGGCCTGGTTAGTGATGCCCACATCCCATGAATGAATCAAAACGTCCCCTTCAGATTCTTGTAGCAAGATTTGCTGTGGGCCTGGAGTCACAGAAAATCATTGCAATTTTAGACATCTTAGTTAATAAATGTTTTAAACTCTTTTAGCCAATGCATAAAAGTTCAAACAAACAAATCTATGCCCTGCCTTCGTAAATTCTGAATTTTAAATTAACTTCTGAATTTTAAAAACTGGACACAAAATGTTGCAAAAAAAGGCCATCTGATGGTCGCCTGACTTCGTTTGCAGATTGAAACTACTCCCCTGTCAAGGGTGAAAAAAATGAACATTACAGAGTGAAGAGAAAAGCTTATCCAAAAAGGACATTATCATCAAATTGAAAACTAAGCATTAGAAAAGAAGATTGCAAAAACGTCTTAAGGCCCATTGAGACTTCCCCATCCCCTCATCATATACCCCATTCAGACCATGTAATCATGCATGGAATCATTGCGGCCATTAATTCCACATATTAAAGGCCTCAATAGGGGATAAAAGACTACTAATGTCTGGTGGATTTCTTCAGACATATAATTAGAAGCATGGTATGGAAAATATGGCGCTGATGGAAACAATTAATGTGCCACATGAGATTTGAGCACACAGAAGGCCCAAAGGTCATGAAGCAGGCATTCTTTATCTACTGTCTTCAGGTGATTATAAACAGGATGCAAAATTAGGGATAAACAAGTAATCATTTCCGGTATGTAAATGGAACTAAGCCTGTGAGAAACATTGGGCTGAGGAATCCTATGTCTATCTGCTCCTCCTTTCTTTGCAGCTCAAGTGTATCCAATGGGGCCACATTGTTGCAAGTAGATATAGGTGGACATTATGCCCAGGATCCAGGCTAGATCAAACTGCTACATACATCAGTTTAAGTAAGGAGTAATCACCAGCTTCTCAAAGGATCACCAATAAATAGATGCTTCGCCAGCACTGCCTGTATTGCAAGATGGCATTTGACGAAGGCTCTGTACAAGTAAAACATCACTTCCACACTTCCCTATTTCAGCATCCTTTGATTTAGAGTCAACATTCCAATAGGCCGTAAAATTAACTTCTGTAACTGTGCAACAGACATTAGTAGTTTTTTTTATCCCCTATTGAGCTCTCTAATATGTGGAGTTAGCGGATCCTCCACATCTTCTAGTCTTTCATCATTAAGAAAATATTCAATTCATTTCACAGGTTTAAAGTGTTGGACCTTACTTTCCAAAATTGACCTCCGTTTGCCATAGTGCAGTCTACATATTTAACCTGTTTCTGTCCTTTTGTATTGTTCTGCTTCTTCTCACACAATTTAGTGCCATTTCAAACTTGAATACATCTAATTTTTCTATTCCTCCATTAGTATGCATACAGTGAAAAGTTGAGGCTGTAGCATTGATCACCGGAGTGCAGCACTTGAAGTTGTGAAGACCTGCCCAAGCAGTGAAAGCACACTTTCAAAGATTCAGATAGTTAAGGTGACAATATAAGTAAGGGCCAGTCTCGTGCTAATGCTAATGATCTAAGAAGGGATTGATTGGTTGAATCTGTTGAGTTAGTTTTTTTGAAACAGTAAAATGCTTAAGTTATAAACCAGATATTATAGCAAAACAACTGATTTCTGTTTGTGCAGCTTGCGAATCCAAAGCAGACAATTGACAAGCAGAGTCACAACATTAGCACATGGCTTCCTTAAACGTCTCTTAAAAACACATTCAACAGCCACACCTCTTTGTAGTTCTCCTCAGCTGCATTTTGGATCATTCTAAATGAGATAATTGTCTAAGAGAACTAACGTTTGACCCTTGTAGCTAATTTTTAATTGGTTGTCTGAGAGAAAGATAGTCAAGTAGTTAATGTCTGTTCTCGAAATAGTGCTTCCATTAAAGGTCACTAATTTTGGTTGTTGGTTAAAAATCAGTTTAAATAGCTTTAGAATTAATTAATTCATTTCTGTTCCTTTATTTTAGGGAATAACCCTTCAGAGACTTCAGGAACTAAAATCCTGTTTCCGCCGTCGGACGCAATAAACAAAAAGAGATGGAGTACAGTTGTTGTCTCCTCATCCAGGATCAGTTTGTCACTAATTATAAGCACAGCACCAAATGCTAAGATTGGTTGTTACACCTTAGCTCTGCAGAAAGTAACTGTGGATCAGACTCTCATCCATTCACTTGGGGAGTTTGTCGTACTTTTCAATCCATGGTGCTCAGGTACTGTTGCTTCTAACATTCAATTCAAAGGATTTCCTCTATTTACTCAGTTAGAACCATAATACAGATTTAACTGAAGGCTATTACTTTGAGGAGATACTACTTTTTGATGCACTCTCCTCGAAGCTTTGAAGATAGTAATAGGACTTTGTGACATTTTCTTCCAGAAATACAACTTGAATAAAAAGTTGCTTTATTCTATATATTCTAGATTCTAGTTTGTACAGATACAATATGAAAATGTAAGAATAAGTGCTATATGTTCTCAGGAAAGTTTATTTACTGGTGCATGGAATCTTAAATTGAACTTGTTTTGAAACTTAGATATGAAAGTCTAAAGAAATTTGAAATTTAGATTGATAACATTTTGATCATGATGCCTTGTAACCACATGACACAATTGTACCTTGTACTTGGCTGATTGTCAGTCAATGTATTCCAGAAGGAAATACCAGTAAAAATGGTGCATGACACACACAGTTACAACTTATATGGAACTTCAAAATGGAGTAGATTCTTTTCCAAGTATTATATATAAATATTTGACTTTTTTTTTACCTCTAAGATAATGATGGAATAACTATGCTCATTAAACTTGTCCAGTTTCTGCTGAAGGGTCTGGCTCAAAAGAGTCGATGCAATCATAATGTGCAGGCAGATAAATGCTGTTCAAGAGCTTGGAGCTGGTTACCTTTAGTTGTAGCTGTAGATCAGGTGTGATACCAAAATTTAAATAAAAATTTCAAGCCTGAACTCAGGAGGTTTTAGCTGACACAGTAAAGGGAGTGGAAGTGGGGCATAGTTGCTGGGTAATGCTCCAAAGAGGCCTGTCATTTCTTTAGGTGTGTTAATGAGGCGACATGACTCAGTTGTGAAGAAGCATCCTTCGAAACTTTAACTTTAACTTTACTTTCTCTTCACAGATGGCTGCCAAACCTGCTGAGGTTCTGCAGCAATTTCTTCTTTGTTTCAATTCTTCGGCTTCTGCAGTTGTTTATTTTATTTTAGTACATAGCTCAGATCTTTTCTCTCCTTCAGTTTTAATGCTTGCTAGCCAGGCATTTTGACCAGAACTGTATCCCTAATGTGGAAGTCAGCCCCAATAAATATTGGGTCCAATGTCTCTGTGCTGATAGAAAGTTTTTAAATGCAAAGTCTTTGTTTATCATTAGCTAGAGTGACAAACCAACACGGGCAAAGTTGCAAAGGCTGCATATTACAGTTGGGGACCATGGTCACAGGGCACTTGGCCATTTAGATCTTTCCTAGCTTTCTTACAGTTGTCTTGCTTTTTAAGTTAAGTTAGAGGAAGATTATATCATCTCCTCCACGACACTTACTCATGGTTTATGCTAAATTACATTAATTCACTATTCCAGAGAGTGGGACTTTATATAAAAAAACTGCCCTTACTTGTATAGAAAAGATAAATACATGGGTCCAATTCTAATCAGAGTGGGCATCACGTGATGTTTGCAATTAGTTAGCTTCTCCTTCATCCCTCACTCAAAACGTGTCTGGGCTCTAATTTTCTGCAGAGGTCAGGGTAACAGACCATTTTAGACCTCAGTAACCAATGGGACTAAAAGTATATTGTATTATGCAATGATATTTAAGGATGAGAAATAAACAGAAGACCATTGAGGATCAGAAATCAGAGTCAGATCCAGTACAGAAAGAGGAATAAAGAGAAGCAAAGGAAAATTGGATAAATTGTGGGAGAAAAACAGAGAAAAATAAAGTAAGAAAAACACTGTCTTGGAAACAACTGTGCTAAACTTAAATATCTACAATTACAAAAAACTTGAGGGCAGTGAGCTGGATTGAACTGGGAAAGGAGTTTAGCAGAAAATACAATTGATGTTTAGGGTGGCACAGTGGCACAGTGGTTAGCACTGCTGTCTCACAGTGCCAGGGACGCGGGTTTGATTCCACCCTCAGGCAACTGTCTGTGTGGAGTTTGCACATTCTCCCCATGTCTGTGTGGGTTTCCTCCCACAGTCCAAAGATGTGCAGGTTAGGTAGATTGGCCATGGTAAATTGCCCACAGTGTTCAGGAATGTGTAGACTAGGTGGGTAACAGAAGGATGGGTCTGGGTGGGATGCTCTGTGGTTCGGCGTGGACTTGTTGGGCCGAAGGGCCTGTTTCCACACTGTAGGGATTCTATGATCTATGTTCAACGGCAAATAGTTCAGGACTTGCAGTGAAGATATATCCCACTCAGGAAGATGGATTCTTGGAAATGGACAAACCAGCCATGGTCAACCAAGAAAGTTAAAGATAGTATTGAACTGAAAAAAAAACACACACACAACGTAGCAAAGATTAGTGATAAGTCAGAGGACTGTGAGAAAGAGAGAGAGGAAAAAAAGGGAGAAAATAAACCATGACGGAGAATGAGCACATAACATCAAAATAGACTGCAAGAGCTCTTTAAACGTGTTGAAAGGAAGAAAGTAGCCACAGTGAATATAGGTCCATTAAAGAATGAGGCTGAAAACGTAATAATGGGGAACCAGGAAATGGCAGAGGAGATGAATTTATGCTTTACATCAGTCTTCATGGTAGAGGACACTAATAGCATTCCAGTAATGCTAAATCAAGGGGAAACAGATGGGGAGGAAGTAGATACAATGTCTGTGACCAGAGAAAAAAAAATTAGGGAAACTATTGGGGCTGAAGGCCGATATGTCCACTGGACCTGATAGATTGCATCCTAGAATATTAGAGGAAGTTATTGCAGAGATAATGAATGCACTGGTGGTGATCATTCAAGAACCTGTAGATTCTGGAGAAGTTCCAGGGGATAAGAGAATTGCCCATGTAAAACCCTTATTCAAGAGCAGAGAGAGAGAAAGAAAGGTAACCATAGGCCCATTAGCTGGTTATTTGTCATTGGGAAAATGTTATATTGCTACAAAGGATGTAATACCAGAATATTTAGAAATACTTAATGTCATGAAACAGAGTCAATGTGCCCTAATAAAGGGGAAATAATGCCTGAAAAATTTACTAGACTTCTTTGAGAAGGTAACAAGCAGAACAGATAAAGGGAAGCCAGTAGATGTGGCATATTTGCATTTCTAAAAGGCATTTCTTAAAACACCACACATAATATTACTTAATAGAATAAGAACCCGTACTGTTGGGATGTAGTATATTAGCACGGCTAGAGGATTGTCCAACTGATAGAAGGCAAAGAGTTGGGTTAAATTTGATATTTTCAGGATCACATCCTGTAACTAGTGGAGTACATAAAGGCTCAATTTTGAGGCCACCATAAATTATAATTTAAATTATTAGGTGAATGAATTTGTATTACTATATCCAAGTTAGCAGAGACACAAAAATATTCAGGAAGGCAATAGTGAGAATGACACAAACACACGAATCTTACAATACTTTCACTGAGTGTCAATTTCATCACGTTTTACAGAATGTCTTTCTGCGTGGGACTTGGTGAGAATTCTTGCTACGTTATTCCAAGCCCACCTCATTAATTATCTACCATGCCTCTATGGTGCCCCTTTTGCCCAATGCTATCTGGATTCTACCACCTTGTTCTGCCTAGAAGAATTCACCTCTATGAGGATATCTGGGAATAGGCTGGTATCCCTGGCAGCTACAGCATCTTTAAAAGGCTGTTGCGTATCTGAATAAACACTGTTAGTCCAGAGCTGCCCTGCATGGCTCTGATATTTGCTTGGGGTGTGGCAAATAAAGGAGAAACTCACACCCCACTCTGTGGATAGGTACCTGGAGATGCTGATGAATGAGGAGGTGCAGACAGGATTGATCTCTTCCCTTAGGGCCAGCAGAGGATGCCATGCTTACAGACGCTACCAGCTTGGTCCGAGTTTCCAACCTGTGTAATTGAAATCTCAGCTGTCTGAGGAATGCTCAGCAATAAAGGAAGAAAGTCAATGACATCCTCTGTTTTATGAGAGTAAATGCCACCACAGTGCTGGCTCAAGCTCACTCTACCTCTTTTACTGCACCCACCACCCACCAAATTCTACCGATGTTCTACCTCTCTCAGAATTACATACAATATTTACCCTCACTCTTTCTCACCCACCTCAGACCATCTGCTTTCTAATCCTAAATAGCACCTGTGCTGCCTACTCACTCACTTGAGAACACTCACCTACCACTGTTTTCCCTACATCTTCAGCACAAACAGCTATGCCATCCACATTCATCTTGCTCAATCTCTCATTCTTTCTCTAAATCCAGGAGAAACGGGACAGAAATAGGCATGGTGGGCAGTGGGCTGTCTGACATTCAGCACCTCACCCTCTTTAAGGAGAGAACCCTGACCCTGACAGCCCCACGCGACTGTGCGCAAACCTTGGAATCAATATCAGAGACTGCACTTGAATTATTGTGCCAGGATCTGCTGACTGAAGGCTGTCTTCTTGCACTTGACTAAGGACTGCTGACAACCATGACAAGTATCTTCGCCTTAAGTCTGCACACAAAGGGAAGGTGATGGCCTAATGTTAGCCCAGAGACTCAGATAATGTTCTGGGGGCCCGGGTTCAAATCCCACCATGTCAGATGGTGGAACTTGAATTCAATAATTATCTGGAATTAAGAGCTTAATGATGACTATGAATCCATGGTTGATTGTTGGGGAAAAAACCCGTCTGGTTCACTAATGTCCTTTAGGGACATTGGCCTCTGGGAATTAGAGATGGGCAATAAATGCTGCCTGGCAGTGACGCCCTCATCCCATGAATGAATAAAGGAAAAGCAAAATGGCAAGACAAGATAATGCAGAATTAAATGAGATTGGTAGCTCTGGCTGGATGTGGTGTGGAAGGGGGTAAGGTGGGGCCATTGTTAAGTTCAAAAAGGCAAGACAAGGCATAACCATGACCATCCAGGTAGACTCAAGGTTAGTGAGCATGAAGAGATCCAGCAAACAGTCTTGTGATGCAAGAAGTCTAATCCAAGAGCTGGGTGGCATCAAGCCACCAGCAAGTTATGGAGCTATGCAAGTCACACACTCACAGTGTATCTGTTAATCTCCTGATTTACATATTTGTGTGTGTGTGTGTGTGTGTGTGTGTGTGTGTGTGTATCAACACATTATTTTTACACCAAGATCTGGTCCATTGACATTGAACAGATTTTAAAAATTTGTTTATGGTATGTGGACATCATTGTCTAGGTCAGCATTTATTGCCCATGAGAGGAAGTGAGAGTGAGCTGCCTTTTTGAATTGCTTCAGTACATGGGGCAGGCACACCCATAGTACCATGAGGGAGAGACTTCTAGGAACTTGATCCTGTGACAGGGAAGAAGGGGCAATATAGGTTCAAGTCAGGAGAATGTATGACTTGAAACTGATTTTGCAGGTAGTAGTGTTATCATGTATCTGCTGCCCTTTGTCTTCAAAGTAGTGAACCTTTAAGAAGGCTATTGTATGCAAAACAACCTACACAGCCATGGTGATTTGAATTTGATTATTAGTTGGCCTTCTAGAGATTACAATTTGTGTTGAATAATTATCACTGCTGTTGTGTGAATTAAGTTCCAAATTCTAACATATCCAGAGATAAACACACAATCAATAGCAAAATACAAACTCTAAATGTCTTCAATGCCCCAGTTGTACTGGAATGTCAGCACACAGAAGTTTCCCTTATTGTTTGATTTCTTTTTAATTTGCATGCAAACAGGCAGGGACCAAATAATTACAGGTCCCACTTCAGCATCCATCATCTATCATCGAGAATGTGGTATTATAAACATTGAAAATGATAAGTAAATTCCATGCACAGCGCACAATTATGTCCCTTGTAATTTCAACTCTGGAACTTAACCTTCAGCTTGAGAAAAGCATGGCATTTAGTTTTTTTGCATGAAACATATATGAAGTAAACAATCAAGTATATTCTTCATAGAAGCAGTGCATCCTTAAAATGATTTACTAATCTGAATATTAAAAATGACTTGCTAGCTCCTTCTATTGTTGCGCCTTAAAATGTATGATGAACAGGAGCCAGCTATGAAGATCGCTGGCATTAAGGAGATCCTGTTCAAATCTTCTACAGCCCAGAAATCGTAGCTTTTGTAATTCTTGCACTTTCCTTTTCTTTTAGAGGATGAAGTCTTTATGAATGATGCTGCGCAGCTAAACGAATATGTGCTAAATGAGCAAGGAATTATCTTCACGGGTTGCTCTGAATACATTCAACATCTGCCATGGAACTTTGGACAGGTCTTTGTAAAACTGAGAACACTTGCTATTAAGTTGTCTTTAGTAACTAAGCTCCAACTGTTTTCTTTCCTTATCTCCTAGTTGTTTGCTCACTGTACTCTTTTCCGAAGAATTGTTCATGAATATTACATATCATAAAACTAATTATTTTAAGCAGTGTTCATGACACAAAACAATTTTTAATCTGTTTTCTAGTTTGAAGAAGATATTTTAGACATCTGCCTTAAGTTACTAGACAATAGTCACAAACATCTGAAAAACCCAGCGAAAGATTGTGCACGCAGAAGTTCACCTGTTTACATCTGTAGAATAGTGTCTGCTATGGTAAGAACAGGACTACAAAGTTAGTAGTCTTAATGAACAACAGTGTACCATTTCAAAGCGTGACCTAATAATGTATTCCAGAAGACTAAGTATGCTACTGCTGACTGCTCAAGCTTTTATGAGCTTAGATTACTAATGACAATGGACTGAAGCTTACAGTTGTTGATTGAATCAGATTTGTTGAGCCTTTTGGAAGGTTTCTTACCATGACGTCTAGTGAGATTCTCACTGTATCTTACCAAACTCATCTTATTAACTACCTATTGGTCCTGTGTTGCCCCCACCTCCCACCCCGACCCCGCAGATTCTAGCCCATCACTCATCTTACTTGGCACTGTTCCAGCTGCGGTTCGCTACCTACTGGATATTTGCTGAAAGACTGGCATCCTTGGTATAACTTTTAAAGGCTACTGTGCTGCTAGACAATATTGGCAATCTGGCATTAGCCTCACCAGCAACATAATGGCATCACAGCCACAGAACTATGTTGCTTGTGGGACACTGTGCTGTACAGGAAGATGACCTCCCACTCTACCCAACACATGATGGGCAGCATGTCTGCACAAAACGGGACATCAGTACAGCAGTACAGGTAGTCTTTAAGCTCTGGCTGAAGTGCCAACATGCTAACAGGCACGGTATAGTGTGGCAAGACAGAGTAAGGCAAAGCATGCACGCTGCAAGCATGCAGGTAGGCATCTAAACAAGTGCTAAGAGAGTAAGCATGCAGTGCTAAATTGCAGCATGGTCTAATCCATGAGATGGGTGCCTGTCCCTGTGAACTTGCGGCAGAGCTGCCTTTCAATACTAGTTGCAATGCAGATCAATGCAGAGAGATACCATGAGGACCATGAGTGTTTCACAAGTATGAGATGTCACGGGCCTGGTGATTGGATCCTTACCTTGATGCCTGGGACTTGCTTAAAAGATTGAGATAGACCTTGCTGGACTTCACATGTGATTCTGCCACATTTCATGCCATAGCCCACGGCATTCAGGCCTCAATAAGATTCTACCCAATGTGTCGAATAGCCTTACAGTCTTTTTCATTTTTTTTTCATTTGGCTATTTGTGGGTTACCTGATCGCTTTCACCTCTGGAGTTCATCTTCATGCACAATGGCTGTCAATGTCACAGATTCAATTAAAAGCTTGAACCATATTGATTGTCACCTCAAGCCTTGAGATTTTGCTGACGTTATGCTGAGAGCAATGATAGTCTTTTAATTCATTGCAAAAGGCTGAAAATGTTTCAGTACCAGAAAATGAGTGATGCTTTAAGTAGTTCAGTTCAACAAATGGTTGTAAATTATCACATTGATCCACTGATGTATTTTTCTTCTCAATATTGTCACAACTCCATAACAAAGCCAGCACAACATTTCAGTCTTAACCTTTCAGATAAATTGTAATGATGATAATGGAGTACTCTTTGGCAAATGGGATGATCCATATACTGATGGAGTGTATCCAGGGAAATGGAATGGAAGTGTTGCCATTCTTCGTCAGTGGAACCACAGTGGCTGTCAGCCGGTTTGCTATGGGCAGTGTTGGGTGTTTGCAGCAGTAGCCTGCACAGGTAGGCACAATTTGGTTTTCACATGGAAATGACATTGAAACAAAAAAGAGTGTGCATTTAAATATTATCTTATATATTTGAAGTATGTTTTCATACAAATATATATGACTTTGCATAATTTCAATCTATATTTGTATAGATTCTAAGTTAACAGGTTCAATTAGTCCCATATTTTATGGAACAAATTAAAAGAATATTGCCATTAGAATCAATGAGCATTTCACTTAAATGCCTTTCCCTCCCTCCCTTGTGCAATTTGTTCATTTTTTTTGATGAAAGTGACTCATTTTATTTAATTATATAGAACCAACAGGACAAAATGCTCCATGATCCAACTATTCATGTCTATACAGCATATCCTCACACTCCAACAACCATTTCCCCCTCTGACCTCATGTCTCTCCCCCTACATGTTTGCCTCAAATGTCTCTCAAAAGATGTCAATACTGTTTGCTTGAAACACTCCTTGTGCCGGTCAATTCCATAAGACATTCTATGTAAATAGTATCAGCCTTCCAAAAATAAAACCTGACCGCTCTGTTTCTGAATGTAAAAACATATTCTTAAATCATGAAAATATTACTACAGACATCATCTGAAATTACAATTTAAAATTATGGACTAAATTGAATTTCATGAGATCCTTATGCTGTCACTGTCATGAAAATGGTATAACATTCAAAATAAATTAATCAGTTTTCCTTTCTTTAGTTCTGAGGTGCTTAGGAATTCCAACCCGTGTTGTTACAAACTTTGAATCTGCTCATGACACCAATGGGAACTTAATCATTGAGAGTGAGTATGATGAAGAAGGAATGAAACTGGGTGAATCAGAAGATAGTATATGGTGAGTTAAAACTGTAACTATACTGTGCCTTTAAAATTTTGTGATTCTAATGTATCAACCCATGTTAAGATATTTTTGCTAGTTGAAAAATTCATCCAAACTGAAATTGTAATTGGCAAGAAAATCATTAACCAGGCTTACAATTATTTAACAAATACAATATGTACCTTTTGCTCAATAGGTTTATTTTTTTCCGTAGAAATTTGAGTACTCTGACTGAAGATTCCGGATGTTGTTGTATTTCAGGAATTTTCATGTTTGGGTAGAATCTTGGATGGCAAGATACGATTTGAGACCTGGTAATGATGGATGGCAGGCACTTGACCCAACGCCACAGGAGAAAAGTGAAGGTCCAGATACAAATAAACATATGATGATTACAGTCTTAATTGCACAATAAAGAAAAAAATGCTGGCATAATGGTTATAGCAAAGCCATTGTCACTGTTGAAAAAAAAATACTATTTGGTCCACTAATATCTTTTAGGAAAGAAATCTGCCATCCTTACCTAATGATGACCTAATCATCAGACGGATGATCCCTGGAATGGTAGGCCTAACATACAATGAACGGCTGAGGATCCTGGGGTTGTATTCATTAGAGTTTAGAAGGTTGAGGGGAGATCTAATAGAAACTTACAAGATAATGCATGGCTTGGAAAGGGTGGACGCTGGGAAGTTGTTTCCGTTAGGTGGGGAAATTAGGACCCATGGGCACAGCCTTAGAATTAGAGGGGGTCAATTTAGAACGGAAATGAGGAGACATTTCTTCAGCCAGAGAGTTGTGGGCCTGTGGAATTCATTGCCACGGAGCGCAGTGGAGGCCGGGACGTTGAATGTCTTCAAGGCAGAGATTGATAAATTCTTGATCTCGCAAGGAATCAAGGGCTATGGGGAGAGTGCGGGTAAGTGGAGTTGAAATGCCCATCAGCCATGATTAAATGGCGGAGTGGACTCGATGGGCTGAATGGCCTTACTTCCACTCCTATGTCTTATGGTCTTATGGTCTTATGGTCTTGATCTGGATTGCATGTAACTCCAGACTCACAACAATGTGGTTCACTCTTAATTGCTGTCTGAACTGGCCTATCCAGCCACTCAGTTGTATCATACAGTTAAAAAGCCAAAACACACATTGAAAATAAGTACAGATAGTTAGATAATGGACAATAGTTGAATAAGTGAGGTGTAATTTTAACTTTAGGAATGTGAGACAGAAGGTTGTTGACTGTTATCAATTATTTTTTGTTCATTCACGGGATGAGGGTATTACTGGCTAGACCATCGTTTTATTGCCCATCTCTAATTGCCCAGAGGGCAATAAAGAATTAAACACATTGCAGCGGGTCTGGAGTCACATGTAAGGCAGAACAGGTAGGATGATGATATCTTTCCCTAAAAAACTTTAGTGAACCAAATCGGTTTTTCTGACAATTGGCAATGGTTTTATTGTCACCATTATAGTCTTGATTTCAGATTGATTTTTCATTGAATTCGAATTTCATCATCTGCCATGGCGGATTTGAACCCCAGTCCCCAGAACATTACCTGGGTATCTAGATTAAGAGGCCATTGTCTCCCTTAATTATTGTTTAGATTCTGTACAACTTAAGAGTGATTTACTTTACACTGTCATGACGTGACACCTCAGTGCAAAGTTGTATTCACTCTATTAATTTCTGTATGGTTTAGAGTAACAGCAGTTTACAGATGAAATGTAACATTGAAATAAATCAACACCACTCTCTAAATTACAGTAACAAATATTCAGGATCATTTTTGTTTACCAGGAGTATTCTGCTGTGGGCCAGCCCCAGTGAAGGCCATCAAAGAGGGGGAGACAGACATATGCTACGATGTTCCTTTCATATTTGCTGAAGTCAATGCAGATTGTGAGACTTGGGTCTATTCTAAAAAGGGGAAAAAGATGAAAATTGACTCTAATACAAGACTTGTTGGCCAGTACATCAGCACCAAGTGTGTTGGCAGCGATGACCGTGAGGATATCACAGAAAATTACAAATACCCTGAAGGTAATAAAGCCTGTTGTTAGAATAAATGAAGCAAATTGATGCTTAGTTGAAGTGGACACTTGTTATTATACGTATTAAATTGTAGGATCGACTCAATAACTGAGAAACCATGCTCACAAGCCTCACTGATTGTGCATGGCACTTTGAAGTGTGGGGAAATCCTAAGGCTGTCAATTGAATTTAAAACATTGTGGTGGAATTTTCATTGCAATATAATTGATATAATGTAGGGTAGGAGTCATTGCAATAATTCTTGGCTAAAGCCCTTCATTGATCGGAAATGTTACAAAGTATACATGAGGGAAAGAAAGAAACCTATAATTACACATTGATCTTTCCCCCATCACCCCTCACCACCAAGCCCTTCCCTACCATGACTGCATCTAACATTTCATGGAGTAACTTGCGACTTTGCTTCACTAGTCTACCCCTTCTCCCGCCTCCAACACAAGCCCTCCTCCTGGACACCACCCCAAGGCCTCCTACCCTCCCTCGACCTCTTCATCTCCAACTGCCGTCGAGACATCAATCGTCTCAACCTCTC
>JAHRHZ010000087.1:23815679-23856838 GCA_024137785.1 Ginglymostoma cirratum
GTCAGCTTTCCTGCTCCTCTAATGCTGCCTGGCCTGCTGTGCTCCTCCAGCTCCACACTGTAGTTTGTATGCAGTTTTGGAGTCTCTACCTAATGATATACTTTCTATAAAGGGAGTGCAGCAGAGATTCACAGGGATGACAGGACTGCTGTATGAGGGGAGATTGGTTAGATTAGCCAGTATTCATTAGAGTTTAATATTTTGGGAGGGAATCTGAATGAAACGTATAAAATTCTAACAGGGCTGGACCGACTAGATGCCAGGTGGCTACTTTCTTTGGTTGGGGAATCTAGAACCACGTGACACAATCTCAGGATCCAGGGTAGATCATTTAGGACTGAGATAAGCCATGATTTCTTTACTCAAAGAGTAGTGAACCAATGGAATTCTCCATCACAGAAGATTGTGGTGGCTAATTCACTGAATGTATTCAAGATCTGATTAGATTTTTAGAGTTTAAAGGCATCAGTGTGTATGGGAGAAAGTTGGAGTAAGGCATTGAGATTAGCCATGAACATATTGAATAGTGGAGCAGGCTAAAAGGGCCGCAAGGACTATTCATGCACCTAGTTTCTTTACTTCTCTGTTTGATGCTTCTTTATCTAAAGTCACATGATTTCTTAGAAATTTTTTTCTTAACTTACTATTCAAAATGATTTTCTGACTTGATTAAAATAAGAACAACCCAGACCTTCAGACAACAGAAAACTAAAATGAGATAATAAGGTGTGGAGCTGGATGAACACAGCAGGCCAGACAGCAGAGGAACAGGAAAGCTGATGTTTCGGGTCCGGACCTGGCAGACAGGTCCTGCTTCTCTGATGCTGCCTGGCCTGCTGTGTTCATCCAGCTCCACACCTTGTTATCTCAGACTCCAGCATCGACATTTAACTACTATCTCTTAGGAAACTAAAATGCACTTTTCTTCCGGTTTAGAACCAAAGTTCCCAAATAACAATTGCATACTATCAACCTTCTTCACACAGTATTGAAGCTCTGGAGGGTATGAGTTGTTCATTAAATAATTGCGGATATATCCTTTAATTCATGTGGCAGCTTTTAAAAACTATTTTCTTTCACCTCTAGTGAAACTTCATTTTTAGCACAAATAATGACTTTCGAATAATAATTTATAATTATTATTTGTCTCCACAATTTTGACTCATTAACAAATTCCATCATCTTGTTCACTCCTGTAATGAACATTTTTCCCATGCTATGCCCTCCTTCCAATGCTATTCCCATCCAATACTTTCCATCTGCTCCAGCCAGGATGATCACAAATCAAAGCATGTGGTGGCTATAAAATTTCATGCACGTGTTTTAACATATTTGCTTGGGTTCTTGGCATTCGTAGCAAAGACTGCATTTGTTGTCCAGCCCCAGTTGGCTTTGAACTAAGTGGCTTGCTGGATCATTTCAGATGATAGTGAAGAATCAATTCATTAATGTGCATCTGGAGTCATAAGTCAGCCGGATAAGGATGGCAGATTTCTGAATGGACACTAGTAAACCAAATGGGTTTGGCCAACTTTTATGAGCCTAGCTCTCAATTTTAAACCTCTATAAATTAAATACCAACTACCATGGTGGCATTTGAACCAAATCCTTACAGCATTAACCTAGGCTTTTGGACTATGTGTTTGATGACAATGTCACAGTACCACAGCATCAAAGTGTTTGTCATCATAATTCATCACAGCCTAACAATTGACAGTTAAAGGATTATTCACTGAATAACGAAAGCCAATAGTACAATTCTAGGTTTTGTCCTTCCAAATTTGGGTTTAATCTGGTGAAACTAAAGGTGAATGTGGAGTGGATGGTTAGCTCAGTTTGGTGGACAGCAAGTTGGTCAAGCAGAGTGACACCAGCAGTGCGGGTTTAATTTCTGTCCTTCTCATCTCTCCCGTCACCTGAGGCGCAGTGAACCTCAGGTTAAACCACCACCATTTGTCTCTCTGTAATGAGGGCAGCCCTGTAGTCTGATAGGACAATGGTGAATTGGTCTCATTTTTTACAGGTCTGTCATTGATTCCACAAGTAATGAAACGACTTAAAGTGGTATAACTATCAAAAAGCAACATTGAAAATTTTTGCATTTTATGCATTATGGGCAATATTACATTTATTACAGCATATTGAATTGGTCTAGAGATAATGCCCCAAGGACATGAGCTATATCCTGCCTATGTAGTAAAAAATGATTAATTGTCTTAGGTCTCACCCTTACCTTGTGCTGTTTTTGTCACTGGTTTGGCTGCCATTAACAATTATTGTACCAGGCTCCAGCCACTAAATCACCAACCAGTCAGAACAGTCTAGACAGAAAACAAAACAAGTATTATAAATATAATTTGTCTCTATGCTGTTTCAATAAATAGACACTCGAATTTAGATATTTTCTAAGCAACCTGTTCAAATATGTTATTGCACACATGGAACATGTAGAACTTGAGGCCAGGCCTCCTGATTCAGAGGTAGGACACCACCACTGCATTTCAAGAGCCCAAAGCCCTTTGCATTTAGTTAAAAAAAAAGATTATTTTAGCTATTCTTCTAATCAACCTGTGAGACATGGTGTTACACACCTCTGGAACAGGTGGGACTTGAACCTTGGTCCAGGGATAGGGACACTATCAGTGCACCACAAGACAACCCCCTAGACCTTTGCATTTACTTCAGTATACCCAACAGGCTTCAGCTGATTTGTCCTATTTGAAGGCCGTGCTGTAGACTGGAGCTTGAAACCTTTTGGTGAATTACCATGCTATGTGTTGATGTGTTAATCCTTTGGACTTCTTTCCTTTTCCAATGAATCTTTAGTAAATAAATCATCATCTATGACTTCTGGCGCACCCTGTTGTGTGTCCCATCTGCTCGGAAAGTTATTTTTTTCCCCTACTGTAACAGCTTTAATCCATTTATTTTAAAGGCTCTGAAGAAGAGAGAAGAATTTTTCAGTTGGCTGAAAAAAGAAGAGTCCCTTTGAAGCCAGAAAAGCAACTTCAGTTGAGTTTGAAGACCAATGATCCAGTTTATAATGGAACCACTGTTAAAGTGTCTGCGGTCATTTCCAACAAGAATTCAACAAAAAGAATCTGTACACTCAAAATTAATGCCATGAAGAAGAAATACAATAGATCATCAAAAGGGGAATGTATAAAGAAGTATCTGCAGGAGATATATGTTGCAGGCCATAAAGGTAAGAGGGCAGAGATTAGTTTCATACCTAGCCAGTTTTTACTCCTTTGTTGTCACAATGACGCCACCCGAAAACTGGAGGAGCAGCACCTCTTATTCCGCATCGGGAGCCTACAACCCAATGGTCTCAAAGTGGACTTTACGAGTTTCAAAATCTCCCCACCCCCAGCCTCATCCCATGACCAATCGTCCCTCTCATCCCCGCCTCCTTGACCTGACACAACCTGTCCATCTTCTCTCCCACCTATCAGCCCCTCCCTCCTCACTGACCAATCCCTACCACTGCCTACCTGCACTCACTTATCACCATCCCACCTACCTTCCCCAGGCCCACCCCTCCTCTCTTTATTTATTTTGGAACTCTCTTCCCCCTCTCCCATTTCTGAAGAAGGGTCCTGACCCGAAATGTCAACATTCCTGCTCCTCTGATGCTGTCTGGCCTGCTGTGTTCCTCCAGTTCCACACTGCGTCATCTCGGTTTTTACTTAGTATTGTCAGATATTATTTCAAAGCTTTTGTTATATTACATTAAGACTCAAGGCCTATTTTTAGCAGAAAGTGCCAATTTTGATGAGTTTCGATGGAGAGTTTCTCTCGATGCGTCCTAGTGAGGTTTCTCTCACATTATTTTCTACAGTATTTCCCTCATTAGCTGTGCACCATACTTCTGCCGCACCCTGCTCGTGTTACCTTCCACTTAGCAATAGCAGAAGTATACATGGCTGCCAGGATCTCCCAGAATTCCTGACACCAACACTACTTATAAATCGTAGCCATGCGCCAGATCAATTGCAGCTAACTAGCAGCACAGAATGGGATGAGAATACAAAGGACAAGCATCTGAGGGCACCAGGAGAGTATTGGTGATGTTTCAATGCAAATACCAGCTCACATTTATAAATGTTTTGCTTTTTTACATCATCATATGACAGATCTATTGTCATCGTATCTGTAGCTGCAAGAACAAAGCTACCACCCATACAATACCTGTACATAGCCCCTTACCATCTTTGAAACCTGTTGAAGAAATTGCTATTCTTTCCCCAGCATGTACAATCTTCTCATTGTACAATGTGAGACATCACATACTGGAAAGCCTTTATGGAACCATAGCAAGAATGAAAAAAAGAAACAAAAGTGGCATTTGATTTTATGAACGGAGAGGGGCTGCTGTGTGATTGAACTCTTGTGCGTAGCTCCCCAAATGACTTCCTACGAACTCCCAGACTGGATTATGCTAGGCCTTCAGGCCTCCCTGTGGCTTGTCCCGAGAATGCAATGATACAGATTCTCTGATTGACTATGCCAAACGGCGACTAACCATGTTCAAGCCCTGAACTGAAGGCGAATGTTGGCCACGACTCACTGTGTTGACTCTCGGACTAATAAGAATCTGCCTTGACTTGACTTTTAAATTTTGAGACATGGTCGTTTGTCAGAAGGACATGCAGTATGTGTGCCATGCAAGCTGCAAACACATGGGGTAGCTCACTATTGATGTAACACCATGATATATCGCAATATACTCACCCCCTTGACTGATCACAACTGAGAAGCTGCCTGGCTTTGTGTCTGTATTAAATGGCAAGGCAACACAGAAGTGCTGGGAGCCTTGAACTTCTAGATAAGGTAGCAAAATGCAAAAAGGCGAAACAAGACAAGGCAAGACAGGCATGATGTGATCATTCAAGTAGGCGCAAAGTGAATGAGCGCAAGGAGTGCAAACAAGGAGCCCTGAGGTGAAACCTGGTCCAATCCATAAGATGGCCGCTTATCCCATCTCACAGTGTCCTGGAAACCACATTACAGTGAGAGGTGCCAGTGTGCTCCAAAAGTGCATCATTAAAATGTAGAACTGCATTGTAATAGGATTGGAGAAGTTCCATGATGATGTGGTGAGAGTGGTATGTGATCAATATTAGTCTGCATGGACGGGCAGTGCGGGCACTCTATTGCGCATAACTGAAATACTGGAGGCTGTTATTCCAAGGTGAAGGCCAAGAGGATTAAATAGTAAGCTGGACTCACCAGGTACCCGCATTGACTTTCATTTCGGGAATTGTTGCCACCTAGTTTCAATTCATCATGTGGGACAATAGAAAAGTGCATATCAATGAGATGAGATTGGTTACTAATGGCGTGAAAATATGCTTCTCACCATTCACTTGTGAGATTCCTACTTTCATGTTCAAAACCTGGTTGCAGAATTGGGCTTCTTTTTTCTCAACAAGGGAATCTCATTTCTTCCGACCTCATGATATTTTCCCAATTGACTCACCATTTCCCACACAGCTCAGGGGCTAGGAAAATTCTGTCCCCAGTGTGTCATTCCGTTTATAGGTTTACTAAGTGATGTAATGAAGTAACCCGTTGAAGTAGAATTTTACATTAATTATAGATTAGTTATGTCAACTTAGTTGTGGATATATTGTAACAGTGCTTTCAATTTATTTTATCAGAAAAATGACAACATGTGGGGGCCCTAAATTATTACACAGTGTATTATGTTCTATTGTTACACATTTTGACAATGAAGCATTGAAAGCTTCCATCAGTTATACAGTTTTTTATTGAATATTTAATAGGAATCCACAAATCCTTTGTTTCTGCTTTATGCCATAGCTGAAGGCTTTTCCTTTTAAAAAAAAACATAAATCAATTTGATAACCTGTTCTTTCTATCTGAATTAATATTGCAGATAAAACAGTAGAGATGGAAATGTCTTATCAAGAGTATGGTGAACTGCTTGACAAGTATAATCTAATCAGGTTGACAGCTCTTGTATTTGATGCAGAGACGAATGAAAGTACGTTCATACTAAAGGACATCTCTTTGATCAATCCTAATATCTCAGTTCAGGTAATCAAAGAACATGTCCACCTCCAGTTTAGAAGTTGTTACTGTTTCTTTTGATATATCTACTGTATCTGCACTTTGTTTCTCTTCTTTATAAACTTTGCGGTCAAAATCTGGGAGACCACTAGACTTATCTTTGGTTTGAGAGAATATTTCCACTAATTTTTAAATGTGCTATTACTGTAACCCAACTAAGAATGGTATTAATGAATTAAATAGTGGCCCTATGTCAAGCCCTTTGAAATTACTCCACACAAGCTGATATCCTGTCACCAAGGAACCCTTTATTTACTTGTACGTAGTACTTGACACTGGTCCGGCTTCCTCAGAGCCAGCTCTCAGAGTGAACAGAACCCCTGACACTCCTGCTTATGTCTGTCAGTGAGGACTCCCTGATTGGATTACATTAACAGCCCCAATCATGGAACTCATATTCTGTGAGATCCACCTGGCTGCCCTCATTACAATCACTACACCCTTAATTAATAGATCAGTCAGGAAGTAAATAAATTGGCTAATACACCAATTGTTTGCTAAATTCTTGAGACATTCCATACTTTGTTGGCTAAATTGATTTGAAGGGAGAGGAACTGTAATGGATATAGAAGAAAACAGGTCTCAGTGGAGCCAAATTGGAAATGTAAAGTAGGTGATATTACATCGTAGAAGCAAATTACTGCAGATGCTGGAGTCTGTACTGAAAACAACAAATGCTGGAGATTATGGCGGGTCAGTCAGCATCCATCGAGATAGATCAAGCTAATTAGATAATTAGATAAATCAAGCTAATTTTCATCAGAGCTCTGATGAAGAGTCATTGAGACTCGAAATGTTAGCTTGTCCTCTCTCTGTGGATGCTGATAGTACATTGGTTGCCTGTTATTTACCCTGCTGGAGATTTTTGATTCCATTGGCATTGCTAGATCTGAATACTCTGCATGTTGTGTTACAGTGGCGAGGTAAATGCAATACTACCCAGCGATATGGGCAGGGACTCAATTCTATGGATTTCTAATGAAAAATAAACACTAGAATGACAAATAAAACCAAGAGCAGGGAGTGAAGACAAGAATAAAAACCACATTAGAATGACTCGAGAAAGAAGTAGGCGTACAGTAAGATCAGAAATACTTGAAGAAACAAATAAATAACGTATGGAAGAAAAAGTAACATCAGTAAAGGAATGTGTGAAGGATAAAAAGAGAGACTGTAATTGCAAATTCATGGGATGAGGGCCCTCGGTGGCTAGACCATTATTTATTGCCAATCCCTAATTGCCCAGAGGGCAGTCAACCACATTGCTGTGGGTCCAGAGTCAAATGTAGGCCAGACCAGGTAAGAATGGCAATTTCCTTCCCTAAAGGACATTAGTGAACTAGATGGGTTTTTACTGACAACTGACAATGGATTCACGGATGTCCTTCGAGTCTTTAATTCCAGATATTTATTGAATTCAAATTCCACCATCTGCCGTGGTGAGATTCAGACTTGGGTCCCCAGAACAATACCTGGGTTTCCAGATTAACATTCCAGCAATAACACCACCAGGGTATTGCCGCCCCTCCTAAAATGTACCTAATCTAAGTATGTATACTGTAGGCTATTACACTGCAAACATTCTAGCTCATGGGTAGCAAGCAGAGGAAGCCAAAATAAAGAATGCACGTTTTCTCCAGGGTTGAGATGAATGATGTTCAGGTCTAGACGCTTTCCACCACCTCGTTTTGGTCAATACGTAGACACCTGTGGTCATGAATGTTGCAGCAGTAAGTCATTTCCCTCTCCAACACAGCCACAATGATCCAGGGGCATTCCTGTGCAGGTGCAATGTAGAATTTTGGGTAACAAATTCACAGTTTGGGCATTCTGAATAACTGGTTTGTTTTCTCAGGTCCGAGATGTCCCCGTGCTATCCCAAAAGGTGACAATTGTAATCGGTTTTGAGAATATCTTGCCTGTGGAGCTGACCAATGGTGTCTTCACACTTGAGGGTGCAGGTTTGATTGATGGTCAGATGGAAGTATGGTAAGCTAAAACTCCGAAAATGATCAACTTATCACGATGTAAAGTGTTTTATAAAAATATTGTTTAATTTAGTGTATTGAATTTGAACTAGTGGCATGTGGATTTTGGTCTATGCGTATTTGGTGTTTAACAATTCTCAGTACACTGGGAGCCATGATTTTAAACCAGGAGTTATCAGGGATTGGGATCCCTCTTGGAGTGATAATGTGACTTTGTGTTCAGAGAGTTTTATGATTGAAGGAAAACCTATTGAAAGGCATTAGCTTTCTTTTAGTTCAGGGAATCAAGATTTGACTTTTGCTCAGGAAAAATTTATAATTTGAAAAGCATGTGGCTTCAGTGAGAAGACTTAACTGGAGTCAGACATAAGAATAATTTCTCCTGGAGAAAGGAGCTTGTTTAGTGCAAATAAGAACAAGGTTACCTCAGTTTAAGGGCTTTAGTTTGAAAATTTCAGACCAAAAGCTGGCCTACTTCATAAGAATAGGAGTAGGCCATTCAGTGCCATTAGCCTTTCCAGCTTTTAATGAGATCACGATTGATCTGTGACCTAACTCCATATGCCTGCCTTTGACCCATATCCCTTCACACCTTTGCTTAACAAAAATGTATCTATCTCTGATTTAAAACTAATAACTGATCTAGTATCAACTGCCATTTATTGAAGAGAGTTCCAAACCTCTGCCACCCTTTGTGTGTAGAAATGTTTTCAAAATCTTTCCTGAATGATCCGGGCCTAATTCTCAGACTATGCTCCAAGCTCTAGAATCTTCAACCAATGAAAATAATTTATCTTTATCTACCCTGTCTTTTTCCGTTAATATCTTGAAACAATTATTAAGAAACGAGAAGCATCTATTTGAAGCCAAGAAAATATGATATCATTTGTGTGAGTAATCAAGTAAAAGGCTATCAAAGTTTCAAGACAGAAAATTGAAATAAATAGTTAAGTCGAAGCTACAGATGTGATAGCGAAGCAAACCTTCTCTAGTTTTTGAGCACTGTAAAGTGATGGTGTTGGAAACAGATAGGTTTTTGTTTGGCTGTCTGTTTTGAAATCTTTCAAACCCTGTTATGAGTAAATATGTTTGGTCTGTTCCATTTTATTTTAATTTCTTTTATGTAATGAACATTTTTGTGTTAAAACCAAATCTGCTTCTTTGCATGCTTAAGGTTCAGTGAAAAAATAAAGAAAATAACATGAAATGAAGAACATAAAAACTAAATATGATCTTTCAAGCCTAATTTTAGCCTGGCTTTTGATTTAGTCATAGAATCATATAGGTCTATAGCACATTGCGTCATAGTGTCAAGTAACAACTACTTAACTATCCTAATCTCATTTTCCAGCACTTGGCCCATTGCCCTTTAGCCTTGACATTGCAAGTTCACATATAAATACTTCTTGAATGCCATGAAGATTTTGCCTCCAACACCCTCACAGGCAGTGAGTTCCAGATTCCCAGCAGCCTCTGAGTGAAAGGGTTTTTTTTTCTCACATCTCCTCTAAACTTCTGCCTCTGACCTTAAATCTTTGCCCCTGGTCATTGATCCCTCCACCAAGGGGAACAGTTTCTTCTGTTCTATCTATGCCCCACCTAATTTTGTACATCTCAATCATGTCCCTTCTCAATTTCCTCTGCTATAAAGGAACAACCTTAGTCTTTTCAATGTCTCATCATGACTGAAACCCTCCAGCTCAGGCAACATCCTGGCAAATCTTCTCTACACCTTCTCCAGTGCTGACACATCCCTCCTATATTGTGTATTCCAGAGGTGTATGCAACACTCTAGCTGTGGCCTAAACAACATTTGACATGGCTCAGCATAACCTCCCTGTTCTTAAATTCTATACCTCAACAAATAAAGGCAAGTATACTGTACGTCTTCTTTACCAATTTATCCATCTGTTCTGCTAGGGACAGGAGTACATGCACACATAAGTCCTTCTGATCCTCGGCGTTTCCCATGGTCCTACTGTTCATTATGTATTCTCTTGCCTTGTTTGTTCTGTCCAAATGCATCATCTCACATTTATTCAGATTGAATTCCATTTGCTATTTATCAGCCCGTCTGCCCAGCCCGTCTATATTCTTCAATATGCTAAGGCTATCCTCCTCACTATTTAACTCCACCACTCTTTTCGATCCAATAATAGTGTAAGCTATTATTACAATGTGTAAAGAAAATATATCATAGAAACTCCATAACATGGAACAGATTGAGACAAAAAAATAATCAATTTTAATATTTACCATTGGGTCAACAGAAAGATATAATTGTCATGATTTCTGTTGAATTAGATAGTACAATTAATGATATGGCACACAGACTAAAACAAAGAAAATAAATGATAAAAGTACAGTGAAGATCATGATCAAGCTGTAAAGAAGATTTCAGGTGTAATAGTTGGAATATAATATTAGCAAAAAAAATTGGAAACTTTATTATTATTTAAAGGCTCTGTAACTAATTTGTTCTTAATTCATCACCTGTCAGCTTAGGCTGAGTTGGTAGAACTGATGCTGATGTGTCATAGAGTTGTGAGTTCAAGATGTCCTCCAGGATTTCATAGAATCCCTACAATGTGGAAACAGGCCACTCAACCCATCAAGTCCACACTGACCATCTGAAGAGCATCCCACCCAGACCCACCCTCTACCCTATCCCTATAACCCTGCATTTCCCATGGCTAATCCACCCAGCCTGCACATCCCTGCACACTATGGCAATTTAGCATGGCCAATCTGTGTAATCTGCACATGATTGGATTGTGGGAGAAAATCAAAGCACCCAGAGGAAACCCACACAGACATGGGGAGAATGTGTAAACTCCACACAGTTAGCCGAGGCAGAATCGAATGCGGATCCCTGGCACTGAGAGGCAGCAGTGTTGATCACTGAGCCACCATGCCGCTTGTATATTATTTTGAAAACAAAAATCAAGGATGACACTCCAGAGCTGTACTAGTAACGCACTGTTGTGTTATCCTCAGTGGCCTGGCTAATATTTATCACTCAGTCAAGATCTTTAAATCTGATTGCATTTTCAGCAACTGCAGTTCCGTGTTTTATTTTCGTTCTAAATGTCTGGACATGATGACATTGCTTGCAAGTGTTTGCTGTGTGCAAAAAAGTCTGCCCTTTTTCTTACAGTACATCACTGACTATGCTTCCTTATGGCCTCATTGACAGTAAAGTGTTTTGAGATGTTTTGAGATCATGAACAATACTATTTTGATGCAATTCTTTCTTTTCTTTAGGCTTGGGACATTAAATCCTGGAGAAGTAATTACAAAAGAGATTTCAATTATTCCTAAGAAAATGGGGCTGAAGAAATTAACTGTGGATTTTGACAGTGATAATTTGAAGGATGTAAAAGGATACGCAAATATTGATGTTCAAGATGGAGAAAAATGATCCAAGAAGATCTTGGAATTCTCATTGATAGTACAAATCTATTAGCATACTGCCTTATATAACTTTGCGGATTTGTAGCTTAGTTTTGTCTGTCAATCCATTACAAGTTCTAGTTCAGAGATCAAAATGTTCTTTTCTCTTTGAGGGCTAATTTTGAGATATTATCTAGAGCTACTTTTTGATTTTCAAGTCCGTTTTTATTGTCACTATCTCCTTTATTACATGATGCAGTCACATAGTAACATTATTTTCTATATTAATTATAAGCTTTTATCGCAGATTTTTTCTTTAGATGGCCAAGATAACATAAATGCCAAATGGAAAGACTCCATAACAGATGGCAACTGATTCAATCTTCCAAAAAAGGATCAAAGAGATCAACATGCTAACCATGTGTAATTCTAGATTAAAAATGAATGATGCAAAGTAATGCCTAGAGACTAGACAGTGGCTTAGTGAATATGTTTTCTGCCCTTGATTTTTAACTTAAAATTTTTTTCTAAATCTTGGTGTGGAGTGAAGTTCTGAAAACAGCAAATGCTGGAGATCAGAGCAGGTCAGCCAACATCCATAGGGTAAGCTAACATTTCGAGTCTAGAGAAATTTGGAGTACAATGTGGAGTGAAGTCACTTGGTCATCTGTTCTTTCAATAGATCTTTATCTTTGATGTTATAATGCTCTCTGCAGACTTCATTAATTTGAATGTTAAGTTCAACATAATTGCTCCTCCGCTTTCAAACTTTCTGCAGAGCCCAGATCCAGCGCTGATATATTACAGTTAATTGGTCTCATATTCTTTTGCTGATATTGATACATCATTCACCAGGGAGGTGGGTAGCATCCTATCCAACATAATACACATAACAACTATTTTTCATCATTGTGGAATACTATAACATCATAACTACATTAAACCAAGTGTTTGTGACAATTCCTTTTCTTTCACTGGATCAGAAATAGAATATACCCAGATATTGAATGTGACTCTGCTTTTAGTCTTACAATGTCTTTCAGGAGATAATAAAGTTGACTTAATGACAAAATTGTAGACCATTTTGATGTATTAGTGAAATGCACCAACAGTTTTTGATTGCTATGCTTATGATTTCTGGCTGATATTATGGCTGATTTTGGTGAGATTAAACCAGGTACTGAATGAGCTCTGTTTAACTGTAATTCTCAGGGGCTGAGTCATTGGGCTGAGTCTTTTTTGGATGTGACAGTTCCATTGAGTTTCGTGGAGAGGTTCTCTCTGCAAGGCTTTGCTTGTTCTTTTGATGCATCTTACCAAATGTGCCTCATTACCTAATCAGCCCACACCTACGACACTCTATTCATCTGATTCTAGCCCAATCCTACCACTCACCACAGCTCTTGGCTGCCAATATGTGCCAAATGGACAAACTTCCTGGTGCCATTACCACATTTAAAAGACTGTTGTGCACAAGATGGAGCACATGCAGTCTGGAGCTGCTTTGCACTGTTCTTGACATTTGCTGGGTCATAGCAGATAAGGGAAAATTGGTGCATTGCTTTACAGGCGGGGTCCTAGGGGTCCTGCTGGATGGGGTAGTGCAGACACAGAATGCCCTCTTGTCCCAGGACCATCAGAGGAAGGTACAGCACCAGCCCATGCCAGCCTGGTCCAAAGGTGTCACCCGGATCAGTGCAGTCTGAGTCATTTGGAGGGTTGTGGAGCTATGTAGGAAGAAGGCTAATGTTCCTCTCCACTCCACCAGTAGAAGTGCCGTTAGCTTCGCTGCGCTGTCTCACACTCATTTTATTTCTGCTACAGTACCGTACTATTCCCTACCAAAGCTCATGTCCTACCACTAACACTATTTCCTGGAACATCTTCCCAATTCACTGCCGCCCACCCCATCGCTTGACGGCTCTAACCCTGCAATGCCCTCTGCGCTGTCTACACACTTGTTCAGGGCACCTCCACAATTGCACCAACAGTAATTGCTGTTCCTCCTAATCTCACATCCCCTCATTCCACGTTCAAAACAGCCCAGAGGAGGCAGAAAGAATCAAAACAGGTTGTTGATTTTTGAGATAGCGAGAACTGCAGATTCTGGGGTCAGAGATAATAGAGTGTGGAGTTGGAGGAACACAGCAGGCCAGGCAGCATCAGAGGAGCAGGAAAGTTAATGTTTCAGGTCTAAAGATCTGAAGAAGGGTCCTGACCCGAAACGTCAGTTTTCCTGTTCCTCTGATGCTGCCTAGTCTGTTGTGTACCTCCAGCACCACACTTTGTCATTTTTGTTGATTTTTGGCTCCGCACCCCTTTTGAGGAGAGGCTCCTGACTGAGCCCAGCCCCTCTGTGGCTGACTGACCGTGTCCAAGCCCTTAGCTTGGAATCGGAGGCTGCCCTTAACTGAGTGTGCTGAGAGAATTTGACATGGCTAAAAGCTATCTACTTTTACTTGACTGAAGTCTGCTGATAACCAAAGACAAGGTCCTTGATAAGGTGCAAAAAGGCAAGACAAAGCAAGGCATGTATGCTGTGAGCCTCCAGGTAGGCCCACAGTGCTAAGAGAGCAAGTGAACAGCTCAGAGATGCACCCTGGTCCAGCCCATGAGCTGGTGCATGCCCTTAAGTGTAGAGTACTCATTCTACAGCATTACAATGATTGTTGTTGTACCCCAAGGTGTAACACTGAAGTACAGAAGAGTACTGTAGGTCAATCTAAGATTTGTCATTTGGGTTTTTACAAGCTGGCACACATCAGATGCCAGTGTCCATAGATGTGGAGTGCATGGGAATGTGCCATAAAATGCTGTTGTGTGGTGTCCAACACGGAGGCCCTTCACAGCCAATGGTGAGCTGAAGACGTTAGGTCAAGCTTTGACTTCTGTGGCAAATTCTTGATGTTGAGTTGTCTTGTGATGGGTGGCATGATCAGAAGCTGCACATTAATGAGGCAAAATGTGCAGTGAATGAGCAATGACCCCCGTTTGATAGGCAACTCACCACAGCCTAGCAAGAATCTTGCCTCAATGCCTGGAACTTAATTAAAAGATGCAATGAGTTGTTCCCAATGTTAAGATAGGCCTTGCTGGACATCCTGTATGATTCTGCCACATTTCCTGCCTTAGCCAACCTTGTTCAGACCCCTGGAGGATTCCATCCATTACGTTAACAATTGTTTTCAACAGCAACATATTGTGAATGCATGCGACATCCATTCTCCATTTGAACGTTTCATCAATTGCAGTTTACAGTTTGTGGAATGTTTCCTCTGTGTTTTAAAATGAACAAATGGGTCACATATTTATAGAGAAGTGTAGTTTTAATGAATGGGGTGTTAGGCCATTCAAATGGAAGTTTGGAAGAGATCTTGGGACAATGGCACAAATGACTGTTCACATAATTTCTCCACAGTTTTGCTGGATGTCCACTGAGGGTTTGGAGAAAAATTGGTAGAATCTTCACAGATATCATTGTTGAGGATTACTCATTGCTTTAGTCATTGCATGTGGAGAAATAATTATAACTATGTAACCTAAATGAGAGGAATGGAGCTGGCTTATAATATTTTGGGAAGAGCTCAATGTTTAGTTTGCCAATTATTGATTAATAGCTCTTTGCTGGAAGGTTAAAACTGTGGTACATCTACCACCTCAAGAGATGAGCTTTCACATTCAGTTTCTTTCTCCTATTTTCAGACATCCAAAATCTTGGTCATAGCAATGAAAGGAGTAATCTTTACCAATGCATTTTCCTTTATCTACTCACGGGATGTGGAAGTTGGTAGCCAGCATTTCTTGCCAATCCCCATTTCTCCTGAGAATATTGTGGCCATCTGTTTTCCTGAACCGCTAAAGACCTTGTTATCAATGTACACCCACAGACCTGTTAGTAAGAGAGTTCCAGGCATTTGACCCAGTTGCAATGGTATATTAAGTTAGGATCGTGTGTAACTTGATGTCATATCCTTGCTGCCCTTATCCCACTAAATGGTAAAGTATGTAAAATTTGGTGGTGTTGTCACAGACTCTGTGATGGCTGCAGTGCAGTTTATAAGTGGCACTTACTGCAACATTGGTGATGAAGAAATTGAATGTTTTGGTGTTAGATGCTAAATCCCCGCGCATTTTAGACTCAAATCAATTTGCCCACTAACTCCTGAGTGCTCTCTTATTATCATGTGGCCTCCCAACTCCTATGCTTCCAATGCATTGTGGGTAATTTAAAATGCCAGCGCACAGCCTCAGTTGTCGCCAGAATTAATTGGGACAGAGCGAAGAGTTTCTGAGCATGAAGATAAGGAGATCCACATCAATGATTTCTGCAACTGGGAAACATTTTATGCAGCAATATATTGTTATACTGCCTGCACATAACTAAAACTTGCATCTTACTGTTTCAGACAATGGCAGATTTTCATCCCTATTCCTTACATGTGTATTTCTCAAGAGGAGGTCCAACACACCTGATGGATATATGTATATGTACATATGACATTATCAGAAGGTAGACAGAACAGCATGTGATAGAGCAAAAGAGGATCACGAAGGTTTAAGAAGGGTGCCGTGAAACCAATATGAGATATGATACTTACAATCCCTGTAACATGCCATCAGCACAGCCATCTGAAGTTCTTAGTTTAAAAACAAATCAAAAATATTGCACTTCACTAAAGGGATAATGGGATAACTTTTTCACCCTATTCATAGCCTTCAACAATCCTGTTACTGCATTGCACTGCATCACACTTTCTGGGGATATGAAGATGATATGTTAATGGAGAGAAAAAAAATGATTTGAAGCGGGGTCAGGGGATTTCATTAATTTGAGCCAGGCTGCAATACATCTTTCATCAGATGCCTGAAGTGTTTTACAGCAGAGCTGGGGAACTTGTTACATTTGAAGGCACATTAAAACGAATCAGAACATAATTTAATTGGAGATAACAAGGTGTGGGGCTGGATGAACACAGCAGGCCAAGCAGCATCATAGGAGCAGGAAAGCTTGACGTTTCGGGCCTGGACCCTTCATCAGAAAGGGGGGAGGGGAAGACGGTTCTGAAATAAATGGGGAGAGAGGGGGAGGCGGATAGAAGATGGATAGAGGAGAGGATAGGTGGAGAGGAGGCAGACAAGTCGAAGAGGCGGGGATGGAGCCAGTAAAGGTGAGTGTAGGTAGCGGGGTAGGGAGGAGATAGGTCAGTCCAGGGAGGACGGACAGGTCAAGGGGGCGGGATGAGGTTAGTAGATAGGAGATGGGGGTGGGGCTTGAGGTGGGAGGAGGGGATAGGTGAGAGGAAGAACAGGTTAGGGAGGCGGGGACGAGCTGGGCTGGTTTTGATATGTGGTTGCGGGAGGGGAGATTTTGAAGCTTGTGAAATCCACATTGATACCATTGGGCTGCAGGGTTCCCAGGCTGAATATGATTTGCTGTTCCTGCAGCCTTCGGGTGGCATCACTGTGGCATTGCAGGAGGCCCAGGATGGACATGTCATCTGAGGAATGGGAGGGGGAGTTGAAATGGTTCGCGACTGGGAGGTGCAGTTGTTTGTTGCGAACTGACCACAGGTGCTCTGCAAAGCGGTCCCCAAGCCTCCGCTTGGTTTCCCCGATGTAGAGGAAGCCACAACGGGTACAGCGGATACAGTATACCACATTGGCAGATGTGCAGGTGAACATCTGCCTGATGTGGAAAGTCTTCTTGGGGCCTGGGATTGGGGTGAGGGAGGAGGTGTGGAGGCAGGTGTAGCACTTCTTGCGGTTGCAGGGAAAAGTGCCGGGTGTGGTGGGGCTGGAGGGGAGTGTGGAGCAGACAAGGGAGTCGCGGAGGGAGTGGTCCCTCCGGAAAGCAGATAAGAGTGGGGAGGGAAATTGGCTGGCAGAATGCTTTGAGATGGGGGCACCTGAGTGTCTTTGTACTTGAATTGCAAAAAATCAGCATACAGGAACCATCAATAAGTCGGTAGACAACTGGAATATAAAACCATAAGATATAGGAGCAAAAGTAAACCATTCAGCTCATTGAGTCTACTCCACCATTTGATGAGATCATAGCTGATCTGATAATCCCCAACTCCACTTTCCTGTCTTATCCATGTAACACTTGAATCACTTACTGATTAATAAGCTGTCCATCTCAGTTTTGAATATACTTAAAGACTCGGCCTCAAAAACCCTTTGTGATAAAAATTCCACGGCTCCGCTAGTGTTACAGAGCGGAGGTCGACCCCACCTCTGATAACTAAAACAGAAATACCCAGAGAGGCTCACCTTGCCCTATAATCTGTTAAAAGAAGTGTGAAAAGTGATATAATCTGCCTTGCACTCCCCCAACGTATTATAAAGGAGTAGTTAAATGAAATAAACTCCTGATGCACTCTCTATAATCAACAAGTAACAGTTTATTTATCTAACTCTAACAGTGAACAAATTAACTGAACTATTAGCAAACTAAACAAATCCCACCTATATAAACCAAAATAAAAAAATTTAGAACTTAGTCTCTGGAAATTACAGCCAGGTTTCTTCTTCCAGAATAGTCTGTGCCTTCTCCATTGATTTTCAGTCAGGAATGCCTTTTCCTTCAAAGTCTTTTGTCAGGAATATTAACTTTATTTAGATGAGGCTCTTTCTAAAAACTGAGAGAGCTGATCTCTTAGCAGATGGCAGTTCACTTTCTGCCAATTTTGCAACTGCCCCCATCTGTTATAACCTTGATAACATATCAATTTCTTACAATAGGATTGGTTCAGTATTGCCAAAACCATCAGATTTAGATTTAATTAGCTTTTAGTATCTAAGTGCCTGGTTTAAATTAATTGGCTAAATTCAAACTTGTCGGCTTGATGATAAAACAAATTATGGTTTGGACTGCTAACTATACAGCATTTGATACAAATGTTACAATTCAGATGCTCTGTAAGCCTGCAAACCCACAAGCTGCCCACAGACATTTCTTTTTCTCCAAGCCTAGAAAAAACACATTATCTTTTAAAGGGACCACACACTGCTTTCTCCCATATCATTTTATAAACATCAATATTTTATAAACAACAAATTCTAACTCTAGTCTTCCAACCAACAACTATTCTACCCAACTTCGCAACACTACCATTTGAGAGAAAAAACTCCTCATTCCCGTCTTCAATAGGGAATCTCTAATTCTGAGATGATGCTCTCTGGCCCTGGACTCTCCCACAATGGGAAGCAAGTTTTCCACATCTATCCTCTCAAGTCCTCTAAGAATCCTGCATGTTTCAATAAGGTCCCCTCTCATTCTTCTAAATACCAGAGAGTACTCAATCCTTCCTCATAAGACAATCCCTCCAGACCTGGTTTCATCCTAATGAACCCTTTCTGGGCTGTCCCCAATGCCAGTATATCTTTCCTTATCTAAGGGGACCAAAAATGTTTACAGTATTCCTGTTGTTCAGAACTGAAGACCTTACCTTTCTGATGAAGGGTCACTTATCTTGAAACATTAACTCTGCTTTCTCTCCACAGATGCTACCACATCTGCTCAGTTTTTCCAGCAACCTGTTTTTGTTTCTAATTTCAAGCATCTGCAGTTCTTTTGGTTATTTTGTTCATTGAAAGTGACTGGTTAATTGGTAGAACTGCTAGACAATAATTTGCATGCATTTGGAGAGGCAAGGATTGATTAGGGATAGTCAACATTGTTTTGTGTGAGGAATATTGTGTCTTACAAACGTGATTGCTCTTTTTAAAGAGGCAGCCAAAAAGATTGATGAAGGCAGAGTGATAGACATTGTTTACTTGGACTTTAGTAAAGCCTTTGATGAGGTTCTGCATGGTAGACTAATTAGTAAAGTTAGCCCACATAGGATTCAGTTTGAGCTACCAGTCGGATACAAAATTAGCTTTATGGTAGGAGATAGATGGTGGTGGTGGAGAGTTACTTTTTCAGACTGGAGGCCTGTGACCAGCAGTGTTCCACAGGGATTGATACTGATACTTTTGTTTGTAATTTATATAACTGCTTTGGATGAGAGTAAAGGAAGCATGGTTAGTAAGTTTGCAAATGACACCAAAATTGGTGGTATAGTAGACCGTGAAGAAGGTTATCTAAGATTACAAAGAGATCTTGATCAATTGGGTCAATGGGCTGAGGAATGGCAATAGAGTTTAGTGTGAGATATTGGACAGGACTTATACAATTAATAGCAGGGCCATAGGTAATATCATAGAACAGAGATACATAAGGGCTCAGGTACATAATTCTTTGAAATTTGCATCCCAATTAGACAGGGTGGTTAGAAGGCATTTAGCACACTTGCCTTCATTGCTCTGACTTTTGAGTATAGGAGATGGGATGTCATGTTGAGGTTGTACAGGACGTTGGTGAGGCCTCCTGAGTACTGTGTGCATTTCTGGTCACCCTGCTCTGGGAAGGATATTATTCAACTGGAGAGGATTGAGAAAAAAAAATTACTAGAATGTTCCCAGGAATGGAGAATTTGAGTGAGGATAGGCTTAATAGACTGAAACATTTTTCACTGGAGTGTGAGACTTTGAGGGGTGATCTTATAGAGATTTATAACATCACGAGGGGCATAGATAAAGTGAATGACAAGGGTCTTTTTCCTCGGGTGGGGGAGTTCAAAACTTGGGGGACATTTTTAAAGTGAGGGGGGAAAGATTTAAAAAATACATGAGGGGCAAATATTTTTTACAGCCACTGGTACATGTGTGGAATGAACTGCCAGAGAAAGTGGTGGATGCAGGTACAGTTACAATGTTTAAAACACATTTGGGTAAGTTCACGAATAGGAAAGTTTGGATGGTTGTGGGCCAAGCACAGGCAGGTGGGACTAGTTTAGTTTAGGAGGATAGTCGGTGTGGACTGGTTAGATCGAATGGTCTATTTCATGCTGAATGATTCTATGATTCTATGACTTATAGCCGTTTTTCACTGCCAAAGGATTTAGAGCAATCAACAACATGGTTGCATACGGTCTTGCACATCATGGAGCCCATTCACTTCCTCAACATAATTAGTGGCCAACTTCCATAATATACATGTGGACCCAACTCTGATGCAGCATCTGATGGCTGATGTCTGAGTTTTCTTTGGAGCACTAGCAGAATCCATTCATCATTAGAGTGCTGCAGTGCAAGCTTAGACTATAATCATGCGTGCCTACCTTGCAGCCAATAGTACTCAGATTGCTACCATGATGGCTAGAGATATTGAATCTCAAAAGGGTTTGCAGGTTCTCACGCCAGTCCAGCACTCTATCCTTTAACAGATAGCTTATGCACTATCCTAGCAGGGTGATAGTGGCTCCATCAAGCATGAAGCTATTGCCCTCCGTAAGGATGACAGCATTCATTCTGCTACCAATGCTCTAGTGTGCCAGTCCACCAGTATTCTTACAACTGGAAGCTGCTATCTGCTTTACACATTATGTTGTTTGACTTACTACCATTTTTAACCATGAAATCTAGCCCAATTTTATCCGCATTTTGTCTTGGATTATCACGGTTGTTAGAGAATTCAAATCTTTTGTTGATTCAGCTCTTGAGACAACATACTGTCACGAGCCCACAAAACATGCTTAAGAATTTAGGCAACCTTATTATTGGAAAATTAGTCTATATTTTCAGATGCTTTTGGATGTGCTCACCTTGTTTCGATTTGACTAATGCAGATAGAGTTAAGGTGACTTGGAAGTTGGTTTTGAAAAAAGATTTTCTCTTTCCTGTCAGCAGCTTTAAAAAGAAATTCTGGAATTATTACTGGGCATGAATGTGACTCAATGCCTATGTTAAAGAATCACAGTGATTATGCCATGAACTTGTAAAACTGTTGAGGTGCATTTACATAAGTTTGCCTTGAGTGTCAATGAAAATATATATTTTTTTAAGTCTTCGACGGGATATGGGCATTGCTAACAAAGCCACATTTATTGGCCAAACGTAATTGTCTGTAACAGAATGATAATGAACTGCCTTCTTGAGCTGCTATGATACATGAGGTGCAGGCACATCTACAATGTTTCCATAATGTTGGTGTAGATAGACCAGTTAGAAATCATCACCAAAATAATGAGTTTTATTCATGGTGCCTAAATTAAATTACTAACAAGCTTACACTTTATGTAGCTTTTAGTCTAACATGAATCAGAATCTGCAGTAATTAAACATGTTTTAACAGGCAAATTATGGTTGCTACGTGCTATAAATTACATGTGGAATAATTGATATAACAAAGACTATTTTGAGATTGCAAGCATTTATATCAATCTGTGCTCAACTGTAATATTGCAGGCAATCTCACTTTTCCAACTCAGTGTCTGAAATGTGGAACTTATTTTCTCAGTCAATGGAATTAGCTCTTGAGTTACCTGCTCCACTCCACCTGAAACCCTGGGAGATAGTTGTCACACAAACAACACACTCTTGCTCAACATCGATAGCTAAGTTCCAGAAAGTCTTATGGCACAGATTCCCCAGACACTTCTTTATTTGACTTGTTAAATAAACCTCATTAAATGGTCTGGTTGGCTCTGCAAAACTGATCTGTAGTTACAGAACTGTTCAATACACAATTTCTGCTTCAGCCTTTATCTTTTCTGTCCTGGTTAGCTGTGTTATATATGCATGGCTTTGTGTGAATATTCTTCAATGTCCTCCTCTCTGCTGTAGCTCTCCTTTGTTCTTTATTGCAGTAGCTTCTTTGTCCAATAGCCACACATTTCTTGTGTGTTAACTTCTTCCAGATCAAGGGTCACTAAATTACATCATTTATTCATTCATGGGACGCAAATGAATCATTGGCTGGGCCAGCATTTATTGCCCATCCTTAGTTGCTCTTGAACTGTGCAGTTCACTTGGTAGATGTGCACCCACAATGCCACTGGGGGAGAGTTACAATGAAGAAACTATTAGAAATTATTTTGACCAACAGGATAAATCTTCATTTAGAATGACTTAGATTAACCTGAGACAAACAACACGGATTTATTGAGTCTGACCACTATGATTATGGTTTGTGAGGGGATAACAAGTGGTATTGATGAGGATGCAGCATTTCATGTAGTATTGATGGATTTTAGCAGGGATTTTGATAAGATCCAACATGGCAGACAGGCCATGAAAATAAAGGCCCATGAAATGTAATGTAAACTAGCAAGTTGAATTGAAAATTGGCTCAGAGGCAGGAAGCAAAAGGTAATTGTTGATGGGTGATTTTGTAAAGGGCAGTCTGTTGTCAGTGGGTCCACAATGTGTTCAGTTCTATGTGATATGCATTAATGATCTGAAATGGTGGGAATATGATTAAGAAGTCTGTAGATGATGCATAATTTGGTTGATAATGAAGAAGAAAGGTATACACTGCACATAGATATTAATGGACTGGCCCAGAAGGTGGAACAGTGGTAAATGAAGTTCAAATCCAGGCATGTGTGAGGCATTGCAAATGGGGAGATTTGACAAGGCAGTGCACAAGAACAGGGTCCTGGACCTTATCCTCAAAAGTGTGGGTCTGAACAAGTGTGTAAGGTTATCAAGAAGGTAAAAAGGATATTTGGCTATATGTAGCTGAGATAGAGAATATAAAGACTGGAAGATTATGCTGGAGCTGTATGAAACACAGCAGCTGGAGTATGCATGAAGCTCTGGTAACTGTACAACAGGAAAAATATGATTGCATTAAAGAGAGTATAGAGGCAATTAATGAGAAATGCCACTTGGACAGGTAACTTTTAATTTTGAGAATAGCCTGAACAGGATGGAATGGCTTTCCTTTGGACAGAGGAGGCAGAGAGGAGACCTAATTGAAGTGCATAACATTCTGAGAAGTACAGATAATGTGACTAAGAAGGGCAGCCCATACTAAGGAGGCATAGCTTTAGGGTAAGAAGCATGAAGTTTAGCCAGCACTCAAGAAGATATTTCCTCCAGGAGATGATGAGGATCTGGAACTCACTACCTGAAAGTGGGATAACAAGTGGTTATCATTGGCATAATACGTGGTTAATCTCAGGTAGAAATCCTTATAACATTTTAGAAATATTTTTGATACACATTTAAAATACTGTAACCCATGATATTAAAGACAAAAAGCTAGGAAGTGGACTTAGACTGGATGACTCCTTGTTCGCCAGTGTGGGAATGAGGAATGAATGTCTTCCTCTGTGAAGTAAATTACCTTAATTCTGGGATGATATTGCAGGTTTGTGCTAAAAATGTGTCCGAAGGTTCAGTTATGCCACTGCAAACAAATATTCTCTCACGGATGTTGCAAACTTTAGCATTGTTAGAGCTATAGATCACTATTGGGCGCGATTGTACTCAATGCTCTAGAAATTATTGTGGCCCTGATCTTTAAATGCTATAAACCAGAGACATATTTGGTCCTTAATGGTCCTTTCAGCCTCACATTTTCCCCCTTTTTGATCTCATCCTCAGAGAGCATGGACATTTTGAAAGGTCATCATTGCCCATTTACTGTTATGTTATTGCACAGATTACAGAAAGACGCAATGCGTTTAAGACAACCAGATGCTATCATGATATGTGATGCTGTGATTTACGAGGTATAGATCTTACTCTCTATCCACTCAGTCAGCAGGTAGTTTATGAACAAACAGATAGTTAATCAATATGTTAATAAGCCGGTCAAAGATGTAAGCATATAAATCAACCCGTATATGTAAGTCTGAGCTCTCATATTGGTGCACATAAACAGTTTCAGACATCTCAGACAAACTCATTTCTGAGGAAGGGTCACCAGACCCGAAATGTTAACTCTGTTTTTCCCTTCACAGATGCTGCCAGACCTGCTGAGCTTTTCCAGAAATTTTGTTTTTGTTCCTGACTTACAGCATCTGCAGTTGTTTCAGTTTTTATTTAGATTCAGGCATCTGTCTTGAAAGAAACTCAACACTCTATCATACAGATTATGTGCACAGGCATACAGAAAACCACAAGAGCATTGGTTACAATATTAGCACAGTTGCAGCTTGGCATGAGAACTAGTTCCAAGTCATTCTTAAAATTGCAGAACTAGTAGTTTTTGCTGGAGCTAAGTGCATGTGGACTCTATTTCCTGTGTGATTATTGCTCTTCTCATTGTAGTGCCACATTGAGTTGTGAACTACCTGCTCATTTTCAGAAAGCAGCCACACTGGTGGAAGATGGCTAAAGATCTTTTGAATATTTTGATGGGATGATCAGCATAATTCCCTGTTGTTCTGTTGATTATTCTGATTTAGATTATGTTCTCATGGAGAACAAATTTGTGTGAATCCAAGTTTCATTCTTGATTGCAATTTGTTGTATTCATGACCTCAAGAACTTCAATGAATTTTCCTTGAATATCCTCCACTGTACCAAAAACAAACATTGTGGATGCCAGAAATCTGAAATAAAAACAAAACAAAAAAATGCTGGAACATTCATTAAGTCACACAGCATTGGTTGAAGAAATCAATTAAACATGTCAGGTCAGGCTGGCTGTTCTTCAGAAGGTCATTTAGACCTGAAATGTTAATGCTATTGGTTGGGACTGCTGTGTGTTTCTAGTGTTTGTTGTTTTAACTCTACTAAAACCTTTTGTTTAGTCTTCTGGAACAGAGTTTTCTGGACTTGATGACTTTTCAAGATGCAGTTCTGATCTGGTTTTAGTACCTTGTTGGCAGTCTTCAAAGTGGAAGGTTCTGCAGTATGGTGTTCTATATGTTTCACTGTGCAGGCACAGAATCTTTCCCAACAAATGTTACAATAAAATGGTCAAGCAAGCAAATAATCTCTCTCCTAACCTATGGAATTGTGATACCTTGTGCAAAGCAGCAAAAGCACTCCATGCCCCAGCAGAAACTGGGAAAGCTGAAAAAAACAGATTTAAAATCCTGACCAAATCAAGGGTGAGAGAAAATCTGGGAAATCCCTCCTTGGCCCCTCCAGTCCTTCTGATCTCCCCTGCTCCCCTCTCTTCTCCTCACACTCCAAGAAATCATTACTAGATCATAATGGGGTTGATATTTCCATGTAAGTGCTGATATTTTCAAGGAGGAAATTCAAGCTGATGGTATCTTTTGTTGCATAGAATGTGATAAACATGTGGACCCAAGCAGTTATGAAGGTCCAGTGAAGCCTTATATAATCCTCCTGGATTTGTTTACATGGTTTGGTGAGGTTGCCAAATGTTCCCAAAGAGGAGAGTGACCGGCAGCAGGTCATTGTACATGTTGGTACCAATGACATAATAAGAGAAAGCGACGAGGTTCTGAAGGGAAAACACAGGAAACCAGGCAGGAGGTTAAAATGTAAGTCCTCAGTGTGGTGATATCTGGATTACTCCCGGTGCCATGTGCTAGTGAGAGGAGGAACAGGATAGAGCAGATGAATGTGTGGCTGAGGAGCTGGTACAGGGGACAGGAATTTGCATTTTTAGAACATTGGAGTCTCTTCTGGGGTAGAAGTGACCTGTATAAGAAGAACAGTTTGCACCTGAATTAGGAGGGGACTAATATCCTGGTGGGGAGATTTGCTAGTGCTACTTGGGAGGCTTTCAACTAGTACGGGGCGGGGTGGGGGGGGTGGTGCAAAGAGATAGCAAGAAAAGGGGTAAGCATTAGGCTGGTACAGTTGAGAAGAGGAGCAAGTCAAATAGTCAAGGCAGGCAAGGGCAAGGCAGAGAACGAGGTAAGACTGATAAATTGATTTGCATTTATTTCAATGCAAGAGGCCTGACAGGTAAAGCAGATGAACTCAGGACATGGTTGGAAAATGGGACTAGGATATCATAGCTGTTACAGAAATGTGGCACAGGGTAGGGTAGGTCTGGCAGCTTAATGTTCCAGGCTACAGATACCATAGGAATGATAGAAAGGGGGCAAGAAAGGAGTGGAAGTGGTGTTTTGGTTAGGAATAACATTATGGCTGTACTTAGGGAGGATATTCCTAGGAGTATGATGTTAAATGGGTGGAAATGAGAAATAAGAATGGGATGATCACCTTATTGGGATTGCTCTACAGCCAACCACCCCAACTGTTTCTCACCCCCTCCCCCTGCACCCAAGTCAGCAAGAAATTGAGAAGCAAATTTGTAAAGAAATCTCAGATATATGTAAGAATGAGAGGGTGTAATGGTAGGGAATTTTAACTTTCCGAACATAGATGGGGACTGCCATAATGTAAAGGGTTTGGATGGAGATGAATTTGTTGAGTATGTACAAGGAAGTTTTCTTATTCAGTATGTAGATGAACCTACTCTAGAAAGTGCAAAACCAGATCTACTCTTGGGAAATAAGGCAGGGCAGGTGACTGAGGTGTTTGGGACCAGTGATCATAATTGTATTAGTGTTAAAATAGTTATGGAAAAGGATAGACCTGATCTAAAAGATCTAGTTCTGCATTGGAGTAAAGCCAATTTTGATGGTTTATGCAAGAACTTTCAAAAGCTGATCAAGAGAGGCCATTCACAGGTAAAGGGGCAGTTGGAAAGTGGGCGGCCTTTAATAATGCGACAGCGAGAGTCCAGAGGCTGTACATTCCTATTAGTGAGAAGGATAAGGCTGGTAGGGAATGCTGGATGACTAGAGAATTTGAGGCTTTGGTCAAGAAGTGGCATATGGCAGGTATAGACAACTAGGATCAAGTGAATCCCTTGAGGAGTATAAGGGCAGTAGGAGTATACTCAAAAGTGCAATCAGGAGGGCAAAATGGGGACATGAGATTGCTTTGGCAAATAGGGTTAAGGAGAATCCAAATAAATTCTACAAATATATTAGGGGCAAAAGTGTGAGAAAGGAGAGAATAGGGCCCCTTAAAAAGTGTTCATATTACTGAGGAGGAGGTGCTAAACAACCTTAAAATAAAGGTGGATAAATCCCCGAGACCTGATTGGGTGTATCCCAGAACTTTGTGGGAAGCTAGAGAAATGATTGCTGGGCCCCTGGCTGAGATATTTGCATTATTGATAGCCACAGGTGAGGTGCCAGAAGCGTGGAAGGTGGCTTGTGCAGTGCCGTTATTTAAGAGAAGTGGTAAGGAAAAGCCAGGAAAAAGTAGACTGGTGGGTCTGACGTGAGTGGTGGGTAAGCTGTTGGAGGGGATTCTGAAGGACAGAATTTACTTGCATTTGGAAAGGCAAGGACTGATTAGGGATAGTCAACATGGCTTTGTGCATGGGAAAACGTGACTGAGTTTTTTGACGAAGCGACAAAGAAGATTGATGAAGGCAGAGTGGTGTACACTGTCTATATGGACTTCAACAAGGCATTGAACAAGGTTCCGCATAGTAGGATGGTCAGAAAGATCACAAGGAATCCAGGGAGAGTTAGCCATTTGGATACAAAAATTGGCTTGAAGGTCCGAGTCAGATGGTGGTGGAGGGTTGTTTTTCAGACTAGAGACCTGTGACCAGTGGTGTGCCGTAAGAATCGGTGCGAGGTCCGTTGCTATTTGTCATTAAATAAATGATCTGGATGTGAATATAGGAAGAATTATTAGCGTGCTTGCAGATGAAACCAAAATTGAGGTGTAGTGGGCAGTGAAGAAGCTTATCTTTGAGCACAATGGGACCTTGATCAGCTAGGCTGATGGGTTGAGGGGTGGTAGATGGAGTTTAATTTAGATGAATGTGAGGTGTTACATTTTGCTAAGACACATCAGGGCAGGACTTACACACTTAAGGGTACAGCCCTGAGCAGTATTGCTGAACAGAAAGACCTCAGGGCTCAGTGCATAGTACCTTGTAAATTGCATTGCAGGTGGACATGGTTGTAAAGAAGGCATTTGGCATGTTTCCTTTGTTGCTCAGACCATTGAGTATAAGAGTTGGGATGTCATGTTGTGGCTGTACAGGACATTGCTGAAACCATTTTTAGAATACTATGTTCAATTATGTCTCCCTGCTATAGGAAAGATGTTAAACTTGAAAGGGTGCAGGAAAGTTTACAAGGATGTTGCCGGGATTGGAGGGTTTGAGCTATAGGGAGCTGCTGAATAGGTTGAGGCTAGTTTGCCTGAAATGTCAGAGGTTGAGGGGTGACCTTATATAGATTTATAAAATCATGAGAGGCATGCATAAGAATGAATTGTCAAGTCCTTTTTCCCAAGGTAGGGGAGTCCAAAACTAGAAGGCATAGATTTAAGGTGAGGGGAACGATACAAAAGGGACCTTAGGGGTATCTTTTTCACACAGAAGATGGAGCCTGTATGGAATGAGCTGCCAGAGGAAGTATTGGAGGCTGGTACAATTACAACGTTTAAAAGACATCTGTATGGGTACATGAATAGGAAACCAAATGGCATTGGCCAGATGCTGGCAAATGGGACAAGACTAATTTAGGATATCTGGTTGGCATGGATGGGTTAGACTGAAGGGACTATCTTAGTGCTGTACAGCTCTATGACTCTAAATGACACTAGATTAATTTAGGATATCTAGTAGATATGGACTGAAGTGTCTGTTACCATGCTGTACACCTGTATGACTCTACGAACAAAACACAGGTGCGTATTTCACATTCTTAGAATGGAGAAGCTAAAGGCAAGGTATGGTGAATAATAATTGCAAATTTGTACAAACTCTGTAATGTCCATAGAGGTTTTCTGTAACAATGAAGTTGGCATTCAATAAGTGAAACTGCATTAAAGCTGGAACATGCTTAATAAAACTCCTTTCTAAATTAGCAATTGAAAATTTAAATAAACATTTTGCTCTTTTGGGAGCCAAGAAATCCTTCCAATATAAATGAATTGACATCATGCTGAACCACATTATAATGTACTTACACAATAAAAATGATTTTTGGGTATAATAATGGTTTTGGTTAATATTAAGTTTACTTTTTGGGTTGGATTTATTTGCGATATCACTGTCGAGCAGTTGGTACTACTTTTGTATCAATAGAGCTAGCATGATGACTTTTTTGTTTATCTGGCACACAACTTCAAGATGAATTTTGTTTTCATTTCTCACAGGGCATAGGTGTCGCTGGCTAGGCCAACATTGTTTGTTCTCAGGTACCTTTGAGAAGATGGTGGTCAGCACTACCTTGAACTTAGGTACACCCACAAGTCTTGGTCAAGATGGAATTCCAGGACTTTGCCCCAGTGTCAGTGAAGGAATACTGATATAGCTCCAAGTCAGGATGGGAACTTACAGGTGATAGTGTTCCCATTTTCTGCTGCATTAAATCCTTCTAAACGGTAGAGGTCACGGGTATCTGAAAAAGATGAAATGAGACCTAAGCCATTCAAGCCACATGAAGCCACAGCATTATTACCTTTTCTTTCTTTGCTGCAAGGTAAGGTCCACTGCACAGGAAATGTGTCAGATCAAAACCCTCACATTATACACCAACAAAGGTGACAGGGGAGATTGTTACAGTCCTTGGCATCACATGGAAAGCTGTTATTGAGGCCATATTTAAAATTCTCCAGCTATTTGTAAAACTATGTGTATCCAGAAACATGGTGTGACTTCTCTGTTAGCAGGTCTCTTGTGGACATTACCTTCTCCATATACCAGCTTCTAGAGAAGTAGAGCAACAGAGAAAACACCTTTCCATTAATTTCATGGATATTGCTAAGGCATTCAGCCTCATCAGCAATGCAGGGCCTTACAAGATTTTGGGGAAAAAAATTGTCCATCCAACAAACTCTTTAGTGACATCCACTCCTTTCAAGATAACATTCACTAACATCGTGCAGTTTATTGGCTCCATAGTTTCAGAGTGAAAAATGGAGTAAAACCCCTTTCAGATGAGAATGCTATGTCTGAGCCCCCATTCTGTTTGGCACTTTCTTCTAGTGGGGTTCCCAAGGCCCCACTACAAGCATGCCCACAAGCATGACATTAAAGATCTAACCATCAACCTTTACATAAGTTACTAGCTGTTAAACATAAAAAAAAATCACAAGTCCTGTGGACTGGCATGCACCATTCGAACAGTGCCTGCAGCAGCTTGCATCAGGTACTGTAATGGGCTTGAAAGGGTTAACGTTTGGGACAGTGGTAATTTTTGTGAGTTCATCATCATGTAATATAGAATGGCAATGAATCATAGCAATTTTTTGTTAGTTTTTTGAGTTTCTTAAGAAACAGCAATGCATTAGTTAATTAGATAAACACAGAATAAAGGTGAAGTCACTATAGTCCTGCTCTCTCATTACAGGGAGAGAAACGTGACAGGTGGTGGTTTAACTGAAGGGTCAGTGTACGTCAGGCAAGTGGTGGGATTGAGAAGATGGGACATTTATCATAACCTCAGCAAGTATAGGAACTGAACCTATGCTGTTGACATGACTTTGTATTACAAGCCAGTCATCCAGTCAACTGAGGTAACCAACCCGTTAATTATACAACCTGTATCAGATGTCAATGCTTCGCTGATCCCAAAGATGTCCTGTAGAACGGAGGAGCAGGTGCAACACCTTCCTGTGTCCCAGGTATCTTGCAGTCTTTCATGGTCATTTTTAGTGGCAGCTGTCTTTATTATTCACTTGGGCTGATTTGTATCATTGATAGCCACGGTTGAGGATCCAGAAGGCTGGAGGTTGGCTATCATGGTGCCATTATTTAAGAAAGGTGGTAAAAGAAAAGCCAGGGAACTATAGACCAGTGAGCCCAATGTCAGTTGTGGGTAAGTTGTAGAAAGGGATTATGAGGGACAGGATTTACATTTTTTTGGCAAGGCAAGCTCTGATTAGGGATAGCCAACATGGCTTTGTGAGTGGGAATTTCTGTCTCACTAACTTGACTGAGATTTGTTGAAGAAGTGACAAAGAAGCTTGATGAAGGCAGAGTGGTGGACGTTGTCCATATGGACTTCAGTAAGGCATTTGACAAGGTTCTGCAATAGTAGACTGGTTAGCAAGGTTAGATCATGTGAAATACAGGGAGAGGTAGGGATATCAAGGTACTCTGGTAAAACTGAAGTCATTAAGGGTGGCGTGGTGGCTCAGTGGTTAGCACTGCTGCCTCACAGGACCTGGGTTTGGTTCCATCCTTGGGTGACTGTGGAGTTTGCACATTCTCCCCGTGTCTGCGTGTGTTTCCTCCCACAGTCCAAAGATGTGCAGGTTAGGTGAATTGGCGATGCTAAATTGCCCTATAGAGTTCTGGGATGTGTAGATTAGGTGGGTTACAGGGGGATGGGTCTGGGTGGGATGCACTGAGATTTGGTGTGGACTTATTGGGCAGAAGGGCCTGTTTCCACACTGTAGAGATCTTATGAATTCCAGAACTAGCTCTTTGCATACAGAAGTGGCTCAAAGGTAGAAGACAAAGGGTGGTGGTGGAGGGTTGTTTTTCAGATTGGAGACCTGTGACCAGCAGTGTACCACAAGGAAGAAAGATGGGTTCACTGCTTTTTGTCATTTATATAAATGATTTGGATGTGAATATAGGAGATATGGATCGTATGCTTGCAGATGACACCATAATTGGAGATGAAGTGGACAGCAGAGAAGGTTACCTCAGAGTACAATGGCTCCTTGATCAGGTGGGCAAATAAACTGAGCAGATGGAGTTTAATTTAGATAAATGTGAGGTGCTGCATTTTGGAAAGGCAAATCACTTAACAGTGAGGACTTATACACTTAATGAGGAGGTCTGGGGAGTGTTGCCGAACAAAGAGACTTTGGGGTGCTGGTTCGTAGTTCCTTGAAAGCAGAGTTCCAGATAGACAGGATAGTGAAGAAGGCATTTGTCTTTATTGGTCAGTGCATTGAGTATAGGAGTTCAGAGGTCATGTTGCAGCTGTGCGGGACATTGGTTAGGCCACTTTTGGAATACTGTGTGCAGTTCTGGTCTCCCTGCTATGGGAAAGATGTTGTGTAACTTGAAAGGGTTCAGAAAAGATTTACAAAGATGTTGCCAGGGTTGCAGGGTTTGAGCTATAGGCAGAGGCTGAATAGGCTGTGGCTATTTTCCCTGGAGCATCGGAGGCTGAAACACAGAAACATTAAAAAAAGGTGCAGCAGTAGGCCATTCGGACCTTTGAGCCTGCACCACTTTTCAACATGATCATTGCTAATCATGCAATTTCAGTATCCCATTCCTGCTTTTTCTCCATATCCCCTGATCCCTTTAGTTGCAGGGCCACATTCAGCTCCCTCTTGAATATATCTAACAAACCGGCACCTCTGAGGGGTGACCTAATAGAAGTTTATAAAATCATGAGGGGCATGGATAGGGCGAATAGCCAAAGTCTTTTTCCCAGGTAGGGGAGTCCAAAACTAGAGGGCATAGGTTTAAGGTGACAGGGGAAAGATTTAGAAGGGACCTATGGGCCTAATTTTTCAAAAATAATGTGGACCATATATGGCATTAGCTGCCAGAAGACATGGTGGGCGCTGGTACAGTTATAAGATATAAAAGCTATCCGGATGGGTACATAAATGGGGCAGCATGGTGGCTCAGTGGTTAGCATGCTGCCTCACAATGCCAGGGACCTGGTTTCAACTCCACCCTTGGGTGACTGTCTGTGCAGAGTTTGCACATTCTCCCTGTGTCTGCGTGGGTATCCTCTGTGTGCTCCGGTTACTTCCCATAATCCAAAGATGATCATGCTAGGTGGATTGCCCATGCTAAATTGCCCATAGTGCCAAAGGATGTTTAGGTCAGGTGGGTTAGACATGGGAAAATGTAGGGGTAGGGAAATGGATCTGGGTGGGGTTCTCTTTGGAGGGACAGTGTGGGCTTGTTGGGCTGAATGGCCTGTTTCCACGCTGTAGGGATTAAATGAAATAAATAGGAAGGGTTTATAGGGACATGGGCCAAATGCTGGCAAATGGGATTAGATAAGTTTAGGATATTTGGTCAGCATGGATGAATTGGACCAAAGGGTCTGTTTCTGTGCTGTGTGACTCTATGATGTAGGGGAACTCCTGGGCTTCCCTCAGAAAGATGGGAGCTCATCTGCCCACTCTTGCTCAAAACCATCTCTCCCCATCAATTCCTATTGATATGCAATATTTTGGGGACTGACCATCTGTGTTGTATATATACCATGCCGACCAATGACCATGGACAGCTACTTATGAAGTCAAAATTATTATTGTCGCCTTGTCCAACTCCATTTAAATGTTGGCTTTCATTCCCTTTAAGAACAAACCTTCTCATTTTCGAAAACATTGCCTTGATAATAGGATAGTGTAAAACTAGTTAAATATTTTGTATATGCTAGTGGAAGGCAAGTGAGGTCTCATGCTCCAGTGTGAGTAACAGTAAAGGTGAGTATAAGCTCTGAAGTGATCCTGAAAGAGAGCCACGGGTAAGAGAGAGAGAGAATCAGTATGGCTTCAGGAGGGATAGTTGTTCTTCTTTAAAGTTGCACATACTTCCTTAATGTAGAATAAATGGGTTAATTTTTCAAATCTATCAAGCACTCAGTAATCTCTTTTAGCTAGTCTAACCAAACTTCCAATAGGTGTCATTGTGAAAGCAACAACCCAACCTGTGATATGGCGGTTTTCTGTGTTCTGCGTTTCGCAGAAGCTGACTTTTAAAGATTGACCTTCACTTCAGCAAACTTGTATCATGTGACGATGCCACACCTAAACTGTTTATTGCAGGCTCATCATTTTTCAGAGATGGAAAGATGCCAACACAATTTTCCTTGAACTAAATATCCACATCTGTTAAAGTCTTTGATTTTTTGTTATATGCAGGTACGAAATCTGAGTTAAAATGTATTTTGCAGTGCCAGTGATTAATTTTGCACCAATAGGTCCAGGATAAAGTTATCAATATTGCAGTCACCAAGTTTGTGGCTTTTTCTAGAATTTGACAGCAGTATTGGGTGATTTTCAATGGGACAGCACGTGAATATGAATACAAGACAAATTGGACCAAGAATACAATTATGTAAGAGCAGTGACAATCTCTAAATTGTTTTCTGTCTCAACAGACAAATTGTTACGGGTTGACAATAAAGTGGTGGTTAAAAGTTAAGCAACAGTTTGAATTATATTGTACTATTATGCGCGATTGTTATGCATGTGTTACCCATTCTCATTCTACCCTAAATAAAATTTAAGTCATCCAAAACACTGTTGCAAATGTCGTAACCTGCAACAAGTCCTATTCTCTTTCATCTTTGCATTCGCTAACTTACATTGGTTCCCAGTTAAGCAATCAAGCAATTTTAAATACCTTTTTTTGTTTACCAATCCCATGAATACTCATAAGTCAATGGTATGCAACCTGCTTATTCTAGCCAATAACTGGCCATTTTCCAATTTACGCCTACAGCTGTAAAGTGTGCAGATTTATGTATAAGGAGGCTAGCGTGAGGTGGGTAAAGAGTTGGGTGTGTACACTGGGATGAGTGGAAAATTTGATGGCTCAGCAGCTGTATGGATGACATTAGTAGGGACATAGATTCTCGTTTCCCTGTATGTCTTTTTTGCACAGTTTGTTTCCTGTAATATTTGTAGGTCTTCACAAGTATTTACTCCATCCACCAGGATGCTCAGTAACAGCAGTGTCTACTATCTACTAGATACACTGCAGAAATCTACCAAAGCTCCAGAGAGTTCTGAGGAAGGGTCACCGGACCCAAGACATTAACTCTTTTTTCCTTCACACGTGCTACCAAACCTGCTGAGCTTTTCCAGCAACTTTGTTTTTGTTGTTGTTGTTGTCGTTAAAGCTCCAGAGACATCATCTTCAGAAGCCCTGACCATTTTCATCTCCAGGGACAAGGACAGCAGATATATTGGCACATCATCACCTGCAAGGAAACTCCAACAAGAATTTAATGCAAATATAGAAGTTGTTCTTATCACATGACTGCATGGCAAGATAAAGGAGTTAATGAAAGTGAAAAAAGAGACCTTGAAATTCAGAATGTAGCCCTAAAAATAAATTGAAAAATCCATCAAATTACAATTTTCCAAGGGTGGTCAAGTTTCTAGCCAAGCAGTTCCAGTATAGCTACATCATTGGCATACGCCTGAAAATGTGGATCAAAAGACTAGAAATTCCTTTCTAATGGTACTGGAGGTAGGCAGGAAGCCAACTTACCCGCACTTAGCAATGTACAGGGATTCCAGAAAGTGACTTATCACCACCTTTTCAATTATGAATAGCAAATAAATGCTAGTTTTGCCAGTGATGCTTATATTCAATGAGCAAATTAAAGAAACATTCCTCATGTGATCTTAACAGGTATTCAAAAACACAAATGGCTTTTATAGTGGTGGAATCATAGAGTCATGCAGCTTGGAAATAGACCCTTTGGTTAAACTAGTCCACACTGCCATGTCCCCAAACTAAACTAGCCCCACTTGCCTGCATTTTGCCCATATCCCGCTAAACCTTTCCTAATCATGAACTTATTCAAATGTCTTTTAAATGTTGTAACTGTACATGCATCCGTCTCTTGGTCTGGCATTTCACTGCACACATGAACCACTCTCTGCGTAAAAAAGTTGCCCCTCAAATCCTTTTTAAAACTTTCTCCTCCTGCCTTAAAGATAAGCCCCTAATTTTGAACTCCCCCACCCAATGGAAAAGACCCTTGCTATTCACCTTATCTATGCCCCTCATGATTTCATAAACATCTTTATCATCACCCCTTGAATCCCCATGCTCCAGTGAAAAAATGTTCCAGTCTGTCCAGCCTATTTTTATAACTCAAACCCTCCATTCCTGCGAACATCCTGGTAAAACTTCTCTAATTTAATAGTATCCTTCCCATAGAAGGGCGACTGGAACTGTACACAGTACAGGAGAAGAGGCCTCACCAACTTCTTGTACAACCTCAACAGCGCGCCCCAACTTCTATACTCAAACATCTGAGCATTGAAGGCAAGCATGCTAAACACTTTCATAATCACCCTGTCTGTCTATGATGCAAATTTCAAAGAATTATGTACTTGAACCCCTGTGCGTCCCTTCTATAACACTATCTATGGCCCTGCTGTTAATTGTAACAGTTCTGTCCTTGTTCGTTTTACCAAAATGCATTGCCTTAACATTTATCCAAATTAAACTCCATCTGCCATTTCTCAGCCCATTGGCTCAATTGGTGAAGATCTCTTTGCCACCTTTGTTAACTTTCTTCACTGTCCACTGTACCAGCAATTTCGGTGTCATCCACAAACTTACTAATCATGGCTCCTATATTCTCAAATCCAAATTGTTTACATAAATGGCAAACAGAAGTGGACCCAGTACTGATCCCTGTCTGAACAAACAAACCTGCTCCACCGCCTTTCTGTCTCCTACAGCCAATCCAATCTTGTATCCAATTGGCAAGGTCACCCTGAATCCCTGTAATCTAACTTTACTAATTAGTCTACCATGAGGAACCTTGTCAAAAGCTTCACTAAAGTCCAAGTAAACAATGTCTACTAGTCTGCCTTAATTGAGCTTTTTGGTTACTTCCTGATAAAAATCAATTAAGTTTGTGAGACACAATTTCCATTGTACAAAACCATGCTGACTTTCCCTAATCAATCCTTGCCTCACCAAATGCATGTAAATATTATCTTTCACAAGATTCATTTGATTCCAGTTGTCTATATCTGATATATGATTCCTCTTTTTTTCATTGACTAGAATCTCAATATCTTTATTCATCCATTGTCCCCTAATCCTCGCAGTATTAGTTTTCACTCTAACAGGAACACAATACCTCTGAACTTTAGTTAGCACATTTTTGAAAGCATTCTACTTGTCAGTCATCCCCTGATCCGCAAACAGTCCACTCCAATCAACTTTTATAAGTTCCTGTCTCTTATCATTAAAATTCGCCTTACTCCAATTAAGAACTTTAACTTTTATGGAAGGCTTATCCTTTCCCATCACTATTTTAAAAATAGTATAATTATGATCACTAGTCCCAAAGTGTTCCTCCTCCTATTTGTTCCTAGTGGCAGAATAGCTGGTAACTAGGGATACAAATTTTAGGTGGCTGGCTCAGTACAAGAGGCAATGTGCTTTACTCAGCAAGGTGAATCATATTGAATCCACTGTCTGGAAAAGAGGCAGAAACAGACTGAATAGTCATATTGAAAACAGCATTTGATCATGGCTTCATCTGATAAAAAATTTATAGGCTTTTGGGGGTAAAATTAGGTAGTAAAACTAATTGGTAGCTCTGCCAAAGAGCCAGCACTTTTGTGGATCAAATGGGCTCCATCTACACTGTATCATTCAATGTTGCTATTTTATATGTATATTTTAACATGGTATACAGTAGATAGGGAAAAATTTCTTTCACCTGTGGATAAAAATAAAGATTTAAAACATAAGAGTAAAAAGTGCTTTGGGAGATGGTAATTTCTTTTTGAAGCAAAGAATGGCGACTTTGTGTACTTTTCACTGTACTTACGTGTTCCTATACTTAGTACATGTGACAAATACAAATATAAATATAAATCTTTTATTCTGGTCTGCATGGAATGGGTGGTGGAAACGAATTCACTGGTAACTTTGCAAAGGGAGGAGAATACATGCCTGAAATATATGTCTGCTTTGCTGTACACAGAATTACAGCAGTGAGGGTCATCCAGGACCCAAAATATTAATTCTGTTTCTCTCTCCAGAGATTCTGCCAGATCTGTTTTCTCCAGCATTCCCTGACTTTGCTTGGGAAAGACACAAGACTCTCAATTCATGAAATACCTGCAAGAATCTGGGTGTGTAAAGGTAATTATCAAAGAAATTGGTCTACTTTTAGCCTGTTGAACACGCTGAACAGGTTTTGATTTTGTTATTGGAGAAATGGATCTTAAGTGAACTTGACATGTTGCAAACTGTCTTTTTCCAACCTTTTTGGAGCCAATGCACATTTGTCTCGCCCAGTATGTTTTCAAAAGAATACTTGAACTTTTACAATGTGAAAATGCATCAAATATTAATAGATTGCAATGAATATATGCTAAACATGTTATGAATGTTATATGTTATTGAAGGTAGTTTACAACATTTACATAGTTCATTCTTGAATCACAGTACAGATATGACTATGGTTAATTATAATCAGTAACTAAAGTTTAGAAATAGTAACACAGGTGTTACTTCATGCAGAATTATTACAAATACTATTGACGCAGTTGTATGAAATAACTTCAGTTGGCATCAGAAACTTTAGAAACAACAAATGACAATAGGCACAGTATTTTCACAAAGGCACACTCACTAATTCTTCCTTATTTTTATACATCTGGATCTTGCTGACAATAAAGTTCAGAAAACATTTTATCAGTGTCATCAGAAGTTGGAATTTTTGTGGAATAGTTGGTAGAATTTTACTACCTTACTTGCAATTTGATTTGAGTGAATAGAACAAAGAACGATGAACAAGGAACAGCACAGGAACGGGTCCTTCAGCCCACAAAGATTGCACTAAGATATGGTGCTTTTTTAAACTAAAAATGTTTTACCTCTATGCTGTCCATATCCCTCCTTTCCCTGCCTATTCATATATCTGTCAAGATGCCTCTTAAATGTTGCTGTTGGATCTACCTGCACCACCTCCTCTAACATTTCCCCAATTTAATACTGTCATCTAAGCACTACTCTTGTCCTTATACATAAATATCTTAAAAGTTACAGAATTATGGTCACTGTTCCTGAAATGCTACCCCACTGAAACTTTAACCAACTGACCAGGCTTATTCCCCAATACCAGGTCTAATCTGACCCCTTGGACTATTTGGACTATTTACACATTGTTTTAAAAAACCATCCTAGACACACCTAACAAACTCTCCCACATCCAAGCCCCTGGTACTAAACGAACCCCAGTCAATATTGGGCAAGTTAAAATCACCCACCACAACAACCCTGTTGTTTTAATATTTTTCTATAATCTGACCGCATCTGTTTCTATATCACCTGCTGGCTGCTGGGAAGCCTATTGTACAGTCCTCTCAAAGTGTGTGTACCCTTCCTATTCTTGAACTCTACTAATAAGGGCTCACTAGATGACCCCTCTAAGGCATCGTCCCTCAGTACCACTGTAATATTTTCCCTCGTCAGTAATGCGACACACTCACCTTTTTCTTATCCTTCTCTATCATGCCTGAAACATCTAAATCCTGGAATATTAGGCTGCCAATTTTGTCCCTCTCTCAACCAAGTCTCTGTAATAGCTACAACATTATACTTATATGTATTAATCCAAACTCTAAATTCATCCGCCTTACCCATCATACTCCTCACACTGAAACAAATACACTTCAGACCGCCAATCCTGTTGTGTTTGCTAGCAACTCCCTGTTGTTCTTCCTCTTAGTCTTACTGGCTTTATTTTCTGACTCCTCCTTAGTAACTTAATTTGCTGATCTACTACCTTGGTTCCTGCACCTTCTTCCCAGTTTAAACCTTCCCAATTGGGCCTAGTAATCCTCCCTGCCAGAATATTCATGCCCGTCCAGTTTAGGTGCAGTCGATCCTTTTTGTACAGGTCCCACCTGCCCCAGAAGACATCCCAATGATCTACACACCTGAAGCCCTTCCTCCTACACCAGCTCTTTAGTTATGTATGTAACTGTTCTATCTTCCTATTCCTAACCTCACTGGCATGTGGCATGGGAAGTAATCCTGAGATTACAATCTTAGTGGTCCTGCTTGTCAGCTTCCTCCCTAATTCCCTGAACTCCCTTTTCAGGACCTCTTCTCTCTTCTGCCTATGTCATTAGCACCAATATGGAAAATGACCTCTGGCTGCTCACTCACCCCTTACAGAATATCCTGTGTCTGCTCAGACACCAGAGAGGTAACACACCATCCTAGAGTCTTGCTTACAGCCACAGTAATGCCTATCTGTGGCCTTAACTATAAAGTCTCCTATCACTACTTTTCGCCTACACCTTGACCTTCCCCGCTGTATAACCGTGCTAGTCATGGTGCCATGGACCTGACTATTGTTGCTCCTTGTCCCTGAGAGGCTGTGTCCCCCAACAGTATCCCCAGGGTTTAGTTTTTGAAAGGGGAATGATGACAGTGGACTCCCGCATTGCCTGCCCATGTTTGCTCATCTTCGCGGTAATCACCCATCTCTCCTCTGTCTCTGTAGATCTTAACTGTTGTGTGACCAGCTCACTAAACGTGTTACCCACGACATTCTCAGCATCATGGATGCTCCATAGTGCGTCCATCTGGAGGTCTGGGCATTCCATGAGATAAATCAGGAGCTGCAGCGGAACATACTTCCTGTGTACATAAACACTGTGGACATTGCAAGTGTCCCTGATTTCCTACATATTGCTGAAGGAGCACTTCACGACGCAGGTCTCTCCTGTTATTTCGAACCTTATCAAGTACAGACAGTAATCCAGGAACTGATAACACAACCTTACCCACTCATTACCAAACTCAGGTCTCTCACTGCAGTTCTCTGTTCCTAGCAGACTACAAGTCCAAGAAGTAAGTACTTTATCTCTCTCCAGGCACTGTGCACCCAGTCTGCAACCTGGTTCCTGAACAGCTAAGCCTATGTCTGCGATCTTCTCAGTTGTACTGACCCAGTCAACTTCTCCCAGAATCCTCCCTGCACGGTTGTGTCCCAGACCTAGGAGAGGCAGCAGTAGTATATAGTTAAGAAGAAACTGCCTTGGGAGTCATCAACATTGGTTCCAGCCCCTCAAAAATCTCATGGTACCAGGTCAAACATGGGCAAGGTAACAAGGTGTAGAGCTGGATGAACACAGCAGGCCAAGCAGCATCATAGGAGCAGGAAA